>CM060611.1:11041938-11411938 GCA_030578255.1 Tiaroga cobitis
GATGTGTGCACACGCTCTTGCACATACAAGGAATTCTGCCCTTTATGACGTCATACAGGGACAGTGTATTTGGCACAGAAATACTCAGTCATACGTCCCAACTCGTTTTTTTTATTTTTATTTTTCTACTTTGGCCATGTTTAGCATGAGAATCCAACTCTTTAACAGCGTAAATAAGTCAGAATGCATGAAATAGCATTAGACATTCCCATTAAGTTAGGAGGTATAAATACTATTAAAGTGTGAGTATTAAACTGTGCAAGTCAATGAAAGCGCACAGCTCTGACAAGCCATCAAGTTACTGACTGACAGCTTACAGCTTGTACGACTGTACATAGTTAAAGGCTATACATTTCGTAGATATTCAATCAAGTATATTAAGTTCTATTAAACATTCCACACACATTAAAATGACTGATGCATGCATACCCGGTCACTTCATGTGCTTACTCTGATCGGATCGCTATCCAATCGTGAAAAGACCAGGGGTAAATGAGAGGGTAAATGCTTTTTCCAAAAGAGAGGGCATTTTTTTTTCCGCATTGAAGGTGAAACTGGACCAAATTCATCTGGTTGTAAATGGAACAGTTTTAACAAAACGGATTGCTATCCGATGAGTAAAAAAGCTTGAAATGTGACTTGACTTGTGATTTAACTCTGAAACTTAAAAATGGCACTTCATGACAAAGAGGTTGCCGACCCCTCGTATACTGTAACGCTACCCAAAGGAGGCCAAGAAGGGGAAAAACTGATGCTGGATAATTGTGTTAAATATTTTTGACAGCCCTAAATTAAATAATAAATATGTATATTAATACATGTATACTATAGTAAAAAGGTTTCCCCTCCTCTTAGGTTCTTGGCACCCTTCTGATCTACATCCTCTTCATGGTGGAGGAGTTTCGTAAGGCTCCGGTTGAGAACATGGATGAGGTCATCTACATCGTCAACGGGACCTACCGACTCCTGGAGTTCCTGGTGGCCGTGTGCGTGGTGGCCTACGGGGTTTCGGAGACCCTGTTTGGAGAATGGACTGTAATGGGCTCCACCATCATCCTGGTTCACTCCTACTATAACGTGTGGCTAAGGGCCCAGCTGGGCTGGCAGAGCTTCCTGTTGCGCAGAGATGCAGTTCACAAGATCCAGAACATGCCCACTGCATCCACATTACAACTCCAGCAACATAATGACATCTGTTCGATCTGCTTTCAGGTAAAAGGGGGTGTTTAGATTGTGTTGTTTTTTTTTTCTTTCTGTATTGATATTTAGCCCTAGTTGTTTGGGCCTAATTGATTCTTGAACCAATCGTTTCCATTTGAAACTGAATTGGCTCTCGCTTTCCATTACTAATTTGTCAACATGTTGATCATTTCTCTTCTTATCTTGGCTGCCTAGTTTTAAACATTGTTTCTTGCTTCTATCCTTAGGATATGAAGTCTGCTGTCATCACGCCTTGCAGCCACTTTTTTCATGCCGCCTGCTTAAAGAAGTGGCTGTACGTACAAGAGACATGTCCTTTGTGCCACGGGCAACTCAAAAGCCAATTACAGCCAATTAGCTCTCCAGGTGCCGCCGCCCAAGGCACTCCACCGGCCAATCAGAATCCAGCAGAGGTGGAGCAGGAGCAGAGTGAACCACAGATTGAGTTGGACACTGAGGAAGGCACCCAAGCAAAAAACGCTCCCCCAATGATAACCTCAGCCGAGCCCGAAATTGAAATGGACTCGCTATCGGGGAGCTCCAAAGCCCTGCCCAAAGAATGTGACGTAGTGACAGATGGCAGCGCAGGCCCAGCTGGTGGTTTGGAGGATGATGATGAGGATGATGGTTCATGCAGCACATCAGATGTCCAATCCTCTTCATGAGCAAATGACAGCGCTCAACTTATCAGCCTATTAGGTGTCGCCACACACACTTCATATTGCCAATGTTGAGGACTAGATGGTTAAGGGGATAGTTCACCCCCGAAATAAAAGTTCTGTCATCATTTAATCACTCGTAAACACTTTTTCAGTGGAACACAAAAGGAGATATTTAGAATTTTGTTCTAGCTGCTCTTTTCCATGTAGTGAACAGGAAACGAGGGTTGTTGAACTCCAAAAATGACAACAAAAAAAAACATCTCCATACTAGTCTGTGAATCGAAGTTTTCTAAAGACACCAATACTTTGAGTAGGAAACAGACCAATATTAGGTTGTTACTTAAAATATACAAATGTGTATATCTTTATAGAGCTTTCATTCAATACATACTTACATGCATATATATATATATATATATATATATATATATACACACACAGTGTGTGTGTGTGTGTGTCTGTGTGTGTGTGTGTATATGTATATATATGTATACACACACACACACACACACACACACACACACACACACACACACACACACACACACACACACACACGTGCGTGTCTGTGTAATGAAAGCTCCAAGGAAAATCTGCTAAACTCCTGCCTTTGTGTTCCACAAAAGAATCTGTCGTATGAATTTGAAATGGTATGAGTAAATGTTGACTGAATTTAAATTTTTGGAGTCAACTGTTGCTTAAGACTGGTCACATGTCGCTCAGCTCACCGATGCATTTACTTACTTTTATATGATCTATTCACATTATTGCTGGTCAAACTGACATTTCAGAATACTGCCCTAAAGAGGCAAAACGATAAAACTGAGTTCCTACAGCGTTTTGACTTTGACGGGCAGGAAAGTTTTCAGTATGCGTCCATTCGAAATATGAACATCATCTCTATGGATCATTCATGATTTTACGCCATGCTATTTGGTCTGTTTAGATTATTAGAAATGAGATGTGTGTGTGTGTATAAATGTGTTTTGGAAGCGCACCCCAAAAGAGCCACTGTTGAATCCAGACCCTTGCAGAGTCAAACTGAGGAATGTTATTTAAAGTGCCATTGAGCCACTTCATCTTGTGTTTTATCACAGCGAGCCTCTCATTATTTACCCCAGTTTTAAAGGGATGTACGAAGCCGGGAGGCTTTTTCATACATATTTTTGTCTCTCTTTGCCATGCGTCACAAATAATGTTAAACCATCAGTGCAGATAACGTTAAGTTGTCAGTTTGGCAGTTGGCTTGATTCTTGGAAGCGAGCATTTTCGAAAGCATATTACAGTCTTTGTAGACTAAACCTGTTTTCTGGTTTTAATGAACGTTTAGTGAGTAGACAATCAATTAAAATGTTTTTTTTTGTTTTTTTTAATACAGTGGATGTTCATTTTTCTTATATAATTCCCTTTATAAAACAGTACCATCATGATATAAATATTTCAGTCATTTTTAGTAGGTTTTTTTTTTTGTGTGACTTCTTGAAAGGTATGAAATTGATCTTAATATTGACTGTTGGGTTCCAGCAGCATTTCATCTCGTCATTTGAAAGCGGATTTAATTTGCTATTATTTTCTGTCAGAAACACACTCCATTTTGTTTGCCAGAGATGTCATGCCATACTATGTTTGCACTAATGTCCTTTAAAGAGAATAATCAATATTTTGCCTTGTTGGGCAACAAATGCTCTTGGAGCAGATGAAGTATAGCTCAATATAAATGTGTACATATATGGGCAGATATATTCCCTTGTATATTCTTTTATCATGTTTTTGATATGCCGCACAGTGTTAAAGCAACAGTGAACATGATGAAGTGTCTCGAGGAGCGTGTGAACACTCTAGAGTGGGATTGATGCTGAAGACGCTGATTGTTTTCCTGCTGTTCTTTAAGAGATGCATTTCTGAATGGAAGTTTGTGTGCATGAATACATATGATGTATGAGCAAACACAAATGGCATTCGAAAAGTTCTGTCGATTAGTTTTTGCACAGTTTTCTTATATCTAAAATAAAATGGAAACGTAGAAAGAATGATGTTGAGTGGGTTTTCTAATTAATGTTGTTTTATTTGGTGGTTTGTTTTATTTATTTGGAGATAGATTTTATCATCTCTTTTTTTTAGAAAGTTATTAAAGTATCACTAAGTATACTATAAACTAAAATATTCAGTATCTGTTAATTTAATTGAATTTCATTAATTGAATGTCATTATTCAGTATCACTTTCTAATAAGTTTTCTTTTGTTAAGATTAACTACATTCATTAACGTGAAAGAACAATAACAATAAATTAATTTATCTTTGTTAATATATTGAACATTTGCTAATACATTGTTTAAATCAAAAGTTGTATATGTTCATATTATTTAATGGACCTGTGCTAAAATGAACTGACAATTACCTAACGTTAACAAAGTGTAATAAATGCTAAAATTGTTAGTAACTGGATTAACTAATAGGACCTTGTTGTAATGTGTAAGCTATTATTAAGTGATGATCGATTTTCATCGATTGAACTGGTCTGTTGTTAGTGTGATGTTAATGTCGATCGCGCGATGGCGCTGCTGCATCACATGTTCCGAGATTTACGTGGCGCTTCGATGGCGCGCTTCAAATTTAATATTTGATTAATCCTCTTTAACAACGGAGGAAAACAATTTAATAAAGAGTATTATGAAAAAATGCCATATGCTTTGGGCATAAAGAATATAAATATGTTATTTATAAACAATACACAGAAAACTTCCAGAGTGACACGGCATGGGCATGAAATGTTGATGCTTTTATTAATAGGCTACATACTATGTTTAAAAACACTAAATGTGTTATGAGCATTAACAGCAAGTTATTCTTGCTTTTATACAGTAGCCTAGAGTGCCATTAGTTCTTTGTTCAATTTCATACATTGTTAGGAATAAGGATTATTCAAAAATATACTCTCCACTAATATTTATTTTTATTTAATATTGGTTTTAGTTAATATCCGCGAGAAGAGTATTAGGGTAACCTGATTCATTGACATCATGATTAAGTAGCTAAATCTCTTTTCCAGAAGGGATTTTTTTTAAAACATCCTAAGTTGCATGACGGTGTGCATCGTGGGAGAATGAGGGGACAAACTAAAAATACAGTGGCCCCAGGGGCCAGTCCACACGGCCGCATATCTGTCAGTCACAGCTATACAGCTTGGACAAATAAAATGGTTACAGTAAGTGATGCTTTGCGCCGTGTGCGTGCGTGTGTGTGTGTGTGTGAGCGGAGAGGAGCGCGTTTTTTTTTTTTTTTTTGAATTTCGTTTTATTCCCCATACAATTAAATGTTTATTCATCAACTGTAATAGCCTATCGCTGTGAATTAAATATTTTTTTTTGGAGTTTCCTTATTTCTCATTCTGAATTATTATTTGACCAAAACATATCCGTGCACCTGTTTCATTGCTAAGCAGAAAACGAATCGAATAGGATTTACATGTTTTTAAAAGCAGGTCAAGAGTATGTCCAAATTATTTATAAGCTACAAATGCAATATATTTAGTGGGCTATTTTTGTTTGTTTTTCGTTTATATTGTGTTATCAAGCATTTTTTTAAGCATCTTCGTCTTCATACGCGCGCGCGTGTATCAAAAGCAGCTTTTATTTTTGTGCTCAGAATATTTTTCATATCAATCATATCATTTTTTTCATGAGCAAATGAAGTCTGTTTTCTCTTATCTCATTTTGGACAATAGACGTCAAAATTAAGAAAAAAAAATCCAAGTGACAAGTAATCCCTTTATTATTTTAATTCTAACTGAATGAGAATAAGACACTGTAAAATCCAGGATCTGAATTTTATTGAATAATACATGGGCTATTTATTTGTAAAATCGTCCGTCAAATTCAAATGCTTTACAGCGTAAAATACACTTGAGACAGCATTCATTTGAAGAACCTCTATAATGTAATGAACTCACTGAACCTCACTGTATTCTTCCCCGCAAACACAAAACCTTCCTCTAACACCACTGTACAAAATGATATGATCAATAAGTTATGACAACATATGTTTTTACATTGCTTTAACTCATCAAAATAAGTTAAGCAATTTTCAACTTGTTAAGTTATACAAGATTCAACTCATTTTTAAAGTCAGTTTAATGTAGTTTAAGTTGAAATGACTTAAACGTCAAAGTTGATTGTAGGCTTCTTAAAAATTTAAAGCAGCACTTTTTTTTAATTTATATATGGGCTTGTTTTTGGGAACCAGTTCTTAATATTTTTAGGCTCCGCGTTAATGTTTTTTAATGGTTATTTTTAGATTTCAAAGTTGGTGCAGGATCTTATGGGTTTCCAAAGGATTTGAAGTCTTTTCATTTTTACACCTTGTAGACACTTTAGTAGATCATCACTGTGACTGCAGCGACAACTGCACCTCGCGTTCAACTGTGATGATGACATTCAATCTGCCCTTATTAACGGCTCTCTCAAGGATAGCTACTGCGCGCGAATCCTTTACGCGCGAACAAGACACAAAGTGTTTTATTGTCAAGCCGGCAATTACAGCATCAAGAAGAAGATAACTATGGATCGACAGAGGGCCGTTTTGCGCGAGGTTTGTAGCGTCTGACTCCAATCAGCTTCTTTTGAATGCTTTAGTAATGCCATCTGACAAACTGATGGAGTGGGTGGAGGAGAGAGAGAGAGAGAGAGAGAGAGAGAGAGAGAGAGAGAGAGAGAGAGAGAGAGAGAGAGAGAGAGAGAGAGAGAGACCGCCTCTCCCGGTCCCTCCTTCAAGCCTCTGGGCTCCTGCGCTCGTGTTTAGTTTCCTCATATAGTCAAAGGAAGGATTGATTCCTTTGGGAAGAGACACAAATCACTTCAATTTGATCAGGAGGGCTAAGGATACAGCCTACTCTTGATTCACCCACTTTTTTGTTGTTGGTGTTGTTTCCTGACAAAAGAAACATCCGAAAAAGAAGACAAGAGGAGAAAAGTTGTTAGGTCATGATGACACTTGATATGAGATCTGCTTGATCGCACCAGCTGCTCGCAGGAAACGAAATCATCACCATCACAGAAAAGGCTTCTTTGCTTTTTTGTCTCCACTTTGCGTGTTGGTGACACCGGGATCTGTCCTGGTTTCCAAACTCCATCCCATCTGAGCGCTCTCTCTCTCGCGCGCGCGCGCACTCTCTCTTTCTCTCTCTCTCTCTCTCTCTCTTGCGCACGAGAGGTGGGCATCTGAGAACACTACCAACGGGAAGACAGTGTTAGAGATCCCGGTTTCATGTTTGGGATTCAGGAGAGCATCCAAAGGAGTGGGAGTATTTTGAAAGAGGAGCCCATCGGAGCCGGCATGAACGCAGTCCGAACATGGATGCAAGGCGCCGGGGTGCTGGATGCGAACACGGCCGCGCAGAGGTAAGAGACCCCCGGGGCTGCGCCTGCACCTCCCGCGGAGCGAGCGTGGACTGATCGGGCTGCTGCTGCTGCTGGCGCTTGTTTTGGGGGAACCCGATCCGGATTGTGGAGGATTAAGCCTTTCATTCGCTTTGCTTTGTCGTTTAGTGAGCTTTGATGAGTTCATTTGAAGGCAAAGTTTGGGTACTTTGCCAAAGCTCACCTCCTTTTGCATGCAGTCACATCTGGAGGTCTTAAAACCACTGGATTGAACTTGATGCAGAAAAGAGTAATAATAGCAATAATAATAATTAATAAATAATAGTAAAAATAAAATAATAATAATAAAGTTTAGATTTACCTTTCACGCGTATTAGTGTATAGGTATTTTTAACTCACTCAAACTTAATCATTGGATTATGAATTAAGCACCCGTTTTATTTCAATGACACATCCACTCTGATATCTAAAGGATGTTTTTTTTTTAACACGGGCCTTTCTGCGTGTCTTCCCCGCAGTGGAGTGGGACTGGCCCGGGCGCACTTCGAGAAACAACCGCCATCAAACCTTCGCAAATCCAACTTCTTCCACTTCGTGTTAGCCCTTTATGACCGACAAGGACAGCCGGTGGAAATCGAGAGAACCTCTTTTGTCGGATTTGTGGAAAAAGAGAAGGTGAGTTTCAAAAACTGATTTTCAGCACCACGCTGTCAGCGGAGCACTAAATACGAGCCATATATTTTATTTTCAAGGTGCAAGAGATTTATATTGTAGAAAAAGTAAACAGAAAACTCATGGTAAAATGTATAGTAAGTATAGTAAAGTATAGTATAATAATAAATGAGCCTATATTAATATCGCCTATTAAATAATATTTGCGATAAATAGGCCTAGCTGTAATCCCAAAGCGATATTAACAGGATTAAAAAATGTTTAGCAGCTAAACCGGATAGTTATTTAAATGGTATAATTGTGTAATATGATCAATGCTAATAATTATTAATATATTTTAATTTTAGATGAATGGTTAAATCCGCAATTCTTGCATTTCTAAGTAAAATTAAGTCTCCTGACAGTTTGCATGCCTTATTCAGAAACCTGTAGGCCTATTGTTTTTTACAGCTACCTTAAAATAATTGTGAAATCCTTTTAGCAGAACTAAATTGACATATTTTTAAAAATCTATCGTAGTAGCCTATATGGATATACATGCACGTGCATAATAAAATATTGTATAATGTAATAGCCTATCAGTATCTAAACTATAATATGCTACTTTATAATATAAAATAACAGACTTCAGCTGTGAATGAATTAATTTGACCTAATGCATAAAATCAAATGTATTTATGAGACAATTCAGTTTATAGCCTATACGCTAAGATTCTAATTTTGTTGAGTCCAAACAACTGAATTTTGTAAGCGCAGTAACATTCCTCACATTACTATTTAGTGTATTATTTTGAGACCTGTTGTAATATTATTTTCATACCCAGGAGACTACAGGAGAAAAGACAAACAATGGCATACATTACAGACTGCAACTTCTCTACAGCAACGGTAAGACATGCTCACATTCGCGCACGAGGCTCGAGTTTGCGCACATTCATTGATCGTGATCTGCGATTCATTGCACTAAAATAGCAACAGCAGCAGGTGCTGTCATTAGAGATCTCTATTTGACGAAGATTGGCAGTGATTTAAATCAATGATTCACCCGATCAAGCCCGTTCCTGTCTGAACAATTAAACGCAATCATTAACTTGAACTTATTCTCAGTTGCTTTCTTCAAATCAGACCACGACTTTTCCCAATGCATCCGATTTATTTGAAAGCATTAATAATTCATTCAAGGTTTAAATCAATTAGAAACCTATTTCCGACCACGCCATATTAATTGTTAATGTGCTTTTTCTTCGAGTGAGTGTGAATTGATCATGTTCATTAGTGTGTAATCTGACAGCCTGTCTATCATTTGTCATCTGGTCAGTTTCTAAATAAACCATGCTGTTAGTTCTGCCACCTCTCAAGCAAATTGCTTTTTACATTTTTTTTTACATCATCTTTGCTTCATCGAAATCACTTCAGCCATTTTTGAGTTTGGATTTTGTTCAATTGAAGTGATTGAAAAGCAATGAACTCGTGACAAGCTGTGACTTTGGCACAATTTAGAATTGAACTTAGTGTATACATTTTTTATTATTATTATTTTTTTAATTGAACCATGCATTGTGTGTTTTCAGAAAAACTTATTTAACCATTTCAATTAGTAGGCCTATATATAGTACCATATAATGTAATTCACTTTTTTTTATGAAACAGACTACAAATTAACATGTATGGCATAAGGGCTAATTATGCTTAATTTTTCCATCACAAAAGGACTTCTGTTAAAAAAAAAAAGTTACTTTAGTAACACATCTCTTATTATAGCAATTGAAAATATTTTGTTTTAAAAACATGGCACTAAAACGTTATTGGTTTTATGTGTTGCTAATTTATGCCAATATTAATAAAATTAAGCTGCCAAAATGTGCTCGTGCTATTTCAAGAATGCATTATGTGGTGTGTATACATGTGTAATATGGCATCTATTACACTGCAATAGCGTTTTATAGATAATGAGGTTACACTTTATTTTAAGGTGTCATTGTTATAGTGTAATTATACAAGTACTGAGTAATATTAATTAACAACATGTATAGGGATAGGGTTTGGTTGAGGATTAGTTGCATGTTATTATGCATAATTTAGTGTTAATACTAAGTACATGTTACCTATAATGATTGTGAATGTGTTTTTTTGGAAAATGTAATGAAAAGCACATGCTGACGTCACATTTCTGTGTGTTCCAGGCATCAGAACAGAGCAGGATTTTTATGTAAGACTAATTGACTCCATGACTAAACAGGTAAGGGTTCATCTCGTCCAGTACAGCACCATCTGCGCATGTCACCAGAGGCTAATTCATACATGTTGGGGCATCAGGACATGCTAAAGGTTGAACTGTTTGTGCCCCGCACAGATGAATCTCACAGCGTAGTGTACGTGCATGCACATCTCCCAGGGGCAGTACCACATTTTTACATGGCCATATAGTGAGAACAGCATCATGTGGCCTCTTTTGGACTGTGAGCGTTAGTGTGTATTTTTAGGGGAGCCTTGTTTGCTTTGGATTTTTCTTGTCAGTTTGCAGCCCCCTTGTTTTCCCTTTTCAACCCCCCATGCAAAAAGTACACAAACAAGTACACTATGAATGTTTTTTTTTCATTTTATTTTAATATTGAAAAAATATATGTACATACATTAAAACATTATGAGAACATTACTTTTGAATGTTCTCTAAACATTCTGAAACAAGAAGTGACATTTAAAAAATGTCAGACGAACATCCAACTAAAACGTTTTAGAAAAAAAGACATCCCATGAACGATGTATAAATTATATTTTTATCGTTTTGAGATAACTTAAAAAAAAAAAAAAAAAACGTTCTGTTAAAGGGAGAGTTCACCTAAAATGAACATTTTGTCATCATTTACTCAGTCTTATCACTGTAAAAAAGAAGTTGCTGCCTTTTATGAAGTAAACTTGGATGTTTAAGTCATTTCGACTTAAATTGCTTTAAACTGACTTAACAAAATGAGTTGAATCTTGTGTAACTTATAAAAAAAGGTTGAAAATTGCTTGACTTATTTTGATGAGTAAAGCAATGTGAAACCATATGTTTTCATAACTTATTGATCTTATAAAGTTTTTACAGTGATGTTGTTCCAAACCTGTATGAGGTTTTTTTTTCTTCTGTTGAAGATATTTTGAAGAATGTTGGTAGCCAGGCAGTTGACGGCACCCATTGACTTCCAGTAGGAAAAAAAAAATACTATGGAAGTCAATGGGGTCCATTAACTGTCTGGTTACCAACATTCTTCAAAATATCTTCTTTTTAGTTCAACAGTAGAAAGAAACTCATACAGGTTTGGAATAACATAAGGGCGAGTTAATGATGACATCATTTTAATTGTTTTGGGTGAACTATCCCTTTAGCATTACTGTAATAATGTTGGTTCATAACTTTGAGAGAACCTTGCCAGAACGTCAGCCAAAGTTCTGAGAACGTACCCTGCTATCTGGGTACATATCCATTCCTCATAGCCTTTTTCGTGTACATGTTTGTGTTGCCCGTTGGTGTGTTTCAGTTGTCATGCTCGGCTGCCTCCTTCTGAACTCTGGGTTGTTTCATTTCTAGTATGCGCAACATGGCAGATCTACATTATTAGTGTTGCCTGTTTCCTGTTTCCTGTTTGATTCTATCTGTCACCGAAGACATGTGTGGCCCTGAGCTAGCGTCTGGATGGTTTATGAATAAGAGAACCAAAATGCGGACCCTGGATCAGCCGTAATTAGCGTGTCATGGGAATTAGCGATTAGCTTTTGTCAAAGAGCGTCTATTAAACATCTCCCTGTTTATTAGCCGCCTGCTGCAAACTGAGAAAGGCTCCACGCTAGGCTCTTTTACACTTCGCTAGCGGCCGCTAACTTACCTGCGGGCGGCAGCTCTCTCTCCCTCCCGCCTGAGTTGCGTTGTGGGGAACATCAAAGCGCATTAAACCCCAGTAGCTGCTACTTTGACAGCACTAGTCTGGCAGTAGGAAGAAGAGCTGTTGTTTCTTAACTATCTGCTTTGCTGCACTTCGTGGGAGGACATGGCACTTTTGAGCGAAGTGTCGCTAGAGCGCTGTTTATCAGTGTCAAGTTAAAAAATAATCACCCAGACGCCTCGGCTTCCCCCTCACACATCTTTTGTAGTTGTTTGCCGGCAGTTTTCATGTCAGTCTTCTCGGAATATATTTAGCACTTGTATTCATTATTTTTTTGTGTGCAGGTGTAATAGAAGTCACAAGGAATGAGATTACGATCCCCTTTTGCTGCTTGTATTGTGTGCGAGAAACTTTCAGATGTGAAGACAACCTATGGTTAAATCACTCACTAAAGGGATCCGCTTAGAACTACACTTAAAGATTGGGGAACATGTGTAACGGCAGTCGGAGGATATCAAATCTCATTCTCCGCTGCAGACGCGCAACAACAAGACAGCTAGTTACCTTGTAACAGCTCAGAAATCACGTTGCGAGTGATATATTTACAGCGCGCACAGTTCAGTCGGCATGTGTCTTTGATTTCCTCAGGTGAATGAGAGAGAGAGAGAGAGTGAGAGAGAGAGAGAGGGATCAGATGTGGTTTCGCTCAGGGGCAGTCAGACCTGTTGAGATGGTGAAATGAGACCTGGATACTGGCTGACCACAGGACAGCTACAGGTGTCTCGGCCCATGTTGTGGCTCGAGCTTAAAACAAGCTTTCAGTTTGAAGAGTGTGCACTCTTGAGAAGGGAGTGCAGATGATACCATGCCTATTACCGGTTATTGGGTTACAGACGACCTGAGTCATTTTTTGCGATGCTCTATATCCCCATCAGCCGTCTGAAATCACTGCGAGTTATTAGGTTGTGGAGTGAGTTAAGGTGCGGTTACATATGGGGAATTTCTGTATAATTTTGCAGGCAAAAAAAAAAAGTCAATTTTCAATAGTGTAGTGATGCATGAAGCACAGCTCACACAGAAGTCACTGTCAAACCAATCAGTTTCCTGTTGGATGAATCCGCATGAGCAACTTGAACCTGTTGGGGAAATTACTGCCTGCGGAAATGTGACTGCAGCTTGATTCCAATTTGTTAGCAAGACTATTACTTTCTAAGTGACTGTGGGAACAAATGCTAATCACAGAGGCTGCTAAAGGCTTGTGCAACGCTAGCACGACTGAAACACTTACAGGCGACCACTCTGTTTATGTTACGGTGGCAAAAACAGCTTTAGCTTGGACTGTAATTACTGTCCAGATTTGCTGTTAGTGCTCTCAGAGCGGTTGGAGAGCTTATTATTCTGTGGCGAGACTGATTTACTGTTGCAACTGCTCAAGACGCTTGTTATTTTGGTAGTTACTGTCACAGTCAAATTATTAGATTCAGGAGATATGGTAAACATCTCAGAGTTATAGATTTCAGACTATATTGCTAATTTACTGCATTTGTTGTTGTAGCAGTGGCCTAGCGGTTAGCATACGTGCTCTGACTCTCACATGTTGAGCATTTCTGTTTTTTTGCAGGGTTTTTTTTTGTCATGCCACAGATGCCGCTGATAGAGTTTAACTTATATTTATCCTGAAATAGTTGAGTTTAGGGAGTTAAGGGAAGAATACTCCACAGATTTTAGCATGCTAATTTAAAAAACAATAACATGCATTATACTGCAGGAATTTCCCCTCCAAACCAGTTAAGCGCAAACCCAGATTCCGCAGCTTTCATTGGTCACCTCAGTTCAGACTTCATGAGAGTTCAGAAACATCCTGGGGTGCGTTTCCCGAAAGCATCGTTAGCCAACTATGGTCACAAGTTCCGTCGTTACCAATAGAGTTCAATGGAAATTGTGACCAACTTGCGACCATAGTTGGCAAATGATGCTTTTGGGAAACGCACCCCTGAATGGTTTAGATCGTGACAAACAGTTTTGTTTTGTATCAGGATGTGCTACCAACACTACACTGAGGTTAAGTTTATGGTGTAGGTTGGGGTTAGGGTTAGGGTTAGAATTTGTCAGCTTAAATGTTTTAGTTTCGGGTAGTTGCACTTTAACTGGTTTGGGGGGGGGGGGGGGGGGGATCACAGTTATACTGGGTTTGTAACTCATAATGGGATGCAAAAGTGAGAATCAGGGATGTGTGGGGCTCTTAGGTGTGTTTGACAGTTAAATCTGTGATCAGCAGCTTCAGCACCAACACATCGCGCTGAGACATCATAGCGCACAGACAGCAGACCTCCCACGTTCCTCCCTCATCTATCCTTTCCTATTCCTCTCTCAGTACCTCCTGGGTTGTTTATGTTTTTAATATGCCATAAGAGATGTTAGCTGTTTTGCATGAGCTAACTTGAGCTAAACTTAGCCACTGAATTAGACCACGCCCCCTTTCCAAAACCGCGCCCTTCAACGGCATGTTAGCAGACATGTATTGGGATTGGCTTGACAATACCGTTAACTGACGATTACTTTTCATGCACTCTTAGAAAAAGAAATGTTCCATTTTTGAACCTTTATTTTTTAAGTGCGTAGCTTTTTGCTTGTTCAATCCTTACTCTGTTTTTATAACTCTTTAAACCTTTCTACTCTCCAACTCTCTTCTTTCCGGCCTTGTTTTATTCCCTCGTCTCCTGCTCAAACTCTTGCACTGTCTAGAAGTCTCTCAGATGTCTGTTAGCGGTCTCTAGAAACCCTTCGTCTATTATCCTGTCTGTCTGCCTGCCCAACACTTGCTCTCTCGCTTCCTCTTCTCTTGTTTCTCAGGCTTTATGTCTGAACAGCTGATCAGGGGTGGGGTGGGATACTTATTCGTGAATGCGAACACTTCTGTCTGTGTGGGAGAACAAAGAGTGAAATCACTGCCAACACAGCACCTCTTTAAAGGTAGCGCAGTGGCCTGGGAAAAAAGGCATCCGTGTTCTTAATGGCATGCTAACAGATGATGCCAACTGTGTAGGAAGTAGGTTTCCATGTATTTATAGCGTCTTGTTTACTTGCCTTCGATTTCAGGCGTCACATCAAAGCCGTTGAGGAAAACGCTGGATGAAATATGAAAAGTGTGCTTGGCGAGATGAAATATGTATTACAAGGCACATGAACGTTGAATGCTTATTAATGTGCCCTTCTCGCACTTTGGCAAGCAGTCAAAAACGCCCTAAATATCACGCTTGTAACATTAACATAGGGTAATTTTTAACACGGCACCTTTGCACATTCGGCGTTCTTTCTAAATCAAAATGAAACTATTTCCTGCGTTTATCACAGCACTTCCTGTACTTTGATCATAATAAAAGCAGCCAAGGCGTTTTAAAGTTATCAAGATGGCACACTTTAAGAATATACAAAGACTAATTAATATTAATACGAGTCAATTCCATTTGTATGACTAGAGGAATTTGTGACACTACAGGCAAAGCCATTGTTTTTGCATGCACTGGTCTATTTTAAGATTTTAGACTGTTTTGCTTCCATAACACGTCTTCATAAAGACTAGTGTAAATAAAAATACACATTTAAGTATTTCTTTTATTACATTTGATCTATTTGCATCTGTAGATTTCAGTTACACTACATAATTTTGAAGGCTTGTTTCCTCAAAATTATTTTTTCCCTCCTGCACTAAGTCTGAAATCTCCACTTAAAGGCGCTGTATGTAATTTTTTTGACACAATAATATGTTTGCAGAGATTTAGGAAACATGCTTGTTTCTCTGAAAAACACTTCTACAGCCAGTTATTCTACTTTGAAATTAAGTGCGTTCCGTGTTGGAATGTCTGTTTTTGTTTCGGTCTCTGTGATCCCACCCGCTGCCAATTTACCCAATAGTATTTCGACACCCGGGTTGCCATTTGGCGGAAAACACAGCGTATTGCAGCCATGGAAGCCAGCAAACAAACTAGGTCAGTGATCGCTGATTCTGCCTGACCTAAAAAGCCTCAGCATCCATCTAAAAAGCTCTATGATCAGTGGCATATTAAAATGCAGATAAATCCATTCATCAACTTACAGTGTAAGACTCGTCACTTTCCACTGTCCTTTGTGCTCATTCCTGTTGCGTGTCCTCAATCTGGCAACCCGCGTGTGCGTTGAGTCTGAGGAGAAGGGTGCGGGAGAAACAACCAATATTTTGAATTTGGACTGCAGTACCCATTTTAATCACTAGCTGTCATTCTTACAGACTGCACCTTTAAGTCTACAAGAATTCTGAACCTGACTATATCAATGCTCAGATTTCTGTTCTGAAAATGTATGCAAATCAGTGCATATTTAATTAGATAATGGATCATTTGCACATTTAAACATAACATTTCAGAAAACATGTAATACAAAACAGTTCTGTTATGACAACTCTCGGATTGTTTGGCATGGTAATGGATATGACAATGTTGATATATTTGGTCTTGGCGGAATAGATCTGCTCCGCTGCTGCTGCTGTTATTGCTGGTGCTGTTGGTTATTGTTGCTGCTGGTGCAGAGCAAGTACAGGACTTGCTACTGCCAATACATACACAACACACTGTTGTGAGCATGCAAGCCATGCTGCTGCTGCACAATGTTGCATACATGAATTACCCAAAGCAGATCTATACAGGTGGAGCTGGGGAAGGTGGAGGGTTTCTTAAAGCAATGCTACTGCTACAGCAAATGCTGACCAAGTATTTGAAGGTTGAGCAGCGAGCTCATTGGCTACTGATACATCAGCTGTGCCCTATAGAGAAAGACGTGATTGTGATTTGAATTTTTTTTTGCTTTTTAGAAGCCAACATGAATGGCTATTAAAATCCCCTGTTATAAAAAAGCAGGACGTTATGTGAGAAAGAACGTGATTTAATTAATCAGAAATCGATAAAAAAAAATAGAATTAAATAAAAAGTAGAAATGCGCATTAAGAAAGTAAAAAGGGTAAATTGAGTACATGTTGACTTTATTGGCTGGATATAACCCAAATTATATTTTATATCATATCATGAATATCACATTATGCTATTAAGGCACTACGGCAAGTGGAAGAATACTGCTGTTCCTGAGCACACCTCAGCCGGATTGGGCTAAGATAGATTTGATGTTTATAGTTAGAAATTTGAAGCAGGGCTTTGGACTATAGCAGACAGTGATGCATGCTGTGTACTTCTAGAAGACCTTGGCCCCCATTCCCTCAAAGTGAAAGAAAACCATCTGAACAAATGCTCAGAGCTTGCCAAATCCAGCACTGGCTGTAACAATATCGTTCTCAGTGCCTTTGTATAATATAAAGTACATCTGATAGACATCAAACAATGAGCCAATGTATCGTCTATCTCTGGATATTTCTTCTGTCAAATTACCCTTTTCTTGGTATATAACTTTGCTCCCGTGTTTTTTTTCTTTTTTCTGTTAAGGTCAATGTGACAAACTTTTTTTGATGCTGGACAGGCTTGCTGAATTACACCTCCGTTACATGGCAGAGAGTAATGACTGTGCGTAACGGGACAGATTTGCTGCCAGTCGGTATGCCTATGAACGAGATCCCAGTATCTTAGCAAGGTGACACGCTTGGCGAAGTTAAACGCGGCACTGTTCGGAATGGCATACCATGTCCAACACAAGGCTTTGCCAGCCTGGCAGTGCTGTGTTTTGTGTTAAGGAGGGGTGAGAGCAAAGCCGAGAAAATTTGAGAGAAAAATGGGGGGCCGTACCAGATGGTGCACCGTGCTCCAGTCTGGCATCCCAACTGCTCTCTCGCACCCACCTCCTCCAGCCTCCTGCCTCCCCCTACCGCCCCTGTGCCACACGCCACTGATGGTTTGGCACATCATATGCTAGCGGAGGTAGTTTGCCAGTGAACGCATAGGCACTTCACATTTTTACCCATGAGTGAGAGAATCAAAAATGAAAGAAAAAGATCAGTGAGTGAATTGAAGAGATTTGCTCATTGGTTCATCTATCTAAACTGTGGATGTCAAGTCACAAATATAAAACAAGACAAAAAACAAATCAACAAACAAACAAACAAATAAGAACGAACAAAACAACTACTATGTTTGGAGATTATGCTGATTTACAGTAGGGCCTACATTACGATAACCTAAGGTAGCCTACACAAAAGACATACATCTCTGAATGTACAACGTGCAATTCAGTAAATGAGTCAGATCTTAATTCTCTATCTGCTTTAAGACTGGTTCGTTGAGTTTATTAGTTCTTTTTATTTGAGCGAATCGTTAAATGAACTGCCCTGAGCCATTTGTTCTTGTATTGAGGTACTCTGATTGAATGAATCGTTTGTTTGTATTTCACGAGGAACCAACTCATTAGAGTCGTTTGCTCGGGGGATCGGACTTTGTTGCGTTGTTTTTGAATCACTTAAAGGAAAAGTCTCTAAAGAGTTGTGAATCGGATCATACTTGTCGCACCGTATGCTTTTATACAATAAAAATTACCGGCTCATAAGACACATTTGCTCGTGAACCGAAATACATGAGCCTGCATGCTTAACTCACTAAAAACTGTTCGTATAAGAGTCGTTTGTCACATTGTTTGCATGTTTGTTTACATTCAAGTGATCGAGGATAATTCAATTGAAAGACGCGTCTTCTTGCCGTTGGTTTGAGTCTTTTTGTTGCTTTAAGGCGGGCATACACTGCGATTTTCGTCTGATTTTGAGCCGAATTCTGACTCGTGCGACTCTTTTGTCGGGCCGATTTTCAGCTTTGTCGTGCAGTGTTCGTGCAGTGTACAGGGAGGCCAACCTCTCCCGGTCGGCAATCGGATGGTCGGATGCATTTATGGCATGTCAGAAATTTTGGTCGCTCCTCGTGACTCTATCGCACAGTTGAAGCAGAGCTACGACCCGATTGCCCTAAACTCAGTGCTTTTTCCCTCACTGCGCTTGCACGAAAACATAAAGTTTATGGTGATGTCGAATCCAACGTTCACCAAGATACATTTTTTTTTTTAAACTGGACGTTAAACTTCCACTAACATGTTCATAAATTAACGAGAATGCTAACAAAAATATATTCTGAAAATGTTTTGTCCTCGCCATCTGAATTCTTTTCTTGTTAAGTATCATGTTTCACACACACTGTATTATATAAGTAAAATTGGTTGCGAAGACTTTTATTATTTTTCATAAATGTTTTCTCATCGATAGGAATCACTGTCACTGTTTTGATCTCTCCCGCTAGTTAGAATCTGAGCAACCAATCAATTATGTTCCTTATCATCTCCTCCACCTACACCAGGTGTTCTTAGGCTTGTTACCCATCCTTCAAACCACTCTGAGCTGGTGCTATTGTACATCCCATCATGTTACCCCAACCTCAGCCCCGTGCCCTGTAGAGAGAATAATTACCTGAGCTAGAAGTAAAACAATGAGCCTTTCTTTTTGGAGCACCTTCATTTCTCACCTTCTGTTTTCCTTTACTTAATGAGCCAAAGTCATGTGTGGAGCCTGAGCTCTGGACAGTCTGTCCTGAAATAGCCTATTGGAACAGCTTAGACGATTCCCCACGACACATGCTGATATTTATTAAATACGACCAGGCCAACATGCTTTAACGGCAGAATTACGCCTCCTCTCAGTGTGTTTCTCAAGTGAAATTGGCTTCTGTGACTCCAGAGTTGAATTTAAGTGTGGATGAGCGGAGGAAATGTTTTTTTTTTTGGAATGTTAGATGGTCAGAGTCAACTTCCTGTAACATATCTTTTGAAACAGCTTCATGTGCTTCGTTTAATTTTGATTGCCTAAAAGATTCATTCTAGAGTTAAAAAAACCCCATGTGTGAGTCCAAACTGACTTTTTTCTTCTTCTCTCTGTTCAAAGGCCATCATCTATGAAGGTCAAGATAAGAACCCGGAGATGTGCCGCGTTCTCCTGACTCATGAAATCATGTGCAGGTGAGACTTTTTCCATTACACTTTGTCCTAACCAGGTGCGATGCGCCACATTTCCAAATAATTTGTCCGTCCAGGCTAAAAATGCTACATGTCACAGTGCAATCGCAGTAAACTAGAGCATATATGATATGATATTTAAAAAGCACCTCAAATTGAATGACACATGTACTGACATTGCTTTTTGAAAATATAAGATATGGAGGGTGTCATGAACAATTCAGTAAGACCCCAAAACGATTTTAATGGAAGACTTTTAATGGTTTCTCTATTCAAGTGGCTTAAAGGAATAGTTCACTTAAAAATTAAAATTATGTCATCAGTTATTCACCCTCATGTTGTTCCAAACCTGTATGAATTTCTTTCTTCTGTTGAACACAAAATAAGATATTTTGAAGAATGTTGGTAATCAAACAGTTGATGTACTCCATTGACTTCCATAGTAGGAAGCAAAACACTATGGAAGTCAATGGGGTACATCAACTGTTTGGTTACCAACATTCAGCAGAATAAAGAAATTCAGACAGGTTTGAAACAACTTGAGGGTCAGTAAATTATGTTTTTAAGTATTTAATATAAATTATATAAATGATGTATTTCAGTCAACTATTCCTATGGCTGTAGTCGGACGCCATCTGGGTTTTTTGTGCTGATTCAACATGTGGAATCGGTGTTGGGCCGTCGGTGAGAGAGAGAACTCTGATTGGCTCTCCAGCTTTGCGAACGAGTGCATGAGAATAAAAGCGAAACTGATGAAAGCCAACAAGTCAAGACGGTACAAACAGATGGCTGTTCTAATTTTACATCATCTTACCTGAGCATTCGAATGCACAAATATTTTCATAATAACACAAGCCGACTGGAATGAAGAAAGTGATCAGCGTGATTGATTTTCAAAATGGTAAGCAAGCGCTGCTTTGTTTACGGTTTGAATATCTGCAGCCCTAGTTTCGGTTTCCCCTTTTGAATGACAAAAATAGACTATTGATACCTGCTGATATAGACAGATTTTCACTTAACAAAACGCACATGCTAGTTGACAGTTGCCTTTAGTCCTTTTGGTGTGTTCAAGCGCAGCTTTTTGGCCAAGATGCAGCCGGCGTGAGGCGACAACACAGTCAGCTTTCGCCACCGCTAGTTCTTTGACTTCGGCTTGGTGTGTCCCGGGCTTTAAACATTTCTCTTTTTTATTTATTTAATTTATTTTTGATCAGGCATTACAAAATACTACCCCTTGGGGTCCTAGAAAGACTCAATTCAGTGGGCGGACTGAATTGTTCATGACATGTTGTTCGGGACCGCATATTATCGTACTACATTTTACCATATCTTTCAATGGCAGAAATAGTAATAGTAGTATGCTAGTATGCGGTTCCGAATTCAGCAGGTGATTAGCTACATGCTAATGCTAGTCAGAGGCAGTGGGTATCATTATTCTCATTCTGGAGAGTATTTTCTTGAATGCAAATACTGCAAACAAGATAATTCAAGTTGTTAATATTGTGTGCACTAGCATGTAGACGGCCTTAAAGCTAATAGACATGGAATGCCACCAAAATTCACTCTGCGACCGAATATGCCTACTTCTCTACTATATAGTATGCAAAAAACAGCATGTGAAAAGAGTATTATGTCTGAATTCACAGTATTCATAAAACAGTAGATGAAAAGTACCTGGATGACTTGACTTCCAAAGAGATTTTGAATTGTGCATCTGATGCAAACTTTACTGTCCCGTGAGGCCACGAGAGAGGCTCCGTGAATGACAGTGAAGTGACGCAACTGTAAGTCTATGACTATGGCTACATGGTGGATGTAGGACATCCGGATTTCATTCAGACATATCAAACATACTTTTTTAAAGATCTCAAAAAAGATCTTATCCAAATGCAGTGCCTTTCGGGTGCAGCTTTAGATTTGGAATTCATGAAGTATTTAATATTCAGGTAAGATGAACCAATGGGATTTCGCTGTAGGCGGGGCCACCCATAATAGAAACCAAGTGACTGTCAAAATGTCCTTTGGCTTGTTGCTTTTTTTCTGTCACCTTGTTAGAACACTATCCAGTACGCTCTAGTGCAATATTCTGTTTCAATTTTATTTGCTCTTATGAGTATTGAGTCGTACGTTACCAAAACAGTACATTAAATAGAAACTCATTTCATATTAATACTATTCAGGTCAAACCCCTAGTGAAGAACAGAGCCAAAAAAACAAGTAGGAGATGACTTTTTCTATCAAATGCTATGTATTTAATTAACATCCAATGATGAATTTGCTTAAAAGTAGGTTGTGATGATCGACTCGTGCCTATTTTTAGTGGTATTTTAACCGTGCCGCCCACCCTTGTAACCCCCACCCCCCCTCATGAATATCACCCTGATGCCTGGTTAATTAGGACAAGCAGAAACTCATTACTCAATCTGAAATTTCAGTCTGGCCCACTAACAAATGTGCCCTGGCTCACGTGGCGTCCATGAAATATATGCCAGGTTTTACCAGCAACGCATCACGCAACTTAAAGATGTCATATAGGCACTTTCACAATTAAGAAAAAGCACCCTTTATTTTACTTTTAGAATTGACAGCTTAAGTATATTCAAACCGATGTGGTCCTCATCCCCCCACCTGCCAAATCAGCATTGATATGCCATCGTGTATGTGTGCGTGCGATAGGCTGTATGTGTACCTTCAAACGCTGCCGCAATTATAAGCAGAAAATTAGGCTGTTCACCATTAATCAGCTCCACTAATTGCCACGCACCACCATTAGCCATATGGTGCCATGCCAGCTTGCAAGTGCGGGACAAAAGTGCTTATTCCTATCATTTTAACAAACTAGGGGGGAGAAGAAAAAAAAAGAAACGTGTTTCAGGCTGTTGTTTGTCGCGAAACTGGCCAAAATCGTTCTTCTAAAGACTAAAGTTGTCACAACACAAATCCAATGTCATGAATCAAAGAAATCACGGAAAGGAAACATATGTTTTAGGCGTATGATAGACGCGCTCCATCGTTGAAAGAGTCGACTACATCCTGCTAATTACATGAGCCCGTTTAGACATTTCTTCAAAAGCCGCATCAGGAAGGAAGCGTTAAGATCTAAGATGCGATTTCCTTCGGGTGTCCTGCGGGACAGTCTTGAAGAGGATCAGGCAAAGATTATAACCTTCTCCACCTCCCAATGAGCTAATGTAGGCTTGTGTTATAATTACTGTAGTTGTGCTTGCTAAAGCAAAAGTTTAATATTTTTCATATTTAGGGTTTAGGGTTTGTTACATGTAAATTTAAACATGTAAGTACACTGTTTGTGCTACTGACCTCAAATAAATCACGTTTTATAGCAACTACATAGCAATGTGATATTAGGGCCAGTGATGTCACACACATTTTTGTCCAGATCTAGTATTCATTTCTTAAAAAGTATATTACACCTCTTCTATGATGAGCACTAAGTACATAACTGCTACAATACTTATTAATATAAAATACTAACGTAGTGCAACCAATATGCAGAAACATGCAGAGAGGACGCTGATAGACCATTGTGAACATGTCAAGTTCAATAATTCTCTAAAAATATCAGATAATTTGAACTTTTTTATGACAAGGCCGAGTTAGAATAATAGATTGGAAAGTGTTGTGTAGTGTAACTCTTCAAAACAGTGATATTAATGAATTAAAAATTCATGATATTTCTATATTTAAATGTTTTTCAAGGTAAAATGTCATCTAAAACACACACACACACACACACATATATAAATATATACATATTTTTATTTATTTTTATTTTGAAAATAATATTTGTATACATATACATGCATTCATGGATTAGGAAAGTGTTACTTTTTACTTGATGGTTACACCGCATGACATTTTAGGGTCATTACGTTTGAAATTTTGTTGAAAATGGTGTAAAAGTTTTTCAAAACCATATGAGACCAACATGGTTACAAAGGGAATAACTTTTTCTTTGTCATTGACCCATTGACTACCCATAGCAACACCCTGGCAACCACCTACGACATTCTTGCTTTTTGTAAAAACTCTTGCGAATTTTGCATAGGAAAATCTAGTTAAAAATATGTGTCTTTAATTGTTTTGAGTGTGTATCTACGAATTTGTCTGCTCAAGGTTCCGTGTATCAGGAGCTAAACCGTGTCTCCCATGGGCGCTGCCGGATTTGATCATTAGGCTCCTACAAATCTTCTTCCTGCACTGTATAAATACACACACACACACACACACACACATAGATCCACAAACACACACACAGAG
Organism: Tiaroga cobitis; assembly: GCA_030578255.1. Classification (NCBI taxonomy): domain Eukaryota; kingdom Metazoa; phylum Chordata; class Actinopteri; order Cypriniformes; family Leuciscidae; genus Tiaroga; species Tiaroga cobitis. The sequence goes on from CM060611.1 coordinate 11,065,955, forward strand.
GCACTGCAATCCCTTGTTCCAGTCCTTTGGGAGGACACTGACCTAGTTGAGGAAGCCTTGCAGAAGGAGGGGCGAGAGAGATATGAGATGTAGATAGAGAGAGAGTGAGAGAGATTTTAGCCCTCTATTCATGATGAGTTTCTAAAGAAAGACATTCATCATGCATACCTGAAGAAGTGTATTATATAAATCACACATGGTTCCTCATGAATAAGCATGATACATCTTAAGATACGATCTCCTGAACGCTTGTAGTCCATGAATGAATGCTAAAGTCTATTGGAACATCTGAAAACTGTGTCATTGGAGAAAATAGGGAGCTGGGAATGAGGTAACAAGAGAAACCGTAAGGCGAGAGGCTGGAAGCAGAGAGAGTTGTGGGAGGAAGAAAAACTGAAGGGGGAAGGACAATGCCAGGGGTGTCATGTGACAGTTTTGTCCCCAGCCCTTATTCAGTGTCCTACTGCCATCTGTGCGGTAGAAATGTGATGCTGGTGGTCTCCAAACCGCCGCTATAGCCCCTCACACACCTTCAATTCTCCTCTTGTCATTCTGCTAGACCTTCATCACCTATGCAAATGCGAATCTTTGGCCAACTCGTACGCAAGCAGTCCCGTTGTACATGCTTAACGTGTTCTTATGTTAATGTGGCGGTAGCTAACTCCAGTACTCAAGGGGGCGATATATTTAATCAATAAGTCAATAAGACATAAAAAAATTACCTTATATACTTTCTTAATACATGTTTCTGCTCTTATTGTGCATAATTCATTGCTTAAAAATTATTCAGAAGAAAAAACCTATAGTAGCTTTCCTTTTTGGGTGAAGTCAAAAATCGCATAGTCTTGAGTAGGTGCTTATTTTGATTAAGTATTTACTTTGCTACTGCAAAAAAAAAAAGTGTTTTATAGAGTATGAGTGCGTGTAGTATGAATGTAATCCGGACGTACTATTTTCACCATGCTGTCATAATCACGTGACCTACCAGCGTTAGTTGTGTCGCTTCACTGTCATTTACAAATCCTCTCCTGTGACCTCATGGGATAGTTAAGTGTCCATCGTATGCACACCTCAGAATCTAGTAGGTAGTAGGTCATCTGGGGACTTTTTGCCTACTCTTTTATGAGTTCTGTGAATTCGGATATACTTCTTTTGTCACATACTACTATATAGTAGGGAGTTATGCGATTTCAGATGCAGCCATAGAAATTACTGTTCACCATCCAGTTAGATTCCTGTTGGATAAAATCTATTCTAGCTTCTGTATTTATGTTGATGTTCTTGCATTGAGTGTTTCTTCAGCAAATTGTTATACAATAAAATGTGCATAAACCTTAATAGTCAAAATACAAACATGACTTCCTAAAATAACATTTCCTCTGCACAAAAAAAAAAGTCCAGGAATAAATGGTCTGTATACTAAATGTCTTGATGTTATACATGATGCGTTTTTTAACTGATATTTTCTTTCGTCCCTTCAGTCGTTGTTGTGACAAAAAGAGTTGCGGGAACCGAAACGAGACACCCTCTGATCCCGTCATCATCGACAGGTAGGAAATCTCTCCCTCATTAACAATTCCTAACACTGTTTGTGTGTCTGAATACATCTGACACTTTTATTGTTATCCTCATGCTGTTTGAGGCTGTGGTTGACGTCACGTTGGAAGTAGTTCTCAGGACACGCTGGAGTCTTAAGGCCGTCACGGTCTGCTGTGTGTGTATGTTTGTGTCACTTGTTAGTTAAATGCTCTGTCATGTTGTTTCTTTTGTTGCTATTTTTTCCACTATGTTCTTTTTGTTGTGGGATCAGGATTGGTTGAGTCCAAACACTTAATATTAATGTGCCATTTATTACAGGCCCCAAAGGCTAGTCTTTGTGTTAAAAGTGTTGAGTGAGTAATTTCTCTTGAGAAGATGTTTGACAGTAAACATGTAAGCAATTTAGATAATATCTACATGGTATGTACTTCAAATTGATATCTGGCCCGGTTCTGGATTATGGTTCCCCCTTCAGAAGTACAAAAGACAGTGTTCTTGGTCTCTTTATTTTGTCTTAATGAAACCCACATGTATAATGGGCTGTGAAACAATAGACGCCAAAGACCCCTGCTCTCCCCCCCCCCCCCCCCCCCCCCCCCCCCCCCCTACCCTGTTCTTGCCATCTCTCTCGATCCCCAAGGGCATCGCTTTCTTCCACCTAACAATCATCTCTTTAAATCCAAATTTAAACCCCTACATCCTTTTTGAATGATGTAATTGTAGTTGTAATAATTGTAGCATTACTGCTAATATGATTTTTAGCTGTGCTAAAGATTTCACAGTCCTTAAGGTAGCCTTTTCATTGTCGTTAAGGTTGCTTCAGGCTAGCTGTGTGGAGTTATGTGTTTTGTAATGTGGAAGCTATTAGCCGACGTCTAAGGGCATTTACTTTGACAGGTCATGGTTCTCGGAATTGAGCAAAACAATATTTTTCCCATTGTGTTGCCGCAAAATGGTTAGCAACCGCTACGGTCAATGAAAATTGCTAATCGTCCCTTTGAGACAATGTATATAGGCACATAAGGTGAACATATCAAGCGCTTATTAGACAATTTGAAGAAAGTCAGCACTGAATCGCATTTGATTTGGTTTCACTGAAATGGCCTTTGTCGGAATATTTGCAGCTTCCTAACTTCCCAAGATGCCTTTTTTTCCATAATCTGCCCGTGACACTGGGAAAGGCCACAAATCAAAGGTTTATCTCAGTGAGAATCTATTGCCGAAGGGGAAAAATTGATTTACACCACATGGAATGGTGCGTAAGAGTTATTGTGTGCAGATGACCAGACTAGGTTGATTTGTAACGTTTGTCAAAAGACCGTTCAGGCTCATTTGCGAAAATTAAACCCCACTGAGAAGAATTCCCCCTCCTCCCCACTATCGGGTCTCCCGGTTCTGCGCTGCATGTTTACCTCAAGTTTAGACAGCAGTCAGTAAAGAGTTGGACTGTTGTGGCTGTTCGGTTTCAGCCACTGACCCGTTCCTGCAGAATGGACTCAGGTGTGACCGGAGCTGCTCAGCCGACCGCAGTCGGACACAACAGATCTGCCGCCCCCACTCACGTGTTTGTGGGCAGCCGACACAGTTTATGCTTCACTTGACCGGAACGGGTCAGAACTCTTGGGAGCCAGCTGTGGCTCCCTTATACATGCTCAGACGCCTTTAAACCTCACTGAGCAAAGAGGCTCGATATGGACACAGGCTGATGAACCTGCTGGAGGAACTCATGCGCATTGGTCCCATGTGCAGTGAAAAGGTCTACTAGAAGGTCTTGGTAACTTCAAGGCCATCAAAAACTTTTCTCTAAAGCCTGGTTCACACGGGACGATTTTAAAATTGTCGGCCGATTTTCCAAACCTGAGAGACTCCACACACGGCGATAAAAAATCACGGGTCTAACAGTTTTGGTCCTACAGTGTGTGGTGCGCAGCCACACGGCAAAATCAACACATCACACACGAACCGATTTGACTCCAGAGCATTCCCAGGTCAGACGGAAAATCTCGCAAAATCCCTCGAGATCAAACGTGACTTCAGAGTAAACAATCATGGCGGACGAAGAGGATGCAGTGGCGATAGTGTGTAGTTTGTTTTTAACCGAAAAAAAAAACGTTATCAAAAGAAAAGGCGATGGTCAAAGAAGTGGAGACAACGCGAGCTTGGACGGCTGTTTTGATTTTGTTTCCCGGTGCTTCCTCTGCGCCTCGTCACCTCGCTTTCTGATTGGCTACCCGCCACAGTCCACAGGCTGCGTGCTCGTTTGTCCCCGGGGGACACCACACACGAGGAGAAATCGGGCCAAATAAATCCAACATGTTGGATATCCCCGATTTGAGATCGGAGCGGTCCCGACGTCCTTCCGAGCAAACGAGAGCACTCTTAACACACCACACACGGCAGGAATATCTGATCAGATTATTTTACGATAATCAGAGCATACTTAAGATTGTCGGAAGGGGTAAACCGGGGCTAAAATCGGCCTAATTATCCTGCCGTGTGAACCAGGCTTAAGTGGGAATCCAGGCATCTCATGATTCCATTTTCATTCAGGGAGTCACAATGGCAACACAAAACGATTCTCAATCTCATTAAAACACAACAACAACAACTGCCTAGTACGTCACTCTCTTGGAAAATACTGGGATTCTGGGATGCTGCATGAAAGCCGTTCTGAACAACATATATTATCAGTTTTTTTGTGCACATTATATTTGTTGTCCCGCACAATACATATATGTAAAAGTATTCATAACACCTCTATTCTGCATTAAAGAGTGTGTAAATGTGCCTTGACATGATATATGATATACAGTATGTAGTCAACATTTTTCAAATTAGTGTAGCAGGCACATGGCAAATTAGTGTAGCAGGCACATGGCACTTCTTTTTTATCTCTAATGGTTTGTCTTGCGTATTTATCCTTTAACTTTAATTATTAAAAATGTATTTAGAAGAATTCAGAATTGCATTTGTGCAGCAATTTCCCCCCTCAGTTCTACTTAATAATCCTCCCACACAATATGTCTTTGCATATACAAGTCTTTTTTTCTTTTCTTTTTTTTTTTTGCCTATAAAGGTGAGAATGTTTGAATGTTGTGATCTGATCTGATTGTGTCACTCCTGATCTCTCGTCGCATGATTCTGCAGCCCAGAGAAATGGGTCATGCAGGAAAGAACAAAAAAAAAAAAAAAGGTGAAAAAAATAAGAAAACAACCTAATTTTGGTGCGCATTCTTGGCAGCTACACATTTTCTCACAAGCTCAATGACAGCGCCTCGATTATGACTTATTATTTCTCCTAAACACGTAACCTAAAGAAAAATAAATCCCAGTTCCGCCTTTTCCCTCTGAGTTATTTAGCTTGGTTAATAAGGGCTCATTAGTGCGCACTTCTTTCAACGAGCCGATTTGATTTCACACCAGTAATTAGTCTGGCTATGGTTAATTCTGCTGGTTTTGCATTGAGAGTGGTGCTCTAATTAGATACACAAAGAACACAGCTAATCCAAATCTGTGTTAAAAACACTAATGAACCCTTATTATGCTGTTAAAACAACTAATTTCATATTTACTAAGATTTGGATTGTAAACAACATCTGTAAACAAACAATATCCACCCTCGCCGTTTATCGGCTAATATTTGACCGAATCGTCTAACAGCAGGTTGTTGTCAGTCCTTTTTGATTTATTCGCACAGACAGGAGGAATACCACTAGTCATAACCGCTCACAGAATTCGAAATGAACTCCACTGGGCGCTTCGATTTATGCCACATGTAATACTTATTTATCTGGATCTCTTTATTTGTTTTATTTGAACCGGTCCCTCTCGCATTCGTGTGTGTGTGTGTGTGTTAGCGTCTCTAACCCGCTGTATAACATTAGCGACTCCTCAGCTGGGCCATATGTTCCTCTCGGCCTCTCCCTCTCCCGGACTGACCTTTCATAGGCTGTGTAAGATTATTTCCAATACTTTAATCCCGTCTCATTGACATGGACACAAAGCACACTGACATCTAATAGACGCCTCCTCACTTTCTCCTTTCTTCCTCTCGGTTTAATCACTTTCAGTTCAGGGCCTCCACCCCCACCTTCCTCCACTCCAACCCCTGCAGCCCTGGACGTCTATTGTTCACGTCTCATTTTATTCCAGACCCTCCCTTCTCACTTCTGTTTATGTTTAGGGTGCCAAAAATCCCTCAGATAAGTAGCCATGTCCCTAAAGTTAGCTTTAGGAGAAACAGTTTTTAATTCTATTCAAAGAGAGCTCTGTGTTTGTTTGAAGGGAAGCGATAGCGCACCGTTTTAAAGAGGACGGCGGCATGTCAATTGGTTGCAAGTTCTTTTCCGGTCGGCCCGTTTCAAACATCTCCACTTACGAGTCGCCTATTATATCTGTGATGTTAGATCCTCCGGCGCAGGAGGGGTACGCGAACGGGTGTGTGTCGTTTATACGAGTGAGATCGTCCTTCTGATGTGTTTTCTGTAACGCACCACCAGACGTTACTTGAACGCTTTGCCGTCAGGCTTTCTCTGAGGAAGTAGTGCTCTGTCCCACTCTGGGATCTCGCGGTGATGCGGTGAGCCCACGCTGGGGGATGTCAAAAGCTGTCAGAGGGCCGGCGAAGATTGGAATGCGAAAGTTCCCGTGGATACCGTGGGACTTCCTGTACCCCCAAGACTCGGTTCTCAGCCCCTCTTGGCTGGCCTGACTCTCAACGCTCAGAGCTCAACATCTGGATCTCTGTTCTCTAACCAAAACAACATTCACAGAGTTGATGGAGGGAAATGGGTCACCATGCCCTTGAATTTTTACATTTAATGGCCTGCTGAAAAAGTGCAGCTCTAAGCTAAAAGTTCACGGCGCGCAGGCAAAATAGATCTCAAATCACATTATCTTGCTGTGCATGATCATGATTCATTTAGTAAGGAATATGACCAAGTGCAATATTTACTTTATTTTAGGTCTTTTGTCTGATGTGGTACGTGTTTGTTAGATTTTTTTTTTGCAAATTTGGACATTGTGACATTTGTTACAAATAAAGAAGGCCCAAGCAGTTTAGAAAAAAAGAAGTGTAATTTTGGCATCACTACACCATATAACAGAATCCTGTTTTCGCCACACTGTAAAAAAGGTTGCTGCCTTCAATTTTTAAGCACAAAAAAACATGGATGTTAAAGACATTTCAATTTTGATGAGTTAAATCAATGTAAAAACATATGTTGTCATAACTTATTGATCATATACATTTTTCACAGTGCACATACTGTACAAAAACAGTTGTGACTATATGTCGTAATTGAAATTTGACATCTTACAATTTTGGCTTTGTCAACATTTCAATTCTGACTTTATATCTCAGGGAGACTTTATTGTAATTGCTATTTTATTTCTCATAAATTTGACTTTCTTTCTAAACTGCGGCTACATCTCACAATTGCGACTTTATTTGTCGTTCTAATGGCAAATTTGTGATTATTTTAGATTTTAGTGAATTGGTGGCTAATTTGAATGAATTTGTACAATCTCATTTTTATGTTTTCGTATGATATGCTTGTGCCCCCAATGACAGTCATGTTTTTAAATCGTGCTTTTTATACGAAATCTACACCTATGTTTTCCCTTGAGAGAACGGGTTGTTCTTGTCACTTTATTTCTTATCACTGTGACATTTTTTTTTTCCCATAGTGTTACTTTAGATCTCGTTTTATCACATAGTGTGACTTCATTTGTTATTTTAATTTCACAGTTACCTGCTTAATTTATTTTTACTCCGAGGCAGAGCCACGTTTCCATACTAAGCAGAATTGCTAAAGCAATGAAAAGTAATAATAATACAAAAAAATCTCCCCCTGACTGGTTATCAAACATTACCCTGTTTTTTGCTAATGTGCTGAACTGCACCTGTGGTTACTCCACTGGGACACCTGTGTGAACTTCATATTGAGATAAAAAATCCCCCTGACACCTGTTAAAATCATTGCACAAATTAGGTTAGAGGTTAGTAGCTGAGAAAAAGATGTCCATCATTTGTTTAGATGGGTCATCTGATCTAATATTTTAATGCAATGACATTCATTCAAGTACTTTTATAGTGTCTGAATACTTTTTGGGGCAACCTTCTGAGAGTTCGATACAGACCACACCAGCGGGATACTACTGTGACATTAATGGTTTAATTAGCGGTATCTATTTCCCAGCACGCGATTGTCTCAAATCAGACTGAGGCGCCCATTGTTAGGTTAATCCTTTCCAGATTGGCCTATTGAAGAAAGAAGAAATACAAAAAAAGTGTCTAGTGTGAGAAAGAGTGACAGAAATCAGAAAGCAGTGAAAGGCAGAGGAGAGAAAGAGGCGAATATTCGAATGCGATCGGTTGTCATTGTAGCGCCGTGAGGTTCCTCGTGCTTTCTCAGTCGCAGTTCTTTGTGACAGGCTGCGTGTGGCCCACTTAATCCCAGCCAGGAAAGACGATAATAACAGTGTCGCCCTCTACCTCTCCAAGTTAATATACGGTTAACGACTTCTAGTTCACCGCCGACAATCCTATCATGCGCCTGGTTGACCCCTAAAGTGGCCTACGCATTTGTCTGTGTGTGAGCGTGTCTCTCTCTCTCTCTCACTCTCTCTCTCTCAACTTTCTTTTCACTGAAACATCAGCTCATGTTCAGCTCTTTCTTTCCATCACTGTTTTTTCTCATTATTGCTGTTCAGTTAAATTTTATTTGGTTCTTTTTGAGCAAATATTTGAGGTAGCAGAATTGTCGTGTGTGTCCCATCAGAATTCAGGCGAGCCCCGTCTCCCTCACTGCCTCGAACATCAGTAAGAGGATTGAGTGAGTGTGAGACCTGTCAATCAAGGCGTCTGAATTCAACTGTCAATCAATCAGTTTCTTTAGCTTTGCTATTAGCATAGATTTTAGATGGTTTATTTATCTGTCATGCTGTATCTTATGACAGAGTTTTGGTGCACTGTACTTCTAGAGTACAGCTTCGTGATTTATTACGTTTTTATTTAAAGCGCAAGGAATGCAATCAGGAAATGACGCAAACTCAATTTGTACCTGTTTCCACACAAGAACATGTTGGGTTCATGTTATTGGGAAATCTGCAACTGACAGCAAATCCCAGCTTTCTTATGAGAGACAGGTGTTTGAAATTAATTTTCAGTGATTTGTTTTATTCCAGAGAGCTCAAGTTGATCTGAGAATCACTTTTTACAGTGGTAAGGTGTTCTCTCTCTCTCTGTGTGTGTGTGTGTGTGTGTGTGTGTGTGTGTGTGTGTGTGAACATCGGAGCTGATGATCAGGGCTTCCTGCTAACTGAGATTTTGACCTGAACTCAGAATGGCAGACAGGATGGACCACTCCTAGGGCATTGATGTCACTTCCTTCTTTCTGTTACTGTTGTGCAGGTGCAAAAGAAAATAAGTGTGAATAAGTTTGTTGTCGACATGTTTTTCATATATTTTAATTAGATTTCTTTTTTCTGCAGGTGGCAATTATTCATGTTACATTCATTTACATTGATTCTATTGATGTCACCCTTTCTATTTACCTTTCTTTATTTATTAAAATCACAGTGCCCGTTGTACTGCATACTGCAAATTTATGCAATGCATACATATGTCTTGTTTTGTAAAAAAACAGTATGCATTATGCATGCAATTCAATATTTCAAACAGGCGTTGTTGTCACATGACCTTATTTTGCATGCTTAATTCAACAAGTTACAATTAACACGCAATTTTCTATAAAAATGACTTGACTATTGGGAATCCAATTATATAATATCACTTCCAGTTCATCTGTAACACTGGAAAATGTAACACTGTAACTTTTGCATTGCATTGTGGGATTTGTTTTCATACTGCACTTTTGTTTTTGCCAAACCTAACAGGTCATCTAGGTATTCTATGAACAAAGTATGCATACTGTGCATACTATATACAGCAGAAATTGCACTATGAGTAGGATTCTGAACATGACCTCTGACCTAATCGTGCAGACATTAAAAAAGAATCTTTTATTCCCTCAGTTGAGTCAAACTAGGCACCCTTGTTTGGTTTGCATTGCAGAACTATACTAAGTAAACTATCTAGGCCTATTTATTATAATATTTTCTACAGGATAAAACACCACTCCACGATTCAGAGCAGTAATTTAGACTTCTGCTTAGTTTGATGTTGGGGCCGATCTGGTTTGGAGCCTCTCTGCTGGTCTTCCCCTTCCAGCATGTGGGTGGCTGTATTTATTCAATGTGAATTTTAGGGACTGTAACTGAATAATTTATGAATGTATAATGTATGGGATCCGCAAGCTCTCTGGTATCCCCGCTGTGTTTTGAGTGTCTCCTTAGCCGGGATCCCCCTGTGCTCGGGGCCCATTGTTGTGTTTCGATTCCACTTCCTGTGGGGAAAGGTCACCCGTGGCTCTGAGAGAGAGAGAGAGAGAGAGAGAGCAGTGAATTATTCATGCCATTGACTTTGTGTCAGAGAGAGAGAGAGATAGATAGAGAGAGAGAGAGAGAGAGAGAGAGAGAGAGAGAGAGAGAGAGAGAGAGAGAGAGAGAGAAAAAAAACTGAGAAAGAGAGAGGGAAAAGAACTGAAGATGTTTTATTCATTTATCCTATTTTGAATCCCTTTTTGCACCTTCCATCATTAGAAAGCTCAACATTTACATTTGATGCTAATTCGCGATAGGCCCCCCCAGATTCCACTCGAGTGTAATTCTCACACAATAGAATTTTTTCCACTCTTTTTTTCGAAACTCAAACAATCATATGTGACAAACTTGTAATCTGTTTTATCCCTGAAGTTAAGCAGTTTTGAGTGGCTTGTTTGTGAACTAGTTCCCAGAAAAACAGACAAACCGAACCTACTAGCTTCACATTTGCACTTTGTGTGGCTCTGCGGTGGGCCTAACCAAGTGCCCTGAGGCGGTGTTTAAAGGGGCGGCAGGCACACACTACTCCAGAGCCAACCTCTTGGAGCTATAAGGACTGGAATTGAAGTAGCGATTGGGAGAAATGGCCTTGCCCCAGGATATGTTGCACACAGATGTGTCCCGATGTCCCTGCGTAACCAGCCCCCCATTATGCACCGGGCAATCGGCCCACTAGAACAGGGAGGGTGGAATGTGTGTGAAATATCAGGTGTAACTGTCTGCCCATTAATTTTTTTTGGTTTGTTTTTCAAACATATACAACTTTTTCAGAACCTTATGAAGGCTTTGTAAGCACGAGACTTCTTTCAAAAACATTTAAAAACCTGACCAACCCCAAACTTTTGAACAGTAGTGTATTTGTAATTGTCCCGAAAACCATCATGCCAGAGTACCATGGTATCACCATTTGAAACCGGCACTGTATGGCCACAGTACGTTTTTGTAAGCACAAGTAGAGGACATCTATTGCATCTACTCGCTGATGGAACTGTGGTTTAGATTTGGGTGCCAATGCAAAGAGCTACTCTCACTTAATGGTCATTAATATCACTGCCAGAACACCCCTCCCTTTACCTGACCTGAGAGTTCACGTATACATGAATGGACCGCTGTGTGACCATCCCCCCCGCGGCTCCCAAATCACTACTACGCACCCACCCAGCGCTCGACCCGGTGAGTTTGCATTAGCAATGCCATTAAAATGAAATGGACGCTGTTGGCCAGGAAACCCAACCACCCTTTTGCTCAATAGACAGATTCAGTCACGTCCCTCGCCCCTCCCGGCATAATGGCCACGTATAATTTCCCATCGTGAGGCTGAGTGTGTGTGAGCTTGTGCACATGTAATTTCATTAGGTTGGTAAGTGGTAAACATTCCTCGCTCTGTTTTTTTTTTATAACGTAATTTAGCAGAACTCTGTGTACACATTGCTAGCGTATTTTGCCGCCGCGAGGAGGGGTGTTTTGAAATCGGGCTTTTGAAGCATCGCTCAGAGAGTTCTCCGCGCCGATCTGTGCTGTCAGGACTTCAAAAGCCCGCTATAAAGATGGCTCTCCATCAATGTGGCATTAATTTACATACTGCCTGCTTCTCCGTCGCTTTAGAGGGAAGCGTGTGGGGTGACACTTGAGATTTTAACTTTGCTGACTTTGACAGAAGGCTCCGAAAGGCGTATGATCCACTTGCTTGCTCTGGTAGTCTCGGGGTGGACGACTGGTCTTTTGGTACTGGTCTGGTCTCGCAGTGACAGAGGGGGTCTGGGGACAGCTGGACCTTGGGGAATCGGTGGACTGTCACCATCCAGGCACGGCATGATGGAGGATGCCACTGTAGCTGTCAGTCTCGACTGTTTTCTTTGCGCACACAAAAAGGACCAAGCCATTTTTTTTCTGCAGATAAACGATGAAGTCATGAAAGAGCAGACGAAAGCCCCCTGCATATTCATCTCCACCGGTTGGTGTCCTCTTTGCAGATACCTGGGTTTTTTTTTGCAGTTATGTTAAGAGGAAGGTGACATGGAGGTGTCCTTATTATTCTCCACCCTGGAGGTGTCTGGGAATGTGTATTTATGTAAGAAGCTTCAGTGCCAGCGCCTCCAGCTAGTAGGTCCAATATAGCCCTGAAATTCTTTTTACTCGCCTTCTTCCTCGATTTAGCTTTTTTGATGGAGGAGGGGGTCGCTGCAGAGAAAAACCCTCTGGGGACGGTGGGGAGTGATGATTGACAGGCCGTACGCTTGGCTGTTTGCAGATTCTTCGTCACTCGCAGAACTAGACCCCAGCCCCTGGTGAATTCCTCCCCAAAAAGTTTCGAGCCTCCGGAGTTCAACATCTCAGTTGGTGGGGAAACTTCAGACCCATAACAGTCATTACAGGTTGCGGGTGAGTTCAACTGAATAGGTCGCGCTGAGAATGTAAACAAGGTGTAGATGTTGGCGACGTGTGTTGTTAAGTCACTCGAGTAGCGAGTCAGCACTGCATTGAAAGAATCTAAAAGTGGGGGAGGCTCTGGATGTGGCGGTCATGCATCACTCCATTATTAATAGCAGGGTCTGAATAAAAACGCAAACCTTGTCAGATTTAACGGATGGCTGCGTCCACACGGCAGGCCCATCAAAGACAGGCGGTGGGGTGCTGGAAGACCGGGGCGCCGCCAACCCTAAACGAGTGTGTTTGTGTGTATCAGTGTGTTTTTTACGGCACTACCTGCAGGAGGAAGAGTGGTTAGGGTTGCCAGGAAAAAGAGCTCACACCGTCAAAAGGGATGTTGCATGTTAAAACATGCCCTCTTTTCCTTGCAGAACACAATGCTATCCAATTTATATTGAGACCAGGACAAATGTCCAAACAGTACCAAGTGCATAATAAAAAAAAATTCAAAGCATCTTCTGTATATATGGGTGTTTCTTGAACTATGGGAACTTTTGACCGGGACTCTTAAAAAATTTACTTTAAATCCAATTTTTTTACTAGCTCATTCTCTTTGTTAATATGCATACATACATTTTTCTTTTTTTCTGAAAGGCATGATCATTTCCACTACAGTGTAATTTTCACCAAATCTCAAATGATGTATTGTAGATTTTGGTTCCCTCTGGTTCTAGAATAACATGGCCGACATTTTTTTTTTCTTTCTGCTAAGGCTAATTTAATAACTAGAATTTTATGGATCCTAAATACACAGTTAAATCATATTTTCACACTTTTTGCTTGATTGGAAACTATTTTTGTTTACACATCAAGTCAAGTCACCTTGATTTATTTGCCACTTTCTACAATACAAATTTTTTTAAAACAACTTTAAAGTGATAGCAGGAAAATGATTAAATGATGCAAACAGAGTTTACTTTGACTGTACAGCAGCTCTAAAAGAAAGTAGTATCATTGTTCAGCTGAACTCAGTTCAGTGTTGATTCAGTTCCGTTGTAGATCATCAATTATTAAATTAGTTCATTTCATCTATAAAGCAGTTCTGCAGAAAACAGGGGTGTCATCATCCAGCTCCTTTCAATTCTCATCCATTAAATCCAACAATATCATACATACATACTCGTACACGTAATCTTCACTGTTGTAACTTTGGTAAACATGTACACTAACATTGCTACCTATTAAGGGCATGTTTGCTGTGAAAATGATGTCACAACTGCTGGAAAGTCATGTATTTAAATTAATGCAAATATTTTTTTCTGACAATAAATATTGACATAGTTTTGGTCTTTGTTTAGATAATTATAGGACATTTAACATGTACTGTAATAATTCAAATTTTACATTTAAGGGTAAAAAATACAATCTATAAAGACATTTGAAAAGTTTTTTTTTTTAAGTTTCTCTCACCCAAGTAAAAAGTAAATGGCTCACAAATAATTTCACATTGTTTGTACAAGCTTATATTGAGTCACCACATCCACTTGTTTTTCTTTTGATTCAGATTATTTGGATTATTCGCAGCTACTGTAGAACCACATCGTAACAGCTTACTTAAAAAGCATAACCCAGGCGTAAAATTGTTTTATCAAGCTTCCCAAAGCCTATAATATGACACATTTCTTGGTCCTATTAATGGCCTCACTGGGTGCAGAAAGGTCTTTAAAGTGTGTAAGGGTGGGCAGGAGAGAGCCAGCCTAAAGCTCTGGAATGAGCCACTGGTTCAGGGTGGGGGACTCCATGTGTCAGCCTGTCTGGACCGCTTTACCGCTGGGTAATTAACAGGCGACCGACACCGCAGCCATCTTTTTGGAAGATTGCTCATCTCTCTGTTGATCTTTTTTCTTAGAGAACCTGACACAGACTAAGCAATGAATCATCTTCTAATTGTGTGGTGGCTCGATTTCTGCTTGGTGACCAGGGTTTGAGTTCTACTTGAGTTCTGCTTGGGTCATTTCCCAAATGTTCTTTTGTCTACGTTTTATTGATGCACATTATGTTATACATATATATATATATACAGTATATATACAGTGTATATATATACAGTATATATACAGTGTATATATATATATATATATATATATATATATATATATATATACAGTATATATATATACATATATAAAAAATCCAGTTATCCAATAATGTTATATCTTAAAATGATTCCGTTTTTTGCAACCCAATCATATTTCAAACATCTTTCTTAGAAATACAACACATTACTGAAGTCAAGAGGAAGACCTTTCCATCTGTGTACGGTGAAGATGTCTCATTGGGACTGTGTTTCTTGCAATCGCCTCACATCCACACATGCACTTTCTACAGCAGTTCCGTGAACTTGGCTTATCGACCGGCGCCACCACGTGATAAAGAGAATATATAAAACCTCTTTTCACCAATTACATGCCAGGGTCTGAGGTGGCAATGCCCTAAATGGATAGCAGACTGGTGGCAAGTCAAGCCGACCTCTGTCTTTCAACACTGGAATGGAGCACTCTTTCATCTTCTTCTTGAGCTTTTTATGGGCTTTTGTTTTTTGGATGTCGGTCCGCCGTAGCCGCTTCCACTCGAAACCGAAAAGCCTGTGCCCCTCCATCCCCCCACCCCGAGCTTCTCAGCTGTGCTATTTGAGACATATTTCAAGAGTTTGTATTAGCAGGGTACAAACACAAGGTGCCCTCCTCTTTCAGTGCCATGCGAGCCACACAGCTTCATGTCCTCGGGCGCTTCCCTCTTACAACTGAGTCACAATGAAAGGAAGAATGCCTGGAGTCCGCCACAGCTGCCACTCCTGCTGTTCGGGCCAACTTTAATGCATTCACCCTGCACTGTCGCCACCCCACCCCTCTCGACGACACCGTCTGACTGTCAGTGTCTGTAAACAAATCTGAGACGGCGATAAAGAGAGAACGCCATTAGCCTCTCATTTCAGCGTCTTCATCTGGGGGAATTGCCCGTCCTTGATATGAGATGATGTCATGTATCTGGCCATACCGTTGACCCCTTTGTGTGGATAAGAGGGCTCTTCCTGTTCGACAGGTCTGTCCGGCGATCAGCCTTAGAGGGTGTTCGACAGACGACTTCCCCTCCAAAGCGCTCCAGGAAGAGAAGACCAGTGTCCCACTGTGCACAGCATTGTTGTCCCCATTGTGGGCCCCTGCTCACTCTGCGCCAGCTGCCCTGATCGATGGCCTTATTCATCGTCTTGGTTGTCCCCGACAACACGCAAGACGGCTGTACAACAACAAACATACCCTGAGACGATGGGCTTAAATCATGAGTGCACTTGAGGCACCTAGACAGAGGGCATGCGACCAGGACTGGGCGTATATAAAATATTCATAATATATTTGCCATTTGATTTGTGATCTAAAGTTGATTAACATTGTGGATACTGCATTGATTTTAATGTGCTCTTTATTTGAACATAAAGTTGAGTAACAATGGTGCTGAAGTGTGTTCATTATATAGTACTATAGTACATAATATAGTATTTTTTCTTTGTTGACCAGTAAAAAACAAGTTTAAGATCAAAACAGCATATTAGCTCAAGGTACTGCGACGCCTCGCACAACTTTAACATCAAATACTCTTCATCTATTGAGATTAAGTGATGAAGGAAGTCACGCTCTTTTTGCCTCACATTCATACTAGAAAAAAAGACATGTCCACCCATATACCTCCTTGGGGCAGAGTAAGAAATGAAGAGACATCAAAAAAGAGAACCCTGCAGATTTCTAATTCAGTCAAGTAAGGCACTCCTCATGTCAGCTGTCAGACGGGAAGCTTATCCGGGGGTCAAGGGTCACAACGCTGCTTTCATGAGAGCACTAATCGATTAGCCGTCAAGGCATTGCCGCCTTGCTCAAGTGGCAAGACCGATGGCGGGCCACCTGGGTCCCATTTTAATAATTGCTCGCCACCTCCTCCTGTTTCTCCTTAAGGGAAGGGGAGATGAGAAACGCAATGAAAGTGAAAAATAAATAGCAATAAAACAAACCACTTGCTCTCTGCCATGGAGGCGCTGGCAAGTGCATTGCGGTCTGTATTGATTGGTGGACACGGGAGGAATTGTTTAGTCCGAATTTTCCCCAGTGACCCTTTGGAAGGTTAAGCCCGGAGCTTTTGGCCCCTCATCCAGTCCTACTCATTGCGTTCGGATCTTGTGCATTGCAAAGACGGTGGTCCATAATTTAACATCTTGGTATGCTAAGTAGGCTAGCTCATTAGCTTCCGGTGTTCTAATCTCTCTGGACGTCTCTAATCGAGAAGAACTGCTTATGAGTGGAGGATAAGAATCCCATCCAAACAATAAACACGTTCAAAGGCTAACATGATGAGACACATGTATCTCGGCCTGTTGAAGGAAATGGCTACATTTCCTCTGTTGACAAATGTCAGAGCTCTATGAGATAATATGAGGAAGTGGAGTCATCCATCTTTCCTGAGGGCCTGTGTCAGGAACGCTGTGTTTATATCGGAATATTTTTGAGTCATTGAGTTTTCATCTCAATGTTGCAAGTTAGTACAAATAAGTAAAAAGTTAAGTGTAAAGGGACATTTTTAAGGTTTTGAAGTACATTATGCGGTTAAAACATGGTAAAACTGTTCTGGTGTTCAGGGGCGCTTCCTTTTCAAACATGATTTCATTTCAAAGTGGCTATAATATAATGAGTTATAGCTCTGACATTTTTATTCTTAATTGGCGAATGAGAGCTTGGTCAACCATTTTTACAACAGAAATCCCACGACTTGGCGTTCTCTTCAATAGCCGTGTTTTCATAAAAAAAAATATAAAAAAATTCTAAATCAATTGTTCTGGCACATTTAGATGGAATTAAATCACATCTATTCCAGAGCTGGGCCGACGGGGTTTAAAAAAAAGATGCCTGTAAATGGCCGTGTCAGGATGGCTGATTTTGTTCCTGCACACACATACACACACTGTGATGCATAGGGAAGCTGGATCGCTCAGGATATATGGCACTGGCGATTAGGCGCTAATAGATTGCTCAGTCAGGAACCGTAGCTTAGGCTGCCATTAGCGCCACGTTACTGACACGAGCCTCACATCGCTGATGTCACACGGTCAATTGGAGACGAGGCAGGGCCCATCCGTCAAGCATTTAGCACACCGCTTGTGATGTGTAAAGCCATTCGATGGCTTTAGAGTCCTTTTCTAAAATAATAACACTGCTCAGTCAACAGCATTAGCATTAATGCCATGAGTGTTTTCTACTTTTTTTATCCGAATCTATTAATTTATTGTAAAATGTATTAAAAATACAATTCATACAAATGACATCTATTCTATGATGAGCATTTCATTTCTCATTTAAAATTAATGCTGATATTTTTGGAGTCTGATATATATCTGATACAATGAAAAAAAATGTTGAAAAGAAAAGTTATTTTTAAATGGTTTGCCATTATATTTTATTATTTCTTAATAAAACGCCAATTAATATTCAGTAACATTATTGACTTAAAGTCAGCATGAAATCAAAACTGACCTTATTTACTTTGTTAGCGCATTACTAGGTGGTAAACTATTCATCCGTGCATGTTAATCCACATGTTAATCTTTTTTTTTTTCTTTTTTTTGGTAATCTTTAATCTTAAAATGTACTTCCCCTCTGGAATGGCCTTCCGTCTCTGATAACGTCAGTTGGATGGCTTGGGTTGAACATCTCCTCGAACTGTCAGTCTGCTGCGAGCTTTGACAGCGAACTGAATTCAATGCCTACTTTTCTAGATCCAATCAATTCCCAGTGGGGAAAAAAACAAGCCACACCTTCTAATTTTCTCATTCAATATTCCATTTTACTCTGAAAATACGTCACAATACTGAAGTAAATTTGGTCGCATCTTCCGGTTCACGCAGACTTTAACTGCCCTGACACTATCGGATGAAAACTAAATTTGAACTGAGTTGAGCTGGATAATGACGCTAACTTTGCAACATCGACGCTGTCATTGAAACGAATTGAATTAACATTGAACTGACTTGAGCTGAATAATGACACTCTTTCCTTATTTAGAGCTGCCTATAGCTCGTTGCATAATTGAAGAACATTGACAGTTATTGAACTGAATTAAAAGAAAATTAAACTAAATTTAGCTGAATAATGACACCATTGTGGATTTGTCATGTTTTTTTTTTTTTTTTTTACTTTAAATATGAACAGATTATTGGACAGGTTAACAGCTGTCTTAGCTATATCTGTTTTAAAATGATAAATTTGTCAGGCATGAATTTGAAAGTCTTACCCCCAGTTTCACAGACAAGGTTTAAGCTAAGTCCTAGACTAAAATGTTTTAACTGAAAGCAACTTGCACTGGCATATCTTAAAATATGTCACTGCCATTGTTTTTGTCTCAAGATGCACACCAGTAATTTCTTTTCTGAAGGCACATTTATAAAAGCTACTTAAATGTCCTAATTAAACTAAGGCTTAATCCTGGATAAATCTAAGCCCTGTCTGTGAAACCAGACCTTATTTTTCTAGCCTTGTTTGTGCCTTATAACTGAGATGGCACCCAATAGCCAGATATTAATTTGTTAAATGACTGTGCAGTGAGCTGTGGGTTAAAATGGAGACACAAAACCATAATGTAAACTCACTTGCCATTGCAAACAAAGCCTTTTGATTTGATTATTTAAGACATGGCTTTACTCCCTGAACACAAAAAGCGTCATGCTTCCAACCCACTAGAGCTAGATCATAAATTCAGGTCATGTTCTGGTGCAGTTCGGCTGAGAGAAAATCGTCCTCATAAGAACCCTCACCACCCACCCCTGACACTCAAACCGTTCTCTACATCTGCCCCCTACACCTACCCCCGTCAACCTTTCAGAAGGAACACGCTAGTGGCATGACAGGGATTTGTCGTCGCGAGGCAGGCAGAGACGATCCCGCGGATTTCAGATCTTCACAGTTTCTGGCTGAAGAAGGTTTGTTTTCTAAACAGGCAGAGGAACCGAGACGTTTCACGCGAGCTCCAGTCACAACACGCTGGTTTGTTTTCGCGCGTCCTCTGATTTGTTTAGACAGTCTCCTCAGCGAGGGCCTCGTCTCTTAATGTCAGAGCACGGCTGGATATTATGTAGGCAAATCAGCGCCACCACATAAACAGCCATTTTTGCATCCTCACTTGTTTAGCGCCTGGCCTATAATTTAGCATTCTGAGGATCTAAGTCAAGGAAGATTAACAACTTGTTTAACGCCCGGATGGTTTTAGTCTGCGGAAAGCAGCGGAGATCGTAGGGATGGAAGTGTCGCTCGGGATTGGCACTTGGATATAAATATAATCACATCCAGTCTGGCTGCGAAGTGTTTTTTTAGGTGTGCAGTGAGTCTTTGTTAGCGGAGTTCAGTAATAAACAAGCCTATTAATAAAAGTCATTGTGAGGTTATTCCATGTAGAATAAACCTGGTGCGTCAAACAAGGATCTTGAAACAAAGAGTGTGAAGGTTTCTCTCGGGTGATAATAGATCAAGAATAGCATGGAAATGTATGGCAGAGGACACACATGCACACATGTCACAAAAGAAAATGACCCCCAAGGCCTTAGGAACCGGCTTGTGAAAAGAAAGGGACAGGCACGTTGTAAACGCCGGAAGGTCAAAGGCACAGACAAATTGTTCAAACGCTAAGTGAGGATGCATGGTGGATGGAAAAATTTGTTGTGGGGTGACTCGTATCTGTTAGGGGTGTAACAATATATCGTGTCACACAATGTAAAATCAAATTTAACCCCATGTATCTGTTTTTCAATGTACCAGCACTGGAGATGGAAACTCAAGTCTGAGACTAAATAATTATATTAATTATTCACATTATATTTACATTTTGAGTCATAATAAATGGATGGATGATGGATGGATGGATATATGGATGGGTGGATGAAAAGTAGGCCTATCTTTTAGATATGACAATGAACTTTATAATTGAGTTATAAATGAATTTTATATTTGAGATTATTTAATTTATAGTTATTGGTTGGTATCGGATATTTAATTTTGCACCCTCCTTTCCACTTTTTTAAAGTCAAATTAATCTTTAATTTTAATCTTTAATCTTTAATCATCTTTAAATTAATCATTTACACAGTTAAGAGTAATCATTAGCGTATATTAAAATGCATTTCTTTGAATTTCATATTATAATGACACATTATAAAATATATATACCACTATACGTATAACGGCATAGTAACACCTGACACTACCCAGAATACCCATTGCTAAGTTTGAACAGGTAAACACTATGCACATTGTCTTCAGTTAATGTAAAAATATATTTTTTCTGCAACACATTTTTCACAAAAATACCTCGGCTCTGAACGTTGCGGGACAAAAAAATACGTGTAATTTTGTTGTAGGTGTGGCATGTAGTTTCCATATGTCAATTACATTAAGCTGCGACAATGGAAAAAAAGGGCTTGGGTCACCCACCAGAGCTGGCACTGACAGGAAGTTCATTCCCTTTCCTCGTCCTGTGACAAACGCCATTACATGTACTTTCTTACAGGTGCTGATTATAGTGTAGAGAGAGAATCGAATGATGTTTCTGCTTTCTCTCATGCACATCCTTTCTGTAAGCTCTTATCAACAGACAGAGGTGCAAAGGTCAGACCCATGCTAAGATAAGGAACGGAGTGTTTTTGTGCGTGTGAGTCGGGGAAGTCGTCAACGTGTCGCCGTCAGATGTGTGGAGGGCCCTGAATGATGAATTCCTCTACTCGTTGTATTACTTCCTGTTCTGGAGGGCCCTGGCTCAGGCCTCCTTACTCCCACAGGAAGTGGGCTCGGATCAGCTAATGGAGAGGAATGTATTCCCGCAGGGAGTTCGGGGTTCTCAACCCTCCCCTGTTTTTTCTTTCGTTTGGGGGTAAGGGTTGTGTTTTTGTAGTGTAGTTTGTGTTATAAGCAGCCAGAAATAGACAGACAGAAATAAACAGAAGGGAGTCAGCACTTCGGAGTGCAGTTAAAGGGCCTTATGGGAATGATGTTACCTGGACATCTGCGTATCCCACATTGAGCATGAAATCTCAAATCCTTGTATTCTCATAAAATCTGGAAAGGAATGGTGTGACCAAAAATGTGTATCTTTATGTTGCACTAATATTATTGGGACTTTTTTTTATTTATTTTGTTCAAATGAATAAGAAGACATTTTTAAATATAACAAAAATATACAGTGAGCACTCAAAATATAGGCTATCAAATTATATGAAAACACCACTCAAGTGGTCCATACATCTTCTGAAGCCATTTGATAGATTTGTGTGATGAGCAAACATAAATTTATCTTTGTTACTTTGCTCAATGAGGTGACACTCAGTAGATCAATTAATATAATATAATATGCAATTCATAAACACAATGACTTGAATACACCTACAATTAACCTATTTTTAAGTTCAGTATTAAAATAAAAAGTTTTTTTTTTTAAGGGGTGCTGTCCTAATATCATAATATAATAATAAAAACAGAACAATCATAGTACAAATACTGAGAACAAAGTGAAGTATTTTTGTAAAAAATAAATCAAATCAAATCGTCCTCCAAATCAAAGTCGTTTGTTGTGACCAACAAATTCATGCGGTGCAAAAACAAACCAACAATCAAGCACAAACAAAACAGGAAATTATATCATAAGTATGGAAATGATATAACTCTAACAGTATCGGATAATTTGCCCTTTTTTAACAACATTGCAAGGTTAGTTTAGGTTGTAAAATTTGATGTGGTACAAAAAACAATGATATTTATTAATTAATAATGCATGATTTTTTTTTATTTTTTACTTTTTACCTTGAAAAATATATTGAAAAACACTTTTAAAAAAAATTCTCTTTTGGCCTTACACGGTGGGAAACATTTTGATCATAGTTTTATCGAGATATATAAACGAATAAAGTCATGCACATAATTATTCCCATACCTGGATTCCCTCCATTCATGAAAACCATAAGCAATAAATCGGAATACGGTTTCAGATAGCATGTGAGGAGTTGGAATGGCTCGTAAGCTTCCCATGGCCAACAGCACCAGTAAATAATGAAGCTGTCAGTAGGGGGCCTGTGGTTTTGCATTCTGGCTGTAGGTGGATGATATACAGCAGACCTCTCTGTTTCCCCACAGCTTAATCCATCATGCCAGGCCCTTATGCGATTGTACAACACCGGGACTCGATCAGACTCTGCCCTATTGGGCACGCTGCCATACACCTTATTGACAGAGAGCATGTGGTAAGGGTGATGGTAGGGACAGAATCAAAGAATTAACACAGTGTTACTTAGACTGTATACATGGCCCACATTTGTAATAATTTGCAATATGTTTTTGCTATTACTTTTAACCAAAAAGTAAAGGATTAGTCCCTAAAAGCATGTTATTACTTTTAGACAAAAAGAAAAGGACTAGTCCCAACCAGAAAATCTCCAAATTTGTAATTATTTGCAATATGTTTTTGTTATTACTTTTAACCAAAAACTGAAGTACTAGTCCCAACCAGATAGTCTCCAAATTTGAAATAATTATGTTTTTGCTATTAATTTTAACCAAAAAGTAAAGGACTAGTTTCAACCAGAAAGTCTCCAAATTTGAAATAATTTGTAATATGTTTTTGTTATGACTTATCACCAAAAAAGTCTAATCCCAGTCAGAAAGTGTCCAAATATTTTTTGTGTTCAATTTGTATCGGTTGTCCTATCACCTAACAACCTCTTGTAATGGGTTGTAAAAAAACAAAACAAAAAAACAAATCCAAATAATTATTGGAAGTCATAGTGTGGAAACTCCCAAAGTGACAACAGTATTGCTTTGCTGGAAATCTCACACCTGGAAAGAATCCAGCGGTAGTAAAGAAGTGTAAAGGACTTCAAAAAGGGGAGAGGACACAGAATAAAACCTTTTTATATGAGATGTAAGGCACTCGATGCACTCATGTCATGTGGAATGTGAAAGTGTTTATAATGTTTTCTCTGGGCAGGGTGTTTTTCCGCATCATGCCAACATTCCTGGCTTCGGAGCGAAAGACACGAGCGTGAGGGAACAGTCATCCAGAGTTTAGTTACAATGACAGGGCGTGTGGATTTCTTTTGTTTCTTTTTATAATTTGTCCCGGAAAAGCTGACAATTGCTAGGCTGTAATGAGTGCCGTTATCAATCTTGCTGATGACAATAGTAGGAAAACCTGTGCTGTGTGCAAGGCAGGAGGGACAGCATTTCCCCCCGCGAATCAACCACATTGACCTTCACTTTGCATTCTTTGTAGTGCTTGCATGTTTTTCCTGGTTTTCATTACTTTGTGGGAGATCTCAACTTTTGCGGGCCCTTCGTATCTTGAAGTGCGAGTCTCCGCAAGTGTGCGAAAACATTGCGGACGTCGAAAGCAATCGCGGTTGGGCTTTGATTTACCCAGAATGACCAGAGCACGTGGTGGGTAAACACATAAATGGATTATTTAGGAGGGGGGAAATGATTTGTGTGGGAACCTCTGCTGAGTTTATGAGTCTGCCATATGAATATGCTGCTACACATCGTAATATGTCACGGTCACCAAAAAAAACATCATGCCCCCTGAATTCCCAGAGCTGCTTTATTCGTAGTTGTTAAGATGTTTATAATGTTCTGTGAAACGCAAATTATTATTATTTTTTATTATTATGTCAATATCATTTCAATTATACTCATAAAAATCGATGCAACAGATTATTTAAAGGGGTTCTGGTTGCTTAAATGCTCGGATCTGGCTTGCATCATTTACCAATCCCATTAGCTCCTTTTCTCCCCATAATTTCTTGTTGTCTTTATGTATAAATTAAAGGAAAAATACTAACTTTAAAAAAAAAAAAATTTTTTTAGTTATTTTTTTATGCAGCATGACATTTGTCAAACAGCTCTTACGGACTTACTGGTGACACTTTAAGGTTTCATATATTAATATTAGTTAATGCATTAACTAACAATGAGCGATATATTTTTACAGCATTCATCAACATTTGTTGATAATATGTTAGTTCATTAACTAATGTTAACAGATATAACATTTGACCTTATGTTTAAGTCTGTTTAGATTAACATTAACTAAGATTAATAAATGCTGTGGAAGTATTGTTTATGGTTAGGTTATATTCACTAATGTAGTTAACTAATGTTAACAAATGAAACCTTATTGTAAAGCAGCTTAAAGAACAATAACAAACTGCATACAGTCTCATAGAGTTTACATACAGTATGCAAAATTGTCGACTCAGTTCTCATCGACTCATTTATATTCTTATATGTAACCTGGAATATGCCTTTCACGTCATCATGAAGTTTCTTGAACTCTTGTCACCTCATTTTCATTCCTTTCCGCTCGCTCAGAGTTCACACTTCCTCCCTGCGTGTACTGTATGGTTAATAGATTATAACTGTTTTATATTTGTTAAATTAACTTGACTTAATTAAAAGCATTTGCTGCTTTAAGTGTTTCGCCCAGGGAGAGATGTGGAGGTTCGATCTGCAGTGCATTACAAGCACTGCTGCAGCTTTTTAAAAGACTGCTGAACCAAAACGGCTCGTGTGTTCCTGGCTCCAAATGCACCTCTTTGTTACTGTATCCTGCTCGGCCAATTACCTGCCTCATTATGTCCACATGTGGACCAAATCTGGTACCAAGTAGTAGTGCAAACCTCCTGAAATACTGTTTCATGAGAAAGATTTAGATTTATTCAAGATTTATTCTGCAAATATCATTTTAGGGACTAAATGGCTTAATGTTCTTCCAGGATGTTTGTTAGCTTAATTACATATGTACACACACACATATATATATAGTTAACTGCGTATAAAATTATTTTGGAGAGTAATTATATATATATACGTGTTGTATGCAGTTAAAGAGCAGCAAAAAACTTTATTTCAAATCTTCACAAAACGTTCTCGTATTCTTTACCCTCATTCCCATTGAATTTCTGGGATTTGGCTCCGATGAAGTGCTGCAAATTATGTGGTGCTAACATTTGTTTCTCATAATCAGGAACTTGCTGGAGTTCCAATGTAAGAGACAAACATCAACATCAAATCACACCAAAGAAAAATGCATTAAGAGACAGTTATGTATTTATAGTGTATATCTGGTCCACTTCATCATCAACCTAGTCACTCAAGGTAGCCTAAATATTAGATTATTCATATAAAACTGAAGTGTTGTTCAATTTTATGGCTAATGGTTTTATTGGTACAAAGTTGGACTTAGTCAATATATCAGCATGTTTTGCAAGATATTGAAGCTGCGGGAAGCTCAAGCTATTTGCTTGTGCTTTTTGCTAAACAATAGATTAATTCTTTCAGTCAAGTGAACAGAAAGAAGAGAAATGTTTTAACCCAGTTTATATTAGCATTGTAAAAACTGAAGAATGATAGTCTTGGTGTTTCTTCCCCCCCCCCCCCCCCCCCCCCCTCTCTATTCTTCTTCTTCTTCTTCTTCTTCTTCAAAAAAAACAGATATCCTTTTTTTGTGGTGTCTCTACAATGCACTTTTGTTCGGGTTAAAGCAAAAACAACAATGGGTTTATTTATCGTTCTGTTTTGTGGCAGACTGGTTTAAATAAAGCTTGGCTTCTCTGTTTCTCTCTCATCTTTCTCTCTCCCGCTCTTTCTTTCTTCATCTCTTCCTCATACTCTTTTTTTCCACCGCCTGCTCTAACTAATGGCAAACAGTTAAATGGCTGTTCTGAAATGTTTGTTTTCTTGGCTCTGCAAAAAAAAAAAAAAAATAGTTTGCAGATGAAAAACATGTCAAAGTTCCGCCAAGTATGATCTTTGCTTTGGCCTCTTGCTTTTGTTTAGTGCAGCCCGTCTTGCTGTCTAACAGGCTTGAGTTTGCCTGTTTGCTTTTGTTTTACTGTATGTAGACTGTGTAGTTTGTGTGCGTGATTTTGCAATCGATATATAAACCTCGTCCTACACTCATTTTTGCAGAAAAATCTGCTAAATGAATTTTAACCTGTGCTTACTCATATAGCCAAAAGGTCACTAACATGAATACAAAAAAAAAAGAACATGTCTAAGAACTTAAATTTTTAAATGAAACTAAATTTATTTTCTATATGGCGGACAATTTGATTCGTAATTTACTTGGAGAGATTCCTAGACGTTTATGAATGACTGTAATTGCAGAGTTCTTTTTCAATTGTAAACTGGAGGCCTTTTAAATGATTAGTTATGGTAAAGTGGATGATGGTGTGTGTGTGTGTATGCTAATGCACATTATGAGGCAGATCAAATTATAAGTGTTTAATTTGTGTTTTAGTGATTTTGTGTAATGCATCTGATGCCAGTCGACCGATGAAGACTGACAGAGAGAACATGAGAGAGTGAAAAATAAAGATAGACAAGGGAGAAGGAGAGGGAGGGAGTGATGGTGGGAGGGAGAGCTAATGAGCGTATGGTGTTGTGTTGGAATTCGAGTGTCAACTCCTCTTGTAATTATCCTTGTTCTCTGGCTCTCTTCCTCACATTTCGTGTTTGAAGAACAATATGGGTTGTGTTACTGTACCATTGATATCTAATATCACTCAGCAAGCATACAGATCACACACAGCTAATTCATTATTTGAAGGGCTTTTTAAAATTCAACAATTTTATCTCACACGAGTCGATTTTACCTGTGATTTTAACTGTTATTTCAAACAAACAGACTTGAACTTTTTCTTTTTGTTATATGAACCTCACATTAAAAGTCTTGAAACATTTTGCCATCCCTTCTTCATTTCAAAGGCCTTTTACAGTATGTGCAGATTTTATCGCTTTACCCTCGTCCCAAATCCATACATTAACACATGAAAATCTATCCATATTTTTTTTTACACTATTTGTGGACTGACAAATTGTCAATATTTATTTTGTGAAAATATTCAGTTGTGTGAAATAAAGCTCCCTTTTTTGCCAAAATGTTCCCCCAATAAAGTTTGTTCTCTTTAAAAGAGATACAACAGTATAACAGTATCAGCTAAAAACCTTTCAGAATTTTGGTTAGAATTCTCATTCATTTCTCCTTTACCTTACTCATTCAAGTAGTACCATCAGCACTTTTCACCTGTTTATTGAGAGTTCAAACGAGGAGACCACTTTCAGTCCTCCAGACCTCTACATTAAAAGACAACCAGGACTGAACAATGGAGAAATTATACTCCATTTAAGAGGCCTATTAGCATTTCTATAGGATGTATTAACCTCTCTCAGATCAGAGCGGAGTGGAATGAAATCATCTATTCAGCATATATTTCTCAATTCCGACCCGTTTTGTCACATTTAAAGGAATTTGAACGCAAGCTGTTGATTTCTCAACATCTGCCCTCTATTATACAGCCATGTTATTAGTTACTGAACAAAATGCAGGTTTATGTCAACCCAGTTATGAAAGAATTGTGCACTCAAAAAGGAGTCTTGTTGAAGAGGGAAAATAGCTGGTAAAATAGGTTTGCAGAGTGTTAGAGACTGATTTGAAACGGCTTGACACTTTCTTCGACATGTTAACATACGGGAAGCAATAATTGTGTCCTATGGGTCGCTCTTGCCCTCCAACGTGCCATTACCAGAGCTATTTTTTCTTGGCGTCAGTAACAGGATATGCCTGCCTTGTCAAAGAAGAAAGGGTGTTAGAATGGCTGCAAAATCCTAATGAAGGGGCCCTGTGAGAGGAGACAGTGAGAGGTTAGGGGAGAGAGCGTCGAGCTGAAATCTAGAAGCGGGATCTGGTGGAACTAGAGCGCTGCTGACACAATTGCAGGAATCCAGAGCCAGCTCACCCCTGTATGTTTCTCTCACTCAACAAGACCTCACAAACCTGAGAACATCATCACGAGACACCTGTGCGACAAATATATTTTTACAGTAGATCTTCATGGAATCTGCTGATGTAGGAACTCAAACGAAAGCTGTCGATTCCCACGAATTCACCTGTTATTCACAAAATTCCACATGTCAAAATTGTAATTGTTCTTTGCCTGTGTGCTAAATAATATCAAGCCAATGTTTTCACTTGATGTGGTTTAAATCCATTCCACAGAATTCCACAGATTTCCTGGAAAAATATGAAAAAAGTGCTGATTCCTTTGAGGGGTATTGAATCAAACGAAGTTCATTTGTTGTGACGACAACATAATCTTCAGCGGAGAAAACAATACAAGCTACATGAGCCATAGATTCCCACTGGGCGGCAGATGAGATGCTTTAGAGAGTTGTGTGGCGGTCATGTCGATGAAGCCTCTAAATCCAGTGTTTCTCTGAGGTGGCAGACTGAAGTGAATTATTAGATAAGTGCCTGAGTGTTTACACAAATAGTGCCGATAGCAGTCGAGAGGCTGCGAGAAGTGTTGCACAAACAAGCTTGCTCGCACTTAGACTGGGAAAACAGTGAGGGGAAAGAGAGGAGATTAAACATACAGGCACATGCTCACAGACACGCACACCAATGCCGTCAATGTACAAACCCTTGACAACTGAGAGCAATACAAACACACTACATCCAAATATTATGTGAGTACTTTGTGGAGAAACATCCTTGTTATTCCAACTGTGTCTTAACCCCTGGCGGTGTGAGCTTAATTGTTAACACAGTAGCTAAAGAATAGATGAATTAGGTGGTAGAGTTAAGCCCCCTTTGAAAACATTAATTGAATTAGGAGGGCTGGAAGCTGCAAAGCATTCTTTGACAGCGCGGTAACATGAAAGATGCTCTTAGCCAAGGTCTTTTCTGCTGAGAGCCTGTGAGTTGCTTTTAAGAAGGCTTAAGAGCGAAAAATAGAGAAAGAAAGGGATGAGAATGAAGGGGGGGTTGACAGCATGGGATTTCCTGGCAGGTAGAGTTGGAGTATAATGCTAGTGCTGGTGTAACATAATGCTGTGGAAAAATCTAAATGTGGAAACGTCCAAAAGAAGGAAACTTAAAGTCTTCCATCCAACATGGAAGCTAACTGGGATCTGACCACTAGGGGCCCCAGTCCTCTTAGCTTCTAAAGCAAAAGCTGACCTCAAGGGCACCTGGGCCCCTCAGCTTATATAGCGCAAACTTACCATTAGGGTCCCCGGTCCCTAAGCTCATACAGTAGAAGCTGACCACTAGCGCCTTGGGGCCCCTCAGCACATACTGTACCAGCTGACCACGAGGATCCGCGGTCTCTCAGCTCATACGGCAAAAACTGACCACAAGGGCCCCTGGGTCCACCCATCATACACAGCAAAAGCAGACCTATAAGGGCCACAACCCCCTTTGCCACATACAACACAAGCTGACCACTAGGGTCTCTTGGTCCCTCAGCTCATATGGCACAAGCTGACCACAAGGGCCCCTGGGCCCCCCCCAGCACACACAGCACAAGCTGACCACTAAGGGCCCCAACCCCCTTGCCACAAACAACACAAGGACCGAGGCCCCTCAAAACATACTTCACAAGTTGGCCACTAATCCCCCTGACTACTGTTTTCAGTTGTCTATGGTAAATCTACTAAAACATCATTTGTTTAGCCAAATCACCCTGGTTCCTTAACAAAAAATAGAGTTTTGGCACTAGGGCTAGTGGCTGTAGAGGGGGTTTGGGGGTCTTTCAAAGACGTGTGCCCAGGGCCCTCATGGGACCATGATCCAGCCTCGGTTTCACTCTGCCCTCTTTTTTTATGGCAGTGATATCATTGTCGAATTTGGGGAATAGACTATCCCATGACATCCCCTGAGCTGTTAAAACTGAGTGTGTGTGTGTGTGTGTGTGTGTGTGTGTGTGTGAGAGAGAGAGAGACACAGAGAGAGAGAGAGAGAGAGAGAGAGAGAGGGAGAGAGAGAGAGAGAGAGCTCTCCTAATCTAATAAAGTGCTCTCTGCCAGTAGTGTCTCACAATGAGCCCGAGGTGCTTTGCTAGCGCAAAAGAAAAAGCGAAGAAAATCAATAGCGATTTATAATTTACAATGGCAGAAGCCTGGCCACTTTTTTTATGGCCTCCATTCTGGGCACTAAATATTGCATGAGAGGCGCACACATATGTGGTCAAGGGAGTCGTATTGGGCAGAAATTCCTCATGGGGGTCGGAGGTGAGTGTGTGAAGGTTTTGGATTGATAGCTGAAAGCTGTCAAAAGATGTTCCTTGGTGGGCCAGCGCTCAAACAAAGCTTTTGATCAGTTGGTCCATACTTGTTCATCGAAGAACATTACGTGAATACTTAATGCTTGTGAGGAGGGAGATGCTGGTGCTGTTGTCTGCACAATAGCTATAGGGAAGCCATCATAAGCTATTAAAAAGCAAGAGTTTGGTGATTCTTACACACACTCACGCACTTGCTGTTGACTCTCTAAGGACTCATGCCTCATCTCATATTTGCTTTGTTCTTGTCTTTTTGTATTTTTATTCCCTCCTACACCAAACGTGTGATTGAATTATTTAGTATGCTGTACAGTATGTGCATGTGCGTACTGGATGTATGTATCCATGCCTTGAGAATGCCTAGGTGCCTGGCGGAGAAAACAGCTTGTATCTAGATACCAGAACACCATAGAGACTTGGAGATGGACATTTTTTATTTGGGTCAGGAAAGAACACTCTAGAATCCACCTAGCAAGACCTTAGAAACCACCCACCAATATCTAACCCTGCTTCTTTAGGGCCACCTTCCAGCAGAGTTTATTTTTCGCCACCAGAGGTTGCATTTTCAAGGCGAATCTTGATGAAGGAGAGTGAAAAGATGGGAAATGTCGTTTTCACCATCCAGAGATCTATGGTATAATACGTATAATTCACGAATCATTGTACACGGATGAGGTAGTAAATTCGTTTTTGTATTACCTGTACGTTTGATCACACTTTTATGTCATCGTAATGAATTAGCTGCAAGGAACGTGAAATGTAATGCTATATAAGCCTGTTACTGATATGTGACTATTTGTCAAATGATTTGGTGGATTTAAAGCCGCACAGTTTTACACGTTTAAAACAATCGTACTAAAAGTACATTTGAACGAAACCACAGTATTTGCAAGTAATTGCTTAATATTTTTGAGCAACACATTCTGTATTTAATTTCACTGCCATAGCGACGTGCGAGATACTATATCATTGATATACATAGATCCTCATTGGTGACTTACGTATAGCGGCCCATTGAACAGCCGCTAATGAGGAATCTATTTATATATATGGTTTCTACAAGTGGAAACCGGGGATAGCTCGGGTATTACGTCATTGATATGCGACAATGACAAGGGACGACCCATTATTTAAAATGGGAAATTTCTCTGGATTTACAAATCCTTGGGAACTTTTGGGATAATGTAAGTAACATATCACACTGTACATGAAACATATCACTCTGAGAAAGTGGTTTTTGAAAAAAAAATCTTACATATTGTACCTTTAATAATCAAACACAGCTGGACCAGCTAATCAAGGTCTTGAGGATCACTGGAAACTTCCAGACAGGTGAACCAGGACGTAACTCTGCAGGACGTTGGCCCTCCAGGAGTAGGATTGGAAACCCACAATCCTCTATCAGCTGTATAGCAACTCCCTAGCAGCTTGACAGCAAGTTTTGCACTAGCACACACCACTTGTTTGTGTGTCTGTTGCAGTCAGTGTTACAAGTGACAGCGTCTCCCTCTGACAAGCCCTTATCGATTTTCGAAGGCCCCTGTGAGCTTGACTGACCAGCCCCGTGGACCCTCTAACTTTACAACACATTTACGGGGCCAAGGAGAGGCCCTGCCGCCTGCCAAATGTGTCTATGTGACAGAATCTGTGGAAAGGAAATCAATCCCATCAAATCTTGACCGTCTCTACCCGTACATAATCACAAACCTCTATTGCCGTCAGCAGTCCTTCCATCTTTGCACTATTTGCATGATTTTACACAACAACACCGCATCACGTGTAAGGCAACACATGCAAGCGCAGGGAAACAGCATGCATTTGCACTCTCTCCCATTCGTGCGCACACATGGGATCTTGACTGGCACGCGTCTCTGGGGAGAGAGTTTCTCGCAGCTGCTCCCCATGACTGCTCGAACCTGGGCACGTTTCATATCGCCCGCTTCAAAAACAACAGCTCAATGTTGATCCCTCAAGTCTAGCATAAGGTGTGTGTTGATGAGGCTGCGCAAACAAGCCTAAATTGGAGGCTGTCCCCTTTTATTCGCTGTGTGTGTGTGTACATCACGCCTCAGGTGACATGTCTCCATGGCGACTTCCGGCCTTGATAGAGAAAAAAAACCCAATTAGTGGGAAAGCTGTTGATTGGTTTGAGGCAGTAATTAACGCAGGTGATGTTAATTAGGTCCCAAGAAACCAGTTACGCTGTTTTGGGAAAGTGTGCGAGCGTCTGCGCGTGTTTGTGAGTGCGATGGAAAAGTGCCAGATGAAAAAAAAAAAGGAAAAGCTTCTAATATTATTCTCTGATACTTTATTGCTGGTGAAAGTTGCGGAGGATTTTAATATGCATGCAGGGTCCCTTGTGAATGAAGCTTGGCGTTGGGAAGTAGAATAATTGAACTCTGACTATGGAAACGGGGACAACCTGAGCGGAGAGGTGTTCCTGTCATCGGTAAAAGAGAAAGAAAGAGAGCGGGCAATGAAATGGATTAAAGGTTATTTAATGTGTTTGTTTAATGCAAAGAGATTTCATTGTGCCTGCTAACTTACAGGCTAACATAAGTGTTTTTCCCAGATCTCCTTTGTTTAATTCATGGTCCCGTTTTTCCTAGGGACAGGCAGCCTAAAATGGGAACTGTCTTCGTAAATGTCCCTGTCCATTCAAAACAGCAGCCGTAGATCATTGAATTAGAATCAGGGTAAACCACCATAAATTCCATGTTGGTCCAGGCTGGTTGATTTCTGGTTAGAGCTGGTATAGTGCTGGTCTAGCAGGTGGACCAGTAAAGTCAAGCTGATGTAGCTGGTCAAAGAAACACTTCTGTTTTCAATGCTGGGGACCAGTAAACCAACACCCAGGACCCAGCATCCCATGCTGGTCCCAGCATGCAAAGCATAGAGTACAGTGGTTTAACTTTTTCCCCACCAGCATTTTTGAAAAAAGTTGCCAGTCACCGCCAGCATTTTTGATCATTTTCACAAAAGTTCTACTTTAAAAAACCAACAAACAAAAACTGTTTTATTTAAGCTTCATGCATTCCTCATTTTTATCAACATTTGAATGTGGGTAAGTTTCATAAAAAAAGCAATATTTTGAGCAAAAAGCTAATAAAAACACATTTTTGTCAAAGACTACATTCAGATCCAACGCATTCTCATCCTTTGGCGTCATATAGGTGACGCCATATGACATTTGGTCGAAATCATACGCACATGGCATCCTTTAGCGTCAATATAACACACACTGTTATGGGTAGGTTTAGGTTTGGGGTAGGGTACGGTTATGACGCCTTGGGATCTGCGTCTCATATTCACGCTAAACGATGCCATGTGCGTTGGATTTAGACGAGCGTCACCTGTATGACGCCTTGGGTTCTGCGTCTCATATTGATGCTAAAGGATGCCATGTGCGTAAGATTTCAACGAAATGTACAAAGCGTCACATGTATGACGCCAAAGGATGAGAACGGGCTGTCAGATCGGATCCAGAACGGTGATCAAAACACAGATGGAGTAGATCGACTCCATCAACACCCCTAACGCTTGCACAGTCCTACAGCTCGTCCTGGGTCGACATTTCATTCAGTAACATTACTCAGTTTTGATTTATATGCTGTTGAATGTTGATGATCATGTAATTTTACATATGCATCTGCTTACGTATGATATCGCTTGTTTCTGCTTCTTCTTTGCATGTGTTTTGCTCAGGAGATTCAGTACTTTCAGAAATTTCTGTCAATCGCTGGGGCGCGGAAGAGTTGGCTGCATCTGAAATCGCGTACTCTCTTGATTAGGTGCTTATTTTGAAAAAGTAATTACTTCATAGCCGCTAAAAAAGAATGTTCTATATAGTATGAATGTGTGTAGTATGAATGTAATATGGACATACAACATTCGCCATGCTTTCATTATCATGTTACCAACCAGCATCAGTTGCGTCGCTTCACTGCCTTTTATAAATCCTCTCCCGTGGCCTCATGGGATAGTAAAGTGTCCATCATATGCACACTTCAGAATCTCGCCGGAAGTAGTAGGTCATCCGGGGACTTTTTGCCTACTCTTTTATGAGTACTGTGAATTCGGAAATACTTATTTTGTCACATACTGTTTTTCGCCTACTTTATAGTAGGGAAGTATGCGATTTCAGATGCAGATGTTTTCTGACAAAGGACGGAAATTTCCATCAATGTCGGGGAATGCGTTAATTTCCACCATGAAAAACTTCATTCCCATTCAATCTGATGTGCTAGCACGATGGAGCTTGAAACTAAGAAGGAGACATGATTACTGAATGAGGACTTTTACTCAGTGTGTGGGCATAAAGTGATATTAACTACCCTGAAAGACAGGGACCACACTGAGTACTTCACCATTATCCACTGAGTATTCATCCCCCTATGTCAAAAAACAACAACAAAACAAAAACCATTGGATCCCATTGACTTGTAATCTATTTTTCAAAATATTTCCTTTTATGTTCCATAGTAGAAAGTCGACGACATGAGTGTGAGTAATCGCAGATCAGAACATCCTCTTTTACACATTTACATATAACTTCCTGAAAACACAACAAAATATATAATGCTAAAGCTTGATTTGTTTTTGTACAG
Organism: Tiaroga cobitis; assembly: GCA_030578255.1. Classification (NCBI taxonomy): domain Eukaryota; kingdom Metazoa; phylum Chordata; class Actinopteri; order Cypriniformes; family Leuciscidae; genus Tiaroga; species Tiaroga cobitis. The sequence continues at coordinate 11,101,112 of CM060611.1, forward strand.
TTTGATTCATTATAATGTAAAGACAGTCATGTGGTGGTATTTTGGATCTTTTGGAGACCTTCGGCCAGCCTTTGTGAAGTTTCTGAGATGCATTTGAGATCGGCAAACATCACCTGTGTGCCGAGTGTTGTGCAGAGATGTTGTTGTGCTGTGTGAGGCTTGCACAAACATCAGGCAGCTCTCTATTCCCTTCAGAGACTTCACTGTTCAAAAACAGAACGAGTGAGGAAAACAAGGTGGAGACACACACATTCGCTCTCTGAGATGAGTGATATCGCCCTCGAGGGCCAAGATGTTCGTTATGGACTATTATGTTTTTTTAAATGTACAGCAATTGTTGAAGCTATAACGTTAAGCGGCTATACTGTAAATACACGGCATGCTTAATAAAAAAGAAATGTTATTCATTATTTTATTAAACTACTAATATCCAAGTACATTATCATCCAATTTTTTTTTTTATAGAAAATATTTGTATTCATGAAAGATCCATTAAATTGATCAAAAGACTGGAGGTGGCATTTAGAATGTTGCAACAAAAAAAAAATCTTAATAATGTTTAATGCATTAATTATACCATGTAATGCCCATTTTAATGCATGGTATGATCTCATGATTGTAACCACACATATAATAATACTTATGTTACACCTTTAGAAAGTATTATGCATTAAAAGACACGACAAACAAACATTTTCACAAAATATTAGGCAGCCTAACTGTTTTCATCATTGATAATAATAAGAAATGTTCCAAATCAGCATATTAGAATGATTTCTGAAGGATCATGTGACACGGAAGACTGAAGTAATGATGCTGAAAATTCAGCTTTGTTGAAAAGCTGAATTTTGAAAAGCTGAAAAATTTAAAATGTTTTGTTTACTTTTAGCTTGAAATATTTTCAATAATTGTCAGCCCCCCCGTAGTACCGCAGCGGGACCCCCTGTTGAAGAACTGTGATCTGCTGTGTTTTTACCTGTCTTTATTGTAGGCACCGTGAGAACTAGATTTGCATCTCCAAAGAAAAATGAGCTTGGAAGGCAACACGAGTGGAAGTTTAAGTTTTATGTAAGATTATTTTAGTCTTTGGTTTTGCGTAAATAAATACATTTTACGCCAGTTTGTTCAGAGTATATATATATATATATATATATATATATATATATATATATATATATATATATATATATATATATATACAAGAACAAGAATAGATTAGTCAAGAAATAAATAAAGGAATAAATAAAGTGTCCCTTGTAAACAACTAAAGTTATGAATGATTTTAAATGTCTAACTGTTAAAGACATGTTTGATAGCTCACCATCTCTCAGTTTTCTGTAAATCTTGCATCATTAGCATGAGTAACGCGACACACTTTTTGATCTGTTTTCGTTCAGCCCAAACTGCCGCATGGTGTTTGTCAACGTTTTTTTTTTTTCATACATCTGTTCTGTAATCATCATCCTCTTTCTATAATATGCGTTTAAATTGACTGGATAATTAAGCAGTCATCGTTCCATGAATATGTGACAGTTGTCACAGTATCATCCTCATTCTTGTAAGAGCTTCTACGACAGATCGCCAGCATGCCAACTTGGCATGGATCTTAACGGTGCCAGCATTATACCTGGCAGGGATTGACGTTTGCGTGACAGAGTTTTCCTGTTGCGTATCGATATTTCCTACAGCAGAGGTGGCTCATCTTTGATCACTGCTGGAATGCTAATTAAAAGGAATGATGCTGTCTTGAAGAGAGCAGTTTTAAGACAGAGGCCTGACAGCATCTCCTCTCTTTCATTCAAGCCGTGAAGAGTTTTATCAGAAAGAAAAGCAGCTTGTCTGTAACAAAAGAGTTCTTGTTGCAGCGAGAGATAAATAATTCTGAGGGTGTTCTAGAAACATTGAAGGAAAGACAGATTTTCACATAAATGTCCCTCTGATGGACGTTTATGACACTTTAAGAGTGAGTGTAATTTTACGTTACATAGCGCTTTATACAATACAGATTGTTTCATCTTTACAGTGATAACAGGAAAATGATTCAATGAGTTCATTTTGACTGTACAGCAGCTCTAAAAGAAAACTGTGTCATTGTTCAGCTTAAGTCAGTTCAGTGTTGATTCATTTCCATTGTAAAGATCATCAATTATTAAATTAGTTCATTTCATCTAATATCTATAAAGCAGTTCTGCAGAAAAAACAGTGATGTCGTCGTCCAGGGCTGCGTTTCTTGAAAGCATTGTGAGCTAAGTTTATCGCAGAGACCATTGGTGGCGGTGGTTCCACGATCGCTTAGGCTTACAATGCTGTTGGGAAATGCAGCCCAGCTCAGTTCAGTTGTCATCCACTAGAGTCAGTGCAGTCAAATCAATAATAGTGTTGGATATTAAGTGTCCCCAACTAAGCAAGGCGACAGTGGCAAGGAACCCAAACTTCATCAGGTGACAGAATGGAGGAAAAAACCTTGGGAGAAAAAAAGGCTCAGTCGGGGGAGCCAGTTCTCCTCTGGTCAATGAACGATTATGGACCAGTATTACAAGTACTGGTTGTGCTAATGAGTGTCTGAAAGCCAAAACACTTTGAGGTGTCAATCACAAGAAGCATTTTAAAGCTCAAATCACAAGCATCAAGACACTAGACTTGGACGAACTACGTTTTTGAAAGAACGAGTAAACTCACTGTCACGATTCTGGGTGGTTGCTAGGGCGTTGCTAGGTGGTTCCTTCCAGTTCCAAGTCAGGAGAACCCCCTCTTTGATATCCAAATAGGTAGAGGACTTGGGTGCTTCCTTCAATGTAAGTCTATCGGATATTTATCACCAACCAGGCGAAACTCGCGTGTCATGCGTCAGCTTTCCTCATCAAGTTGCTTGATTTGTGTTCTCATTCATGTCTGTAGCACAGACAGTATGAATTACACTGCAAAGTTTATAAGGCTTGGTTTATACTCACCCAAGTATGAGCTATAGTAACAGTGAAGTTTTTTTCTTAGCAGGCAACACTAATAATTCAGAAGCTTTCTCTTAGTTCGTATGAAGTCGCTTGACTGCTTGTTATGGGTCTATCAACAAGACGACTTCATATCTGGTGCTCTACGCGGTGTTGGTCCTGTTAGAAAAGATTTTAAGAGCAAATACGATGCCAAATCAGGTACACCTGAATGTGCACTCCTTGACAAGTCTGCCTTCTCAAAGCCTTTATCTTTCTCCAACCAGTTAATTTATTTATGATCCTGTGAGCGGGAACAAAAACGAGGCGATGGCAAGGCAGCTAGCAGGAGCGTTTGATTGTGTCTGATGGTAAGAGCATGGCATCTGCTCCCGCGTGTGTGCGCGAGCCCGCGCCACAGTCAGGGAGCTGTCAGCCTTCTCCAGTGTAAGGTGTGTGTGTGTTTGTATGACAGATGCAGTCTTCAACACGCGTGTACACACACAAACACACACACACTTTCTCTTCCGACTCCTGCAGTCACTGATACCTGTCAGAACACTCTCCGGGCTTCAAGTCGACTTGAAACGGAGCGTTTTCCCCGCTGCTCTAAAACACACTGTTGGCAGAGAGGAGGAGGCCTTTTTATTAACAGGAATTTTGGCTTGCTGTCACATATCATCCTTCAGCAGGAACCTGAGCAAAGAGGAGAAAAGGAAGTAGGTAGGGAAAGAGAGAGAGAGCGTAAAACAGGACGAGAGAGCAGTTTTATTCTCTCTCAAAAGACATATAAGGTGCAAAGTGTCAGCAGTATCATCATTATATGGTGTGCAGCTTAATCTTGCTGATGCTAAAGATAAATGACTAGCGTTTCATAACAAGCCAGTGCGGCATATTAGGACGTATAGAATATTTTCGTCCGCGTGCCTCAGCATTTCTCGATATATGATTCTGAAATGTGCGCCAAGCGTACCTGAAGTACTGAGCAAGCATGTACAACTGTACTGCACACCGATGCCTATTTTCGGAGTGCATAGTTGAGAATTTTATGTGGCGTGTGGTCAAGTTCCTCTTGTTATGCTCAGCATCGGTGCCTTCCCAGAAACAAATCTCAATTAGCAGGGTTGGATAGGCCTTGCTCAGACATCCTCCGTTATTTCCACTGAGAAGGTTGCAACGAGGACAACATTTCCCTCTTTGCAAACAACATGACCAGCAAGCTTTTGCATGGAACAGTAATAATTAGATCTGCCCTAATGAGCCGCCAAACACACACGCAGAAGCACACACATGGCGTAATGAGCAAGCAATAAGCCCGTAATTCAGTGCTGCGGCAGGGGGTGTAACGTGTATTCTTGGATCTGGCCTGAGCACTTTTAAAGGGATAGTTCACCAAAAAATTAACATCTAAAATAATTATATATAATGTAAAATAGGGCCCAATGTACCGTTTTAATATGAAGGGATTTTGGAATTGATTTTTCACAGGTGTTTTACTCTTATTGCGCAAGCATTTAATATGCTTAAAGACATATCATGTGCAAATTCATAAGTCAACACCATTGCTGATTATTTTTTCCTTAAAGGGACACTATGCAGCTTTTTTAGCTTAACTGAACAGCTTCAGAGTTATTGAAATGGTTATATAACTTCTTTCGGGTTGAATGGTGGGCGTCTCGACCCCCCCTGGTGCCTGTGAGCGCAAAAATCTCACTTGCAACTTCGGTGCGGCGGGCCGCCGTGCTCAGTGTCAGGAAGTATCGCGTGATATCAGCTCTCGCGATGTAACATATTCCTTTACGGCAACTGCACACATACACACAGGAACAAGGTATAGAGGGATGGAGTTTGTCACACTATCGTCATGGCTGAGCCGGCATATAAGATGCAGAAAGCTAGGAAAGCATTGTCGGAGGAACAGAGAAAGAGGAAACGGCAGACTGACCGAGCGAGGAGTCGGACACGAGCATAGGCATAATTTGCGGGTGTGTTATGTCCCCATTGAAACCTCTCGCGGCACGGATGTACCATTACAAACAAATAAAACATCTCCAGGTAACTCTAGTAGAGCATTCATTTCGTTTGTTTGTTAAATAAGAGGCGATCTGAAATGTGTTATTTTTTAAATCAAGTGACCAAAGTGCTCGTTGCCTCTGCGATCAGTGGTGCAGATAAGTTACAGTGTTCTGTTGTGACGCGCGCACTGTCTTCACCATAGACTGCACACGGAGGCGATGGTGAAATCACAAAACCTAATGCACAAAAAACATGTCCCTGCTTGAAATTCAACCACTAATAAACAATCGGTTTTGATGAGGAAAATAAACTATACTACTAGTACCGATTAGAACCCAGAACCTCTGACACACTTGGCAAAAGTTCTGCCTCTGGACCATTCATGGGATAATTGTCGGATCTATGTATTTAATCACGTGAAAATTCTCACCACTAACAACATATATTATATCTCATTAAACGACAAATTAAACACAATGTACTATTGTATACTATGTAATAGGCCATGTCACGCTCTGGGTGATTGGTATTTACGACAGTAACGTTAAATTCAAGTACTCCACAGCAACTCTAGGGGTCGCTGTTTGACAAAAACGGGATTCCTGCATAATGCCCCTTTAAAACTCCAGTGAACCAAAGACAAGTCTCAAAAACGCGGTTTGAAAATGCTGCTGTTTCTGACGTCACCAACTACCTTGTAACCAATCACGTCAACGTGTGATCATCAACGAGTGGATCTGGAGCTGGTGTGAGTGAGTGGAGGCGGGGCTAATTTGCATATTCATAGAACCGCGTATGCTAAATGAGGCAAGGGTGTAGAGTTACATTCAAGCTATTTTAAGGCATAATAAAAATTTTCAAGGAAAAAACGTTTAAATATGTCATTTTGGTGATCAAAGGTGAGTTTTAACGGATAAAATTATTGACTACAGGGGGACTTTAAGGAAATGTCAATGGTTAATATCCTGGTTTTACTTTTGTGTACATGGAACACAAAAGGAGATATTTTGAAGAATGTCCTGGCTGCTCTTTTCAATACAGTATAATGAAAGTAAATGGGGACTGGGGCTGTCAAGTTGCAAAACTACAAAAAAGCATCATAAAAGTAGTCTGTGTGACTTGTGCACAATATTTCAAGCCATGCAGTAGCATTGAAGACTGAAATTTCAGTCATTATTCAATGAAAATCTGTAGATATAAATTACATTTGTCACACGACAAAAATCCACAGTCCCCATTCACTTTAAAGGGGTCATTTAATGCCATTTTTTAACAAGCTAATATGATTCTTTAAAAGTTTGTAATATACTTTAATTAAAAATTCTCATTAGTATTGTAAGAAAACACTTATTTTACCTGGTCAAAAACAGCTCTGTTTTCAGCACGCATATGACTTTAAATGATAATGAGCTTTACTCACCCCGCCTCTCTGTTCTGTGCGTAGGCTACACCGTTTGAACACAATAACACAATAACCACAACGCGTTGTTCAGTATAAACGTGGGATTATGAATTATACATGCCGTAATGTACCCTGTGTGTAAACCTTAGACGCATTCATTGTGAAGCGTGCAGCAAGCAATTTGCAAAGATTAATATAAATATTAATATAAAGTTTAATAAAACGTTACACTCACTTCAGTTCTTCTGGAGGTTCAGCAGACAGTGCTCCAGCATACCAACAATGACCGCGCCGGTCCGCGCGGACTATGATTGACAGCTCGCTCGCTCACGAGCGAGGGCGGGTCTGTGTTGAAACGCTGCTGTCAATCAACAATCGTGGGAGGGGCGTCCGATTTAGTGACGTCACAAAATCGAACGGCTCGATTTGAGGGAGGGGAAAACATATAAGGAGATTAAAAAAAAAAAACACTGGATGGATTTTTATCATTTTATGATGGTTGTGTACAGGCACTGCCAACACACATTTCAGTACAATCAACTTGTAAAAGTGCATGTACCATTTTATGACCTCTTTAATTAAATGGAAAAGAATGGCTAGTGGTCAAAAGTTAATCTCTTGTGATTCATAGGAAAAAAATCGTATGGGTCTCGAATATGAATGTATAGTCCCCCTTATGGACAATGTTGGACATGGAGTTGTCAGTTTTTTAGGCTCATGGATCAAAGCAGGATGCAATGAAACATGCACAAGCATGAACACACATATGCACACAAAGTCGTACTGCATATCATAATGATCTCACACACATGCGGACTCATTTGAATGTAAGAACACACACTAAATAAGGGGTTGATAAAAGGCAGCAGGACTGTGTTTTCATATTTACGGTTTCAATAATTAAAGTGCATAAATTTGGGGGCTGCTTTAGTTCTGATTAATTATTCATTAACAACATGTTAATTGCATCCGCTTTCTGAATATTTAACAAAATGTAAAAACAAAAGGGGAAAGAGAACGAGCTCTGCATCAATGTTATGAATATTCAAGAAGTTAATGAACAAAAGCCTAGAATGGAACAGAAACAAAGATGCGTTTTTGAGGGAGGAATTTAGCATCCTGGGCAGGATTAGGCCGTTTGAAAGATAAGTAATCTCCAAGACGACGCTCGACATTTCCATAACAATCGCAAAGGAGAGAGAAAAGAGATAGAGGGGGGACTCAAAGATGAGCGGTCGTCATATGAGCCGTATTCAAAGTGACTTCAGAGTTGGAGGTGACCTGAAATCTCTGGGGTAAAATGAGAATAAGAAAGTGTTAAACTACATCCAGTGTGGCTTTGTAGGTGTTATGCAAGTAGTTATGAGTCTACTTGTGAAAGAGCGAATGAGAGTCTCTTGTAATACCCTTGATAGAGAATACTGAGTAGCATTTGGCATTTAACAGTGGGTGTGGTCTACAAATGGTAATGGTGGTGTATAAGTGACTGATGGGGTCTGGTGGACTTTGACATTTCCCCGCATGGATAAGCATCACCTGTCCATCCATCCTAGAGCGTTCAGAATGTCATCTGTCAATCATGCCCTGTCATGCACACTTAATGTTTGTTACTTTGGTAGCACATGCATGCTCACATGTGTTTGTGATACCCACCCTTCTGTATGCAACCTGATCTGACAATAATAAATAGCTCAGTCACTGTAGCACTGTTTATCCATGCACCACAAACATTTCGCTCTGGTAACACAAGTCAGTTAGCCTGGGAAAACCCAGACAACTTCCATTTGCTCTGAAAGTTAGTCTGGCAAAGAGCTCATTGAAGTCCATTTCCAATCCGTCGAAATCGCGGCACCAATCAGAAACGTTGGGGCGGGCTTTACACGATGACTACAGCACAGCGACAGTGAAGCAGATTTTTTACATTTACAAAGATGGATGCCGCCGTGGAACTATGTGTGACTGTTATAGTTGAACACCGTCATTAGAACTCTATAACCGCCAAAACCATGTTATTAAAATATTTTTTCACAAACATTTATCATAGAGAATGTTTAAATACTAATATCAGCTTACGAGTGAAACGGAGGCGGAGTTAGTGGTGCGATCGGAGGCTGAGTGCTGGAGATGATTCGGGAGAGGTCTGTGCCCCTTTACCGATCAGAGCGCGCGCTGACACGGAGTAAAGCCTTGTTTATACTCGACGCGTCCGCACGAGCGCGAAGGTGCACGGGGCAAAAATGACGCGTTCGGTGCCCAAGACCGGCAAGACCCCATTTCGCTTGCCTGTGTGCACGAGTTTTTTGTAACAGCGAGCGCGGCGCCGCATCCGAGGATGAACGACTTCAAGCCGAATCTGCGTACGTCTTACAGCACCGACACCCAGTTTGCGCGTCTAAATTGCAGTTCTTTTTTGTTAAGGTTTTGTTTACTGTGGGTGATTTATTTAATCAGCCTGTTCTCACGTAAATGCGTCTCTATAACACGCATCGTGTATTGTCGTGTAATTTATACGCGAAAATGAGTTTTTACGTGCATATGAGACGCAGTTTTTAGCGTGCATTTGATACGCAGTTCATTTACGTGTAATACACACGCACCCCACACCACTAATTCTACCCAAACGTATAATACACACGCACCCCACCCCACACCTAAACCTACCCTAACCAACCAATGCGTATCATATGCACGTAAAAACTCACTTTAGCGTATAAATTACACGACAATACACATGCGTGCTATAAAGACGCATTTAGTGTGATCGGGTTGATTTAATGGAAAGCACATTCACTTCCAGTTGTCTTGCTGTTCATTTTAAATAAACGTAGAGCAAGTAGCTAATCAGTGTCTGCAAGTTGTTCTATAACAGACGAACGTCGCTCTGCATACGTCATCTTCTTCATCGCTCAGATTGGTTTTAGGTCTATCCAATTACACCCAGAGGTATTTGAGCTACGTCCGTTGGTGTATAGCCCGTTTGGAAATGATTTGTCTATGAAGCTTTGCCAGACCCTAACTCAGTTACAACTGAGAATGGTCTGGTTTTAACCAGGCTACAAGTCAGTGTGAAATGCTGTATGCAATCCATTTTACTTACATAATCGTACATATTTTCGTGTAGCCTAATAAGAGACTTGAACGACAGAAATGTTCAAATCTGGTTCCTGTCTTTTCTTCACTAGTGATGAGTGTGGGTGAATAAATAAAAAATGTTCTCAGAAACTTGATACATCTTAAAGGGATAGTTCTTCCAGAAAGGAACATTTTTGCATCAATTGCTCACCCTCATGTTGTTCCAAACTTGTAAGACTTTCGTTCATCTTTCGTTCAACTACCACTTTGACGCTTCAAAAAATTCATAAAGAGATCGTAAAACTAATCCATATGAATTGAGCGGTTTGGTCCAAATTTTCTGAAGAGACACGACCGCATTATGTGATGAACAGATTGTATTTAGGCTTTTATTCACAGCAAGAACCAATGAGTTTCATTCTCGTGTTACGCAGCATGTTTGAGCTTCTCAAGAAACAATGAGGTTCATTCTCGTGTTACGCAGCACGTTTGAGCTTCAGCAAGAACCAGTGAGGTTCATTCTTTTGTTACGCAGCGCGTTTGAGCTTCAGCAATAACCAATGAGGTTCATTCTTGTGTTACGCAACGCGTTTGAGCTTCAGCAAGAACCAATGAGGTTCATTCTTGTGTTACGCAACGCGTTTGAGCTTCAGCAAGAACCAATGAGGTTCATTCTTGTGTTACGCAGCGCGTTTGATCTTCAGCAAGAACCAGTGAGGTTCATTCTTGTGTTACGCAGCGCGTTTGAGCTTCAGCAAGAACCAATGAGGTTCATTCTCATGTTACGCAGCGCGTTGGAGCTTCAGCAAGAACCAATGAGGTTCATTCTCATGTGTTACGCAGCGCGTTTGAGCTTCAGCAAGAACCAATGAGGTTCATTCTCGTGTTACGCAGCATGTTTGAGCTTCAGCAAGAACCAATGAGGTTCATTCTTGTTTTACGCAGCGCTTTTGAGCTTCAGCAAGAACCAATGAGGTTCATTCTCGTGTTACACAGCGCGTTTGAGCTTCAGCAAGAACCAATGAGGTTCATTCTCGTGTTACACAGCACGTTTGAGCTTCAGCAAGAACCAATGAGGTTCATTCTCATGTGTTACGCAGCACGTTTGAGCTTCAGCAAGAACCAATGAGGTTCATTCTCGTGTTACACAGCGCGTTTGAGCTTCAGCAAGAACCAATGAGGTTCATTCTCATGTGTTACGCAGCACGTTTGAGCTTCACCAAGAACCAATGAGGTTCATTCTTGTGTTACGCAGCGCGTTTGAGCTTCAGCAAGAACCAATGAGGTTCATTCTCGTGTTACGCAGCGCGTTTGAGCTTCAGCAAGAACCAATGAGGTTCATTGTCGTGTTACGCAGCACGTTTCAGTTTCCTCAAGAAACGATGAGATTTGTTCTCGCGGGTCAAGCAGGTTTGGTTGCACTTCTGTGTATGTTCGCTGATCAATGTTTAAATGTAAAAAAAGCCTAAATTAAATCTGTTCATCATATAAAGGGATCGAGTCTCTTCAGAAACATCTGGACTAAACCGCTAAATTCATATGGATTAGTTTTGTGATCTTTTTAATGAACTTTTTGAAGCGTCAAAGTGTTAGTTATGTAGTCTGTCAATGGAAGGACAGAAAGCTCTCAGATTTCATCAAAAAGATCTTAATTTGTGTCCGAAGATGAACAAAAGACATGGAACGACATGAGGGTGAGTAATTAAAATTAAACACAGAATTAAAATTTTTGGGTGAACTATCCCTTTAATTCCTGAGTTCATTTTGTGTCCTCATGCCTACGGCTGTAAGAGAAGGGGACAGGAGGAGACCCATCAGGGACGACACCCCGTATAAACACATTAACTGCCACGCTAGAGCGCTAGAGTAGCCTTCTTTCAACAAGCTCATTAGTGTCACTTAATTAAAACGCCAGCTTTTGACTTTGATGCAAGAGGAAGCCGTGGTAAAAAGGTGCCCATTATGGAAGTGGAGCGCACACAGACACATAGCACGCATTTACGCTAAAAAAACAGCATCAACTTTGAAGGAAGGAATGATGCAGCATGTTGGGAAACAAGGAGAAGTGGAATAAAAGAAGAGGCAATTTTGCTGGTGATGGATTGCGGTACACAGTAATAGACCCATATTATACCTGTTTCTCGCAACTTGCATAAAACATTATTAAATGCACAGCAGCTTTGCATAAGCCAAATTAATCAGTGTCCACGTTTGTGATGGCAAATCACGACCCAAGCTTTTTTGATCATGGTGCTTTCTTAAGAGCAAAAGACTTAACTCAGCGAGGCAGCGTGTGGAACGCTTTCGTGTGTGTGGATGGAGAAAGAGAGGGAGGCAGCATTGAAATGCAAGCACCCATTCTGCACTAATTAAAGCTACAACTCCTGAAATGCCATAATAACTGTTAATTACGGGCTCTGCTTTTTTCAGCGTAATTTGCTAATTAGTCGCTATATTGGTGTGGTGTCTCCGGCTGGTTATTGGCAGGGCTGAGCGACAGCTACTTGTGACTGGAGTGTAAATGACACCATTACGAGGTCCAGCAGCACTAGCGACCTGCCAGAAAACACTTAATTGCTTCTAGAACAATCTGGCAAAGAGGAAGACCTTTATTCTATATCCAACGTTCACAACTTTGACTCTTCTGTCTGTGAATGTAGCCCTTACTTTGCTCTATTTCTTGTGTTTAATTGGACTAGTTGTGGTTCTTGTTTTCTATGGTGTGGACGTTGTGAGCTTTACATGGTAAAACATCTTATGCTTAAATTGGTACTTGTCTTAACACTGTAGCCAATGGAATGTTAAAGACCACCTGAAATGGTCTGCAGTGGTGTTACTTCCTGTTTTTTTACATATTTCCTAGTGAAACTGAAACAAGATATATCAATATTTTTTTGTAACCAAAGCATTAAGTTTACACCAGACCCTGGGAACAACATCCAGTCCCAGGGTGGTGGAATTTGGGGAGGACATTATTTTTTCAGAGAGCATTGTATTGGACAACAATTTGAATACGCCTTTGCGAACTAGATGATGTCATTATCTCTGGTCCCTTTTCTAAGATGAAGAGTGAATATAGATGATATCAAAGCTCACATAAATTGACTAAAAGACACATTTTTTTTATTAATGTATTTTCTCATTTTGTAAGCATTTCTGTTGTCGAGTTTCGCATGTTGTATTTCCTCACAGATTTTTATAAAAATGTTTCCCATTTAATTTCTATGCTTAAAGAGTTATGTTGTAGCAGTTTGAACACTTCCTGGTTTGTGCTCTTCCATTTTCCAAAAAGATAACACTGACACCCCCCCCCCCCCCCCCACCCCAAAAAAAGAGAGTTATTCCAGTGTTTATAATGCTGGTGAGATTTATTTAGAAAGAAAACCCCTTAAGCTTTGCTTTCGTAATGCATTTCATGTTTTGACAGCCTCTTTAATGTGTTGTAACTGTAAGCTGTCTCCATCTGTGTTACTTTACACCTTTGGAGATCTTTACAAATGTTATTCAGATATTGGCTTCCAAAGCACATGGCTTAAATTTAACTGTATAATTAACTAATCAACATTTCCTTGTTTCTCTTCCTCTCTTTCATGTCCCGTGGGTCTTCAACGCAATTTGCACAAACAGGTAGGAGCACATTTGTTTCTTCAAATTTGTGTGTTTCGGGATATTTGGGTTAGGGAATTGGGTCCTTGTAGTTTCTTTATGACTGAAGGGTTGGCATCTGGCGTCTCGGGGCAAATTCAATAGACAGTTGCACCACTTTTTCGTGCAGCTTTTTCAGCCAGACAAAACCCTGCATTTTGTTCACTAAACACCCGCAATTCAATGTGCTGCAATAGCACAGCCTATAGTACTAAGAACTGATTGTATCGTGCAATTTGCGTTAATCAAAACTTGTGTGCTAAAATGACGCACACAGATTATTAAAATGAATGTGTAATCAAATGCATTAAAAACATCATGATGATGTATGGTACTTTGTACCCACCGGTGATGACGTCAGCACACACGTTGCCTTCCTTGCCAGTTGAGAATGAGGTCACCTACCTTCTATGAGGGTGGCAGTTTGCTTTTTCTGCTTTCTTTATGGTTTTTTAATGACTCCCTCCAAATTCCTGCAGAGGACGGAGCGAAGGAGGGGGGTTGAGTAGGGGTCGGCTTTGCCCTGATTAACTCAAACATCACCTCAATGGCTGGCTTATCAAATCAGCCAGTATCCGTGGCCTAGGCCGTTCTCCCAGGGTTCATTAGACAGTGTAATCAATAATGAAGGGGTCCTCCCTGCCGCCCGTGAACAGTCACGGTTCCAATGTACCGCCGTTTCCCCTCGTCTGCCAACACCCCCCTCCCCCCCGCCCCCAACTGGCCCCGACCATCATCCCATCATCCTGTTAATCAAATTACTCCTGAACCAAAATTGACAGTTTTCATTAATTATAAAGGATTATTCTAATTGCAATTCAAATTTATTCATTTAGAACAGACGGCGTTCAGTAATATTTCAGCGCATTTGCATATTAAATGGAGAGGGTTGGTTATTAGGTATGCTAATGTATGCATATTTCCTTATTTTGAACGGGTTGGCCATATGCGGCAGTGGTGTGCAAGGCAGGTGAGGAATCTCCAACACGTTTAATTTGTTTGACAAACACGGCAGGGGCCACAACATGTCCTCTCCCACCCGTCCGTTCGCTCTCCTGTCTCCTTCCCCATTTCTAGGCGAGAAAGGCTCCCCCGTCGCGTCAGCTGGCGCGAAAACCGGGGTGGGTGACGCCGGCGCGGCAGAGAGGGCTGCCAGGATGTGTGTGTGCTGATAGGAGAGTTTGTGTGAACATTGATGTACTGTACCATATGAACAGCTTTGCCATTACATCATTTTAACCCTTTTTATCTCTTCGTTTTTTTCGATTTGACCCACAATTTGTAAATGACACCGGTATCGTGTTTCAAAGGAGAGCGTCTGAGTGGTTTGTTTTTTGATATGGCCCTACCCCCATGCCTCTTGTCTTTTTCTAAAAGCTGTGATCCTGTCATTAGTCGACACGTCTGTGATGAAATTGGCCCTTTAAAAATCCTTAAAGCTCCTGTCGAGCTTGCAGATTTTCAAGGTCGTTCAGTGCGAGTGGGAACTGAAAAAGCGGAAACTCCCTTAAAGAACAAAATTCAATCTCATCAGTTTTTGCCAGGTAACCAGAAATAAATTTAGAATATGGTGCCTTATTTCACACATGTACTATGTTGAACAGCTCGTCCTGCATTGTTAGTGATGCAGACATAAATGAGACCTCAAACCATTTAAATGCCAAGGCTCCTAATACCTCCTCATTATTTTTTTGATACACATTTTGTTGACTTGTTGAGTTTTCTTGTCTAGGCTATTTTAACTTTAATGCTCAAATTAGTTTTTTTAATCAACAATAATAATAATTATAACAATTTATAATTTTATTATACAAATGTATAACTTTAATCGTAATTGTATCATTTTAAATGTGAAATGTTAAATCTCACTATTAAATAAAATAAATGACTTGTAAATAAGCTATGATTATCAATTATTTTGAGTATAATAAAAAAAATCAATAATGCTATTATTATTATTATTATTATAAATCATCATATTCAGTATAATTTAACAAGCCATAAATAAATAAATAAACAAACACCATTATGTATCACATATTAAACGTATCATGTATTTAATGTCACAATTAAACAGTGGAGCCATGAATTGCTTTAATTTAAGTCTAAAGGCCCGTTCACACCAAGAATGATAACTTTAGAGAGAACTATAGCGTCCACACCAGCGGATGATATCGTTCTGGGGTGCGTTTCCCGAAAGGATCATTAGCCAACTATGGTTGCAAGTTCCATTGTTATCAGCATAGTTCAACGAGTCGATGTTTCCCGAAACCATCGTTCCAACGAACATTCGCAAACAGCTTTGCAGAGGTTTTTGGGTGGAACGACAGTTCTCGAGCTGTGGTAAGAAGCATAGTTTCTAAATTGCATGACATGTGGACTTAATAAATCCGTATCTTGAGCAAAATAAGCAAGCTGACATTCAGTACAACCTGTGTCTTTTATTTAGAATACATACAAATGTCATTTACGCCTTTGAGTTTGTCAAGAGATTTAAAGCACCGTTTTTGAAGACTGCACATGTGCGAATGTGCTCTCTACCATGTAAGACCCGAGCCTATGATTGAATCTGGAAATAAAGCGAAATAACTGAGAAAAATGTTTAATATTCCTCAGATGCCATGTCTGTAATTTATATCAAAGCATCTAGCATTAATTCGATCTCAAACAGTTTAATTAAAATAAGTTATTACTCCACCACGTGCGTGACGTCATAAACCAACGTGGTTGAACGACCACTTTGTGACAATATGGTTTCGGGAAACAGTCGTGACTAGCTAGTTGATTTCTTCAACGATGCATCGTACTATGGCAGTGAAGCATCGAGTTATGTCGTTGTACGGGAAACGCACCCCTGTTTATTCTAAGCGCAGGCTTGTCTGTCACTTTAAATGCTTGAGCTCGTTACAGCAAGATGGATTCTGATTGGCTGTCAATATTTGTATCGTTCATCAGCTGGATAAAATCATTCTGAAAGTGATTCCAATGATATCGTTTCTCTGTGCCGTTCTCATTAAAGCTGCGGTGTGAACTCTGCTACAGTATTCTTTAATATTGAGAAAGATTTTTAGAATTGTTATCTTTATAGTTATCGTCCTTGGTGTGAACGGGCCTTTAGAGTCTGGCTTTGTCACTATATTTGAGTGATGACATTATGAATACACACACTATATAAAAACAATCAAGTCAAGAGTACATGATGACACATTCTTTCGGCCCATTGTGAACCCCTATATATAAATCTCAATGTTTTAACCTAAATAAGCTCTTGTTTGATGTCCACACCATGTTCCAGGTACCATTCATTTCTTGTTATCATCAAAAAGGAAAACCAGATTAAATCTACTGGTAGTGTACATAAGCTGTGTAGTCCATCATTTTGCGAACTTTCCAATGATGCTTAATTGGTCAGTGGTTTGGCTAAAATAACAGAATATAAGGTTGCATTTAAATCCAGCAACAGTCTTGAACTGTCCAGTCTGTTTCATTGAGTCCTAACAGGTCTATTTATCACTGTCAGCCGTGTGGGGGGTGGTACGGCTAAAAACGAGCCCCTCCGCTGGGTTTGTGACTCCTGTAGAAACTCCAGCAAAGGCAAAGCGGGCCCTGAAGCCTGTCAGATTGGCCCCTGCTTAAATTAGGTGTAGACCACAGTAAGACTGGTCTAAATTGTCAACATTCAATGTTCAAGACTCATTTTGCTATATCTTATCCCGTCTTTTTTATTTAAAAAATGTTATCGCTTTGTAGTATTCGCAGTAATTATGAGATTAAAGAGTTTTTGCATGTAAATTCATGGATTACATTGGATTCACCTGGCTCTGAGCTGTAAATTTACTACAAAAACAGCAAACAAATTGCTGTTCTTATTTCACATTATAAATCACATTTTAAAACATTAAAATAGAAAACAGTTCTTTCAAATTTTAATAATACTTCACAATATTACACTTTCACTCTATTTTTGACCAAATAAATGCAGCCTTGGTGAGCATAAGAGACTTTAAAAACAATATATATATATATATATATATATATATATATATATATATATATATATATATATATATATATATATACTGTGTTTATATATATATATATATATATATATAAACACAGTATATATATATATATATATATATATATATATATATATATATATATATATATATATATATATATATATATATTTGTAGTTTTTTAAGAACTACCCCAACACTGCAGAAATTAGTGGTGTTGGAATAATGTACTGTTCTGTAAAGATTTTGATACATTTTTAATAAAATCCTTACTG
The DNA here is from genome assembly GCA_030578255.1 of Tiaroga cobitis. Taxonomy (NCBI): domain Eukaryota; kingdom Metazoa; phylum Chordata; class Actinopteri; order Cypriniformes; family Leuciscidae; genus Tiaroga; species Tiaroga cobitis. The sequence goes on from CM060611.1 coordinate 11,118,468, forward strand.
CAGTGTCAAGGCCCATCCACTTCCTGATTGGCCCCATTAATGCAGCGGTTAACCGTTCCCGTGTCGGTCCAGCGGAGGTGAGCAGCAGAGGCGGAGCGAGGTGAACAGGGTAGAGTGCATTTGTTCTGAGAAATATTTAAAGATGGCAGGGCGTTACAGGACACGAGCGGTATTAGACGAGAAACATGCTGCCATGAATATTTCATGACATGGGATGTTGTGACTAAATAAAATATTGAACCTGAAATAGAAATGAACCAATGACTAGGTGCTGAGGCCGCTCTTCCTGTCAGTCGTCTGAGACTCCTTCTGTGAGATGATGCTGTCATACCTCTAACGGTGTGATACACTCATCATTAAATCTATCCTTTGGAACATGAACATAGACACATAGATTCACTCCTTGCGGTTTTGAAATAACAGCTTTCAATGTAGTTAAAATTAAGCGGCAAAAATGGTTTGTGGTCACGATAACTTGTCAAATAAAGACCACAACTGCAACTGCACTTGCTAGAAATGATGTCCCTGAAACTTATATACTGATCAGTTGGAGACTTAGGCCCTGTTTACACCTGGTATTAAGATGCGTTTTGGTTGATAGGATCAAAAGTAGACAAGGGAGAAACATTCCAGTTTACACTGGGTGGTTTAATCCATCTTATCACATCTTAATACCAGGTGTAAATGGGGCCTTAGTTGGGCAAATGATATGCTTATATATGATGACCCGAGTTTGACTCAGTTCCAAACTTGATCAGATCGGTTAATTTCATGATCCCGCCAGCCATCTTTTCCCTGTCTTTTCTATCAATTAAAGTTAAAGACATGAAACAAAACATATACATTTAGGACACACCATTACAGAAGTTTTTAATCTTTTACAGTGGCCCGCAAAGGGTTGTTAGGGGATCTGGGGGAATTCTGGGGGAATTTTGGAACACAGCTGTTTTCATCACTGATAATAATAAGAGATGTTTCTTGAGCGACATATCAGCATATTAGAATGGCTATGGCTCGTAAAGGCTGCTGGAAATTTAGCTTTGCCATCGCAGGAATGTTTTAAAATATATTCAAATAGAAATCAAGCGTAGCGTTAGTTCTGGCAGGTTCTAGCGTTAGCTGACTTTCAGCTGATCCACATCTACGTTTAGGAATACGACGCCTATAGCATCCACATATACTGTATATAAGGCCCATTCAGCATTACCAGCAGCTTTATCACGTTGCTCAGGAGGTAATACCCTCCTCCATCCCCAGCTCCTCCTCTCGTCCAGTCAGGACTTGGCCCTCTAATATTCCTCTTCGAATCAGACTGATTCTCTTAAATTGTGTTGTACATTCAATTATCGAACATTAATGATATCTGCAATACATTTATGTTGGTTAGTTCTTGCCAATCCAAACTGTATGCTAATTGTCAATCATCTTTGACGATAGTGGTCCTGACAGAAACCAGTTATTTTGAATTGTACTGATAAATGATTAATATGTCTCCAGATAAATGCGTCTTCATACATGAATATATGCAGCTACCTTGTACATTAGGAATAAAATCCCTCGCACGGGGATCACTATACTTAAGAGTCCTTGCCATTTGTAAGTTTGAAAAGCCCAGATTTGACCCAGATTCATATCTGGTATTTTGCCAGTTATTAATAATAATACCATAATCAGACTACACCTTACCAGTGTCCACACCGAACTCTCTTAGTCTAGACTGAGAGTCTGTACTAGTCTCTGTATTATTGATGGCAGTTCAGGCTCCCCAGAGGTCTGCCATGGCTGTGCTGTTGGCACGAGACACAGAGCGCCATCTATCACCTTAAAGAGCCTGGAGGCATGACAAGAAAGAAGGAAAGAAGGGAGTTTCACAACAAAAATCAGCCTTCCGTAGTCCGGTTTGAGTTGTCATTGATGTATGACAGCGTCAGTTTTATTCAGGGAAAAAGTGAATTTGTGATTTACAAGTTTAAAATTTTTACTAGCATACAAATGAATGACATCTGTGTGCCGTCACACTGATTATTATTCCAGGCCTTCTATGGGGTCGTGACCCCTGACATCCGAGGTCAAAGCTGACCTCTCGCAATGCACATAACACGTGATCGCTTTACTCTTCACTGTTTCCTTCCTCAAATCGTAGGCAAAATGGAGATAAAAAAAAAATTGTTCACTTGTCACACTGGAAATAGAAGGTCAAGTTGCGCGCATTGCATTATTGGAACACTATTCCACACAGTGTGCTTGTTTAGAAAACAAAGTGCATACTGTGCTCACTATATAGTATATACTACAGAAATGAAGTCTTATTTTACTATGTTGTTCAGAACAGTCACAATCAAAATGGTCTAAATTCTTCCTTTTGGTGCTGTGGTCCGACTGACGGCACCAGTATCAGCTACCTGTGCTCGGCGGGTGTGAGTAACATACAGCAGAACCCACCGATGGATGATGTCAGTGTGTGTGAGAGTTTGTCTGGAGTCTCTGTGTATTGTCGGACAAGACCTGGTGCAGATGTAGCTGCCTAGAGGCTGTGTAACGCTAGACCTGCCTGCTCTGGTGCCCGACTTGGGTTACACACACACACACACACACACACTCAGTCATAGCGTGGATCACTGGCTCTTGTAAAATCCCACGCTCCCCCGGCCGTCATTCTCCCCATCCCAGATGGGGACAACTCCTTCTTCCTGAACTAGTGTGTTTTCTTGCATATGTACTGCATCCTTAAAACAAGATATATTTATATGCAGAATCGATTTTAAAGAAATAATTGATTTTAGAATATACAGGATATATTTAAAAATGAAATATAATAAATATATAAAAGAACATATTAAAGACATTTTATAATATATACCTTGAATTTAATTCTGTTTTAGAATAGAGGCCCGTTCACACCAAGGACGATAACTATAACTATAAAGATACAGTTCTAAAAATCATTCTAAATCTAAAATATAGCAGAGTCCACACCACAACTATAACGATAACAGCATGAAATGATATTGTTGGAATCACTATAGAATGTTTACTTTCAGCTGATGAATGATAAAAACACTTGGTGTGAATGCTAATATGCACCTTATATCAAGTGTACTTAACTATTATGTACTTAAAAAATAAGTACAAAGTTATTGTGTTCATATTGTATTGCAAAAGTTTGTGGTCGATTTTTTTTTACGCTTTTGAACAAAGTCTCTTTTGCTCTCCAAGGCTGCATTCATTTGATCAAAAATACAGTAAAACAGTATGATAGTGAAATATTTTCAATTTGAATATATTTTAAAATGTAATTTATTCCTATATGCAAAGTTAAATCACAGCATCATAACTCCAGTTTTCAGTGTCACATGATCAAGAAACATTTCTGATTATTATCATAATTAAAGAGAGGTTTATAGACCTGCATATATAGTTTTAATATTTTTGTGGAAACTGATACATTTTTAAAAGAACAGCATTTATTTCAAATAGAAATCTTTTATAAGTCTTACAATGAATGTCTTTACTGTCAATTTGATGCACCCTTGCTAAATAAAAAAATTAATTTATTAAAAATAAATTCAAACTGACCCCAAACTTTTGAGCGGTAATGCATCTAAATGTATCCTGTTTTAATAATCTCTACAAATATGTACTGTAAAACAATCAGATGGATTAATTGCGACACATATATCATCACCCACTGAATTACACCCATCACGAGCTGTATTAGTAGCCGGCTACATTTCCTTGTGTTCAGAGGGGGTGAAGTGCATTCCTCAGTTCATTTTTCAGCAAGATAAATATGACACAAGCCATGACTTCCCCTGAAGTAAATACTGTAAATAATAAAAGACGCTTCCCTCACGGCCATTTATAATGAACTGCGCATGAGGGGGTAGAGAGAAGAGAATAAAAACATCAGACTTGCGTAGTGAAACTCTGCTAACAAATTAGATTAACACAAAGAATGGAGATTTGCATAAGCCTTTTTATTTACCCAGGCTTTTGTTAGAATTTTAATTCATTGCTTGGAGTTTTGCACTAATTTTAGTTACTTGTTATCATAGTAATTTTGGATCAACAACAAATGAAGGAATTGCATTGGTAAACACCATAATAGCAATTGCCCATTAATGGCTTTTTGGCTGAATTTGGTCTATTAGAACCTTGAATCTGATCCAACCCTTTTTGGGCCTCTTTCCTGAAAACACACAACTCTAGATCTGGTTTATTGCATAATAATGATTATTCAATGGCCGTATTTAAGACTGGTGCTATAGCTGTATCTGAGTGTGGGAAACTGACCTTTATATTTTTGGGAACGTGGACAAAGTTTTGGACGTTTGGAATCCAGTCGCACTTAAAACGAACCGTAAAAATTGCAACTGTTCCCTGTTGTTTCACTTAAACTTTTTTTCAGCCGGTACCCTCCTTCATGAAACATTCTTTATTTAGCCACCGGAAAATAATCCTCAGCTGTGCTGATCATATCCCACGTCTCTCAGAGCCACTTCTCAATGTGACCCATCCTCAGTAATTAAACCAGACACAAATAAGAAGGTGATGGCATCTCTGCTATAATGCAACTCTTTCCCAGGAATCTGCGAGATAATCAGGAGATTTTCCCTGTCTATTATCCTCCCTAATCTCCATCCACTAATTAACTAGCGCTCTTGGAGCTAGATGGGCAAATCCAACCGTAGTTCAACAGCGAGCAGATGTTCAGAGCGGAGAGTGAACCTGAAAAGTCCACACACAAGAAATGGAGCCAAAGGAGGGATTTTGCGAGGGGAAGTAGTCAGCAGCTAATGCCAATCAAAGCACTTGTTAGGAGATTTTGTTAACATGATTAGAATCAGAACGGAGTCTGGTTCAAAGATTTACTAGGAGTTTGACTTAGTAAGTTGATCCCAAAGCAAAATTAAACGTAATTCACAATAAACATTCAAAACGCACAGCGTGGATTTATAGAGTGTGTTCAGAAATGTATTAATCTTGTAAAGTATGTGCGTTTTCTCCTACTTTAGCTTACATGGGTGCTGCTCAAATACACCTGGATTCGTTTAACACCTGGGTACTAGCTTGGCGCAATACAACAAGTTTCTAGCGTGAAGTGGTTTCTGTCCTCACTGAAGGTGGTGGAATTTTGTTAAGCAACAAAATCACATCAGCCAATATAAACATGTTATATGTTTGGGCTACAATTTGTAAAATGAATTGCCGTAATTGTGGGATGACCCTGAAATCAATAAAGTTTTTGAACTGTGTGAACGGAATGTGAATTGATTAATGTGAATTTCACCGTGAACGAAGCGACCAGCTCAACGTGATGAAAATTAAGCGATCGTCAGAATCTGGGTTAGGCAAAAATATAATTAATTTTCACGTAATCACGATATCCATTTGAGGAATGATCTTTTACTCTTTGTGAGAGCTTTCAGTGCGACTCTGTAGTTTTAATAAGCATATTTGATTGTGTTGTCCTTGAGGGCTGCACACATACTGCATACAGCGTCACATGTGTAGTCTGATTCACAAAACTAGCTGATGCTTTTTAGTGAATCCCAAACAAACGGCACAACCAGTGTAGTTCGATTCACAAACAAATCAATATTAATGAATGCTATTAATGAAAACGTTCTGGTTTGGAGTTTCCGTTTGAATAAGTCTGATGGATTTGGACTCACGCAATGAATTCACATGATGTCACTTTCAGAAATATGATGTCACTTTCAGGAAAATGTCACATATATACAGTATATAGTGACATCATGTGACTGAAAGTGACATCATGTGACTTAAACATATATGTAATGTACCAAGTTAAAACTATATATATATATATGGTACACAGTCCCATGCAGTTTTCCTGATTTGGGAACTCAGATCAACATGGAAGACATTTTATTTATTTTTGGACACAGTGTAAGACCTGAGCAATTTCATACCTTTTTTTTTTTCTCAGCTGAAAGACTCTCAGAAGCCTCACACGTGGCATCACTAGTAGGCTACCTTCTCTTCTCTGGCAAATCAAACCCCTGCCAAATCAGATCAGATGGACCATGAATGAGGTCATCATCTGGAGACAGTTGACCGGGCGGAGCGAGAAACCGTTACTGTTGTCTTTTTATTTGTCTCTGCTGAAGACAGGATAAGACAGGTGGAAGAATGTGGACGTAGTGGCTGTCAGTATGAGTTCTCAGTGCCCCGACTTCACTGTCGCTGTTTATGAATTATTTGTGGAGCCAGCGATGACAAAAGAGTATGTGTCTCATCAGACGCCACCTCCAGCTCTTTTGATATTTGCGAGAAGAATGACGTGGAAACATCCATATTCAGGGTGTTATGTGTATCCGGAAAGGATTTGTACAGCTGTACACACACATCTATGCCTTTGATATGTGGAGAGAGACATTTGATAGCCCGTTTCTGGTTGAGATGGGAAAGTGCCTCTCAGCGTTGTGTAAGCTGTCTGCTGCCACGTGCAGAAAATCGTTCACATGCCTGAAGCGCAGAGTTGGTTAGCTGTCTTGTGTTATAGACTGTGCGAGATTGTCTCCGTGTACACTGCAGAAACTTGTTTCAATTCTGTAATGATGGCTGGATGTGCCATTACAAGGTACAATATTTTACGTTCCATTTGAGACAAATTCCCTCGCTCCATGTGGAGACACACAGAAAACCCAAGTGCAGTTTCTTTGTATCAGTGATGCAAATGAAATGAAAACCTTTTTTCAAATGATGAAAACAAAAGTAACATTCAACTCGGGAAACGAGCATAACTTTAAATGGTAAACATTTTTATTCCTAAACATTGACAAAATAAACAACATTTTATAATTCAATTATATTGATGACTCATGTTGCACTTGTGGGTGTGTCCTATTTTCTGGTCCAATCAAATGCTTGCTTGAATAAGAATACACCTCCCACTAATTCCATGATGACTCATAGCCTGTTGGCTACATTTTGTTTAGGAAATTTAAGGAAAATTGTCCAGAATTTTTTTTTTTTTTTCTGTTCCTGCCCGACTTGAAATGTATCAACACCAGAAAGAAGACTCTTAAATACAATCATTGTAACATGACTTAAAAGACAGAAAAGTAGACAAGAGGTCTGTATGTACAAAAATGCTAATGGAATCACAAGGGAAAAGGAAGGCAGAAGAAAGGAAACCAGAGACTTTCAAAATAAGAGGCTAAATAGATTCCAAATGAAAGACTGGAGCATGAGGCAAGAAGACAGAACAAAAATCAACACAACCATTAGCTGAACAAACTCTCTCACTCTCTGTTCGCTTCATTCTGTTTTCCCTCGTCTCTTGCCCTGGTCTAACCCACCACTCAATTCACCTCCCCAGAGAAGACAAACAGACAAAGAAGAGGAGGTATAAAGCCAGTGTTTGTGCGCAAGAAAACAAAAGTAGTAAATCTGCCAGCCCCCAAGGTACGGGACCCTCCCAGCTCTGCTAACCGTTAATCAGCCCTGCCTCTCTGAGTGTGTGCGTGTGTGTGTGTTAGCTGGGCTAATGATTTCCCAGCTAGACCACCACACCAGCCCCCCACCCCCCCACGAACCCCTGAGCAAGCCCCCAAAATCAATCTTGCTCTCATGAATTATTGAATTGTTTGCCTTCAGCTTTTTACAATAGACACTAAAGGAGACCTGTCTCACTCTTTTCCTTTCTCTCTCAGACTATTTTTGCTGTCTCTTTTCTCTGTTTCTATCATTGGGTTGGTTTGTTGGGGGACTCTGTCAAAGAGGTTTCCAGAGGTCAGGTCATCTTTCTTGCCAGGTGAAAGTATGGAGTGTGTGTGCTTTTGACTGAAGAGTCAATTTCCTTTTCAGTCAATGCAAAATGCTGCCTGTAATAATGATGTCAAAACCAGAACTTAAAGGAACACTACCAGTCTCTATACTTTAGTTTCCATTTGTAAATGGAATGCGTCATCCACTTTAATAATTTTTAGCTGTACAAAACAGCTTGTTATGCTGCTTGATTTTGCAAAACGGTGTTTCTTATGATATTGTTTTAATGTAAACAGTTTTACAGTTCACTGAACTGTGATTCTTCTAGTTATTTACCTATAGCTGCTAATGAATCGGAAGTCTTGCACATTTACAAAAAATAGCTCACTTCTGCGTTGCAAAATAAGGTGAATGGTAGTGAGTACCAACCAACACTATATTTGTATCATTTAAAGTGTCATTTGTTACTATTTATATGAATACGATTTATAGTATTTATTTAATATTTGTATATTTCTGAACTTTATTTTTTATATTTGATTGGTTAAATAAAAGTTATACAATTCATGAAGTACTGTAATTAAAATAATATTTCCACGTTTTGCATTAAATTACAAACCATCAACATATCAGTTCTTAATCTACTTTATGTTTTTAGTTCAAGCACTTATATTAGCTCCAAAGAAAAGATAGTTGAACTTTGCAGTCCAACAAGATGCCTTGTTATAGAATAACTGTGTCTACAACACAGAATTTAAGCATGAATATGATCCAGGTGAACTTGATTTCCATATCTCCAGGGACCTCTCGGTTTGATTGACAGCTCTCTGTTCCCACACTGGGGTGAGCAATTACCAGTCCTGCATATTAAGAGTTGCTTGTGTAAAATGATGCTCCCGCGTGATTTTCTCCTTCTGTGTAGTTTAAGGGATTGGTGCTGTATTTATGCATATTTGAAACTGAGAGAAAGAAATTTCATCTAAAAACATAATAGCACGAGTTACTAGTGAGTCAATCCATAGCAGTGATTTGATCATGGCATGACATCATCGTTTGAGTGACATCACATCTGGTAATTGTGTCGCACCCTTTCTGAGTCAGAGAACTGGCATTTAAAGGAATAGTTCATCCCAAAATGAAATCATCCTCATGTAGTTCTAAACCCATTTGACTTTCTTTCTTCTGTGAAATACATGAGGAAACATTACGAGAAATGTTTATCTCATCGAAAGCGTACAGTGGCGGTCATAAAAGAAACCCCAAAAAGCATACATTAAAATATGGTCGGTCAAAATGTATTACACCAGGTTTGACATCATTGACAAATGAGAACCAATAATATCTGATGTAAATGATGCCAGATTTGGTGCAACACATCTTGATAAACTATATTGCATGTCATATGGATTTAGAGAAAATTATGAAAATGTTCATTTTTTGGTGAGCTAAGCTTTAACATTAAAAGTGAGATACTTCTCTATTACTTTATGATGTGTGAAATATGAGATTTAGTAACAAACAAGTGGCATAACTTGTTTTGGCTCAAATATTAAGTATGGGATCATATGGGTACGCTGTTCTGAATTCACATTAGCCAAAAAAAATTCTAATAAAACATAACCACTCTTTTTTAATTACACAAACACACACACACACAAGAATATGCCTAGTGTTTCTCTTGGCATGATAGTATTGACACTGTTGCCACAGTGGTATCATGTGACTGCTTCTGTCAGCATTGCATTCTCACCACTACATCAGGAGCCAATTCTACAGTATTCAACTAAATTATTGATCTGTCATGTTTAAGTATATTTTTCATGATTGATTTCAATTAGCATGTCCTTTATGTATCTATGTATGTAAAATCAAATGGTGTGTTTAAATGCTCAGAAACGTATATTTGCACTTAATGCATGTTATAGCTGCTTTATTACTATGTTATAAATGTGTAATAACACAACTCAAAATCTCTTTGTAGGGATTTGGGCAATAGGTAATGTTATCATTTAAATCACGCAGAAGAGAATAGTTTGAGAGGCTGAGAGAGATAGAGACCAAGCAAGTGAGTGCAAGGAGAGAGAGACCCACAAAATACAAAGAAAGTGGATAGGGAAGAGACCCCTCCTCTCTCTCTCTCTCTCTCTCTCTCTCTCTCTCTCTCTCTCTCTCTCTCTCTCTCTCTCTCTCTCTCTCTCTCTCTCTCTCTCTCTCTCTCTCTCTCTCTCTCTCTCTCTCTCTTTCTGATTCACTTGGAAGTGTGCGTTAGCCCTCATAAAATATTAATGTTGGTTGTGCTCAGAGCCATAATTGCCATCTCAGCCCGTGAATAATTTATGCTGCTGTGCTGTTCACATGGGCTCATTTACTCTTGGTATGGCTCGCACCATACAGAAATATGGCACGGCAACTATGGCCGCTGCTTTGCATTTACTAACCAAATTAGATTACCTCACTTTAAAACCTCTCCCACTTCCTCTTTCATCATGATATCAGCCCTCCTGAATTTGAGGAAATGCAAAAACCTGCTTCACCGCCAACTAACTTGCCATCTAGTTTAAGCAGGCGCTAAATGCGCTAAAATATAGTGCTGTGCTGTGAGGATTTAAATGATACCATTGTGATTCTTTTCAGCCTATTCTCCCTGTCTGTGAATTTTTCCTAATTGTTGGCATATTATTCACAAAACTACTAACGTTGCTCTGTCATGTTTAAAAAGCAAAGTTTGAATTTGTTTCAAACGTGTTTACGTTTATTGATTTATTGATCATGGCAGCTACAGTTGATCAAATAGTTCTCAAATGATCGAGAAGAGTGTAATATAATATAATAGAATAGAATATAATAGAATATAATGGTTTTCTACAGAAGACAAATAAAATATGGATTGGATTGATATTGATTTTGACATTCATGGCTTGTAGTTTGCTTTTTTGAATTTAGTTTGAGAGAGATATATACATTTATTGATCTACTGATCATGACACATGCACTGTAAAAACGTGCAGTTGTTGCTATAAGGAGCAATGCCTGATTCTACCTATAAATTACTTCAATCAGTTTTATGCAACATAAAACAATGGAATGCTGTTTTAACTGAATTGAGTTACATTGACCTAACATACAAGTTCTAATAAAGCTCAGGATGGACACATTTGACACACGCTCACTGCTCCTTGCTGATCGGCTGAGCTGCATCAAAGTGAAAATCGCAATTGACAGCGCTATACTCTTCAGCACAATGGTAAACACAGCATCCAATAACAGAAACTCCTAAATTTTCAACATAACCAACACATTCTCATCATTTGGCGTCATATAGGTGACGCCATATGACATTTCGTCGAAATCCTACGCACATGGCACCCTTTAGCGTCAATATAACACGCACTGTTATGGGTGGGTTTAGGTCTGGGGTAGGGTCTGCGTCTCATATTGACGCTAAAGGATGCCAGTCACCTGTATGACGCCTTGGATTCTGCGTCTCATATTGACGCTAAGGGATGCCATGTGCGTAGGATTTCGACGAAATGTCATGTGGCGTCACCTATATGACGCCAAAGGATGAGAACGGGCTCACATAACTGAACATTAAACATTAACATAAACTACCAACATCTTTCCCTTTACTGAAAAACACATGTTTGCTTTGTCACACTTTTTATGTATACATTTGTGTGGGTGAGTTTGTTCTCCTGTTTTTCTCATGGATTCATCAGTGGTGATGTATTGTGATCTGCAGTGTTACAGAGAGGTCACAGGTGTCTCACTGTTAGCTCGTGTAAGTAAGTACGGCTCCACACTCAACCCCTCTATAGTAATTGGCCTTCATTGGAGTGCTCTTAACTGAAGACGACAGCAAGGTCCTTTCAATTATAGAACCGTCGGGTGACTGTGAGTGTGTGTTCATGAGATGATCCACACACAACTCAGTGCTCTTCGCTTTATATCTGGTCTTGTCGTGCCACATTAGGTCAGAAGTATTAAGCAGACTCCTGATATTAACCTGACACTTTTGGAGGCACATATCAAAATGGATATATGCAAACGAACATCTACAGTAACACTTAATGAAAGAATGTCATTGTAGTAGAAAGCAAAATATGAAAACTTAGTGGCATCTGCAAAAAAAAAATCCTCGAGATTTTCTCAAAATCAACACAAATTGTGCATTCCCCTTGACAATTTCCATTGATTTAAATCGTGTAATTTACAATGTTTGTATGCTAACTGTGCAACTTCAATAACTTTAATAAGCATAGAAAATCACAGCACACACAATTATTATTAAATCAATGAAAGGCTATACACCTCAAGGGAAATAGGGGAAAAGATTATTTCACCAGTTAATTGATTATAAGAATTTCAAAAAAAAAAAAATCTCATGTTTATGTTTAACTTTGAAATATGCACTCATTTGCAAAGATTTCCATAACAGAAATATGAACTTCAGATTAAGCCAGGTTAAAAATGATTTCAATTTCAGACATGTGACAAAAACTCAAGGAATATGTACTGTAATTTAAATCTGCAGATACGAATAGATAAAGTGCAATAAAAGAAACAATTAAAAGTGTATTTTCTTTCCAAACAACATGTTATTAAAAAGCCAAACATCCCAACATGAATTATGAGTATATATTTCACAGTGCATTCTGGGATTGCCTTCCCTGTGAATGATAAATGCAATTCTGCCTTCAAATTTGTCTAAAATGAGGAATCTTAGGAGGCAGCATAATTAAGTTACCAACCTTTTGGAACAGCCTTTGTGTTGCGATGAGGCTTTTGGAACAGAGAAATCGTGGGTCTGTTTGAAACAGAGAGGTAACAAGTTATAGAAAGAATAGCTGATTCATTATATAACATTCAGTGTCATATTGACAAAGGAGACAGACAGAATTGCAAACAAAGAGGCAAGAGAGAGAAATACACGAGGACAAAAAGGTCCTGGCAGACGGGTGTGTGCCATGGCATTATCCAGTTAGACACACACACTGTTTCTGTGCCAGTCAGAGCAGCTGGTATTGTGCTGTTATAGCTCTAAAGCCAGTCTGTGAGTGAAGGGGTTGTGATAGTGCCCGTGAATGTGCCCGCTTTCTGCTTACCGTGATTATGAGAGAGACAGACATTTTCTGTTTGGATAGGAGTCTGCGTGTGTGTCTTTGAATCGGCTATCTGTCTTCAGGAGCGCGACAGATGGACGCTCCACATTTCTGCACACTGCCTGGCTGTTGCTGTGTGTGTGCCTGTGCATGTGTTTGTGCTACTGAACTTTTAGGATGTGTAAAAACTCACACACACACACACACACACACACACGAAGTTCTCTGGTAGTTTTTAAGTTTTTTTTATGATGAACCTTTTTGTAAGGTTGTTTAGACGTTTGATGTCATGTGGTGTAACCATAAATTAAGAAGTAATAACATATTTCCTTTACACTTTGAATATATTCATTAATGTTTTTAAATGTATTTTTAAAGTTTATTCATTTATTTCTTTACAAATATAATGAATTACTATCATGTTTTTAAGGAGTCGCACCACATTTTATAACACAATGTGACCCTGTCGTAAAAAGGTTCAATTATCTATATTTTAATAGACTTTTGGACCTTGACACAGTCATGAGATATCTTTCTTAGATATCATTTTCTGTGTCATGTTTTGCATGTTGTTTGCACCACATGATGTTTTATAATGTTTATTGTTTTTTTGTTGTTGTTTTTTTAATCCTGGTAAATAATAATAAAAGATTATGTCAAACTACTTGCCCAAAAAAGATTCAGAAATTAACAACATGCTCATCATGAAAGATATGAATTGTATTTTGACATAAAAATTAACATCACATTATTCATCAAAAATCATCAAAATTGAGCTTTATATGGTCATCTATATGCTACTGTACTTCTAATAGTTACTACAAAATACACTATTCACTATAGAAACGACAAGGACTTTCCCATGACTAGTTCCTGTTTCAACAAGAAATACATCAACATATAATAAAATTACACTCATCAAATGATCCAATGGGATCTTTAAAGCACCAGTACATAGATGTTTTCTTAACAACTAGAGTCAAAGGATCTTTGTGGAACTTACAAAGGTTCCCCTGTGGCGTCAGGAGATTGAATTGGATCTGCCTAATTTCACTGTCAGAGGTTTGGTAAACTGGAGAACTGGTCAACTGGCCCATTTATGGCGTTGAAATGTTTTTCTATTCTGTATTAGTTTTTCAGAACATTCAATGGATTCCTTCAGTCCACCGCTAACCAATCATTTCTGTTCTTTTTGCAGGTTTTTTCTCAAGTTTTTCCTGAAATGCAATCAGAACTGCCTGAAGAATGCAGGAAATCCACGGGACATGCGGCGCTTTCAGGTAAACTGTTTATCTTTGAACCTTTTCATTCATTAGTCTGTTAATTCTGCACACTTTACAACTACCCATCCTTCCAACTCACTATTTCCAAACCTCATGGCCTGTTTTTGCCGATCTGGTCTGGTTCTGTTTTATAGTGTTTTTGCATATCTTTTGATCAGTGTAAATAATTTAGAATATTCTACATTTTTTTATGTTTGATTATATTTTGTATTCTTTTTTCTGCATGTGGTTTTAAACTCTTCAGCATTTGATTGTGTTAAAAATCTGGCTCCGAGCCTGTAAACACACTCTGCATAATTGCACAACAGTGTCACTCACGCAGTGCGCGTGTGTTTGAGTGTGAGACATTAAGTAAAAAACCTATCACTGCTTTGCAAGAAACACAACACCTTGAGCTCCAGTCGTGGAATGTGACCCTTGCTGCTTTCACAAGCACTCTCACACACACTCTTGCTACTGCCTGTTAATTAGGTTTTCACGGTGTTCCTAAACCCATCAGATGACAAGGATCTGCAAAAATGACCTTAATTTTCTCTTGTTTTCAAAATCAGAATCTCTGGTCTCATCAGTACACAATTTTTTTATTTTTATGAAAAGTTTGAAATCAATTTTCTTTTCCTGGTGATGTAACCAAGGCCATGTGGGTGGGGAAAACACATATATTGGCCAATAATATCAAAGACAACCTAATCAAATCCTATTGGATTAAATAAACCCCCACTCTACATTATTTCCCACTGAATAGTCTTTTCCTCCTGAAAATGTGTCACATTTTTTAATTGCGGTGTTGTGGTTGCATTTAATGATGTTTTTTTTTTTAAAACTCACTTTTCAGTTTTTCCTAATATATAAATGCTCATACGTAGTTGCCTCATTCATTCACTTTTTATACACTTTATGTTATGAGAATGTAAAAAAAAAAAACAGTGTTATGTAAGGTCTTTTTTTGTCCAATATATTCTAATATCAATATTATACAAAATGCAAGGACTGACTTCTTGAGCTTCATTGCTTTTTATCTGGATTTGAAAATATCAACACTGTAAAAAAAAGTTGCTGCCTTAAATGTTTAAGTACAATCAACTTGGATTTTGAAGTCATTTCAACTTTAAAAAAATACATTAAACTGACTTGAAATTAGTTGAATCTTGTACTTTTATAAGTTGAAGCAATGTGATGAGTTAAAGCAAAAACATGTTTTCATAACTTATTGATCATATACTTTTTTACAGTGTATAATTATCTTATAATAATCTGAGTGGAAGTTAAGTATGAGATAATTTAAATGTCAGTGATCATAAAGTCACTGTAAAAAACAAGTATTTTCATGGTTTGGTGCCACAGTTTTTTTTTCTTTTGTCAAGTCAACTTATATAATTTATGTGGTTCAGATAACATAATATTTTGAGTTTCTGTTGATTAAATCTCCTTCATTGTGTTAACTCTTTTAATACATTTTTTTATTTCAATGAACTTAAAATTTTAAGGCATCCAGGTTACTTAACTTTTTTAAGTTACACCAACAATAATGTTTTAAAGTGTAATTGTCATCATTATTCAAGTGGTGATTATTGAGCTGGTTTTATTGAGCTGGCTTACGAATTCTGCTTCCAAAATATCAGGCTGTCCTGGATCAGTATTCAGTGTTGATGTAAGATATTATCTCAGCAGCTGTCTGTATAGTTCTGTCTATAAACGAATCATCAGCACTCTATGAGCGAACTCACAGTGATTGTGTAATTAGCAGCAGAACACAGTCATATTTTTTTCACAGCAAGCGTGCAAGAATGCAGGAGAGAGACTTTCCATCACACACACAATGTGATGTAGTGCTGTGCAGTTTCTTTTAAAACTCCAAAATAGAAACAAATGAGACATACTGACATACAGTATGGGAATAGAGACGTTAATTGAATGTGTTTTGCGTAGCTCAAGTGGATTGGTCAGATGAAGTATTGGAAGTGAGAAATAAATAAGCTCATATTGAAATCTCTTCTGAAATTTTAGAGGAGAAATGTGATTACTATGGTACATTTCTCAGGAGAATAATCTGAGAAAGCAGGAGAATTAATAAAGAAATCACCAGTTGAAAAATGTCAGTCTCATTGCTCTCTAGGAGCAACAATCGAGATATAAAAGGGAATCAAATCCCTATAAACATCAAGCTCTGTGAGCATTAAAATAGAGAGATAGTGAGCGATAAAGACAGAGAGAGAGAGAGAGAGAGAGAGAGAGAGAGAGAGAGAGAGAGAGAGAGAGAGAGAGAGAGAGAGAGAATAAAACGAGAGTGTATGATTAGCCACATCCCTTAGAGACTTCCAAGTTCTTTCTTTTCTGAAGAGGCAGAATTTCCACTCAAAGCTCAACAGCAATTGAAATAAGAGGCTCTATGTGGGGTACCAGGGGTCCTCTGTGGCTTAAGAGGGCCCGTTTGTGCCAATCATCACAGCAACCTCAAACACTTATTACCTTCTTGCCATTGTCTCAGGGCGCTCAAGTGCTGCCCGCTTTTTAATTGAATTAATCCGAGCCAACCTCTATCAGCAATCAATCGGAGAGAGCAGAGCTTTGTGGGATAGGCAGAGAAGTGTGTTTGTATGCGGTGTTAATTAGTGTACAGCATAGAAATTATTAGAGACTACGAGTGCTTTAATCGAGGCGTCGCTTCAGTTTCGGTTGATGCCGCTAGTGGTGCAGAAATTACATACTTCCCTGCAAACTGACAAAAAATTCCTTCTTTTTTTTTTCTTTTTTTTTTTACATAAAACATAGGTATGAATATATGTATGACAGAAATTGCTAGTAAATTTCACAAAATAACTGGAATAATAACTAGAAATAACTAAACATTTCCTGAAGAAAATGTGAGTGGTCCTTGTAGTTGGATGCATGTGACTGCACGAAAGCCGAACCATAAGTCTGTATAATGTTCTGGTGCTGAAATATTGCTTATTTGTGATGTAACACGGTTGCTAGGGTACTCTAAATGGTTGCTAGGACGTGGCTAGGGCTGCATGTCTGCCCAAATCAAAAGAGCCAAACTCACATGTCTCTGATGTTCTGATTCATGCCTCTCATCTATTTTTCAATGGACGTCTATGGGGGATGGTTGCTAGGGTGCTGTAACTGGTTGCTAGGGTGTGGCTAAAAAGATTTTAGGTCATTACTTATTGGCTGCTTGATAAGTCAAATAAGTGAGAGAAAATGGGTTCCTAAAGGCCCGTTCACACCAAGGACGATAACAAAAATCGTTCTCAATATTAAAGAATGACAGAGTTTACACCGCAGCTTTAATGATAACGGCACAGAGAAACGTTATCGTTGGAATCACTTTCAGAACGATTTTATCCAGCTGATAAAAAATATTGAGAGCCAATCAGAATCCATCCTGCCGTAACAAGCTCAAGCATTTAAAGTGGCAGACAAGCATGCGCTTAGAATAAACAGAGGGATATCGTCCGCTGGTGTGGATGCTAATATAGTTATCTTCATAGTTTTCTTTATAGCTGTCTTTATAGTTGTCGTTCTTGTTGTGAACGGGCCTTTAGGCCCAGCGTTTGTGTGTGAAAGTGGCAGTTGAGATTCAAACTCAAAGTCTGTGGGATTTTTTGGCCCACTTTTTTGTCCCCTGTGTGAACATCATTAGTCGGATCGCTTAGAAAAGATGCAGCAAACCTCCGCTCAGTGAGCTGGTTGATTTGACACCTCATTCATGGGTCTATGACAAATGATGCGGGACGAGTAGCGCTCTAAGTTTCGTCTAGAAGAAGAAAAAGTATGACAAATAACAATAGGCAAGCACCACTATTTACAAAGAAACAGAAAGTTACAGATTGAATTAAATGTGAAATGAATGACTGAAATATTATTTTCTTGTTAAACATACTCTAGTATTTACAACTTAGATTTTTTTTTTGTGTGCATTTAAGCCCTGTGCCCTTCTTTTACAGGTGGTTGTGTCAACAACAGTGAGCGTAGAAGGACACGTTCTGGCTGTTTCAGACAACATGTTTGTGCACAACAACTCCAAACATGGCAGAAGAGCTCGGCGACTGGACCCATCAGAGGGAACGCAATCGTATCTAGAGCACGGTGAGTTACTGCGGATTTAACATCGACAGATAATTGTATACTCGGTAACACTTTATTTTACAGTGTTCCTGTTACATGTTACATTACATTAGTCACTGTAGTAATAACTATGAATAATGCATAATTACATGCAACTAACCCTAAACCAAACCCCAATCCTAACCCTATAGTAAGTACATGTAGTTCATTATTACTACATGTACTTAAATGAACAGTTACACTGTAACACGGACACCTTCAAATAAAGTGTAACCGTATATTCTTATTTATTTAAATGAATCAGTTCATTCGGAAAGTTAATTTGATAAAATTCTGAGTCCTTTCTGCCTCTTTATTCCATCCCAATTGGTTTGTTACAGGAAAAAAATTAAGAAGTAGTGTCAAAGAGAGTAAGATGAGGTTGGTTTGTGTGTGAAAAGGGACTCTGACAGATCATGTACGTTAAGACTATTATACTGTGTTGAAATATGCAGAAAGTCTCTGCAAGCCACACACACTAGACTACATTTTATTAATAGTGTGTTGATACAAAACTCCATCCAGTATGTGTGAATGAGTTGGTGAGAGATAACGCTTCGCTGTCGGAGTCGTCTGTGAGCTTTGGCCTTTTAAGTCACTTCTCCGGTGGTGCGGAGAGAGTAAAAGATGAAGCAGAGATTAATTAAAGCACTAACCTGTGCCCTCCTTCATTCCTTTAACCCATCCCTTCGTCTGCAGAAATGACTATGGTGGTGTTTAATTGAATACAGAGGATAAGATTTATGCATAAATCCAGATACATTTAATCCAAAAGCACAGATTTTTAAGTATGGGGCAGAACACCATGGTAACACCGGGGTACTAACTAAATGATTAGCATATTTTATGGTACTCCAATGTACTTCTAAGTATATATACATTAGCATGGTGCTTATGAACAAACGTTAACTGTTTCTTATGTGTATAGACTCGACTCCAATAGACTTGATTCCAATAATGTTTGTTGCTAAGCTAACAGCATCATTGCCTGTAAGTAAAAAATACAAACATGAATACTAGGTAAATGAAGAATTTCATCACTTAGTACAGTATTTAGTATCACACAGTATTTATTCATTTATAATCAGCATTTCTTCATCTTTTCGCCATCTTAGAGGATTTTTTTGCAAACTACTTTAAGCTAAGAGACTATAGAAGTTTAGCACACATTAGATTGTTTGCATCTGAAATCGCCCTCTCATTCACTGTTCCCTACATTACTCCACTAATATAGTCCACTGAATGAGTGAATGAAAACGAGTGAGAGAACTTGGACACTGCTGTTGAGTGTTTATCGGCGGTACACTCGTTATTGTGTTACGGGACAGAATAAGTGCTCTCGAAATTGTCCATAATGGTTTCGGATACCAATACAAATGGCTGCAAAATACAAATGAATACATTTCTGATGATCATTGGTCTCCTCTGTGTTTGGTTCATCACTCAGATATTTATTTTGTCCTTGGCTACTTCCTGTTGGCAGATGTGGCAAATTCTGTTGTTATTGAAAAACGTATGCTTTTAAGGGACGCTGCATATTCATTGTCGGCATACATTCCCTTTGATATCCTGCTGACGTAATGCAGCGGAAAATCCCGCTTTTGACACCACATCCATCATAACGGATTACTGATGACTAACAGTTTGCTTAAATAATGTATGTTGAAAATGGTCTCAGAAATTTAATTTCTTACTCATTCTCTTGAAAATAAAAAGCCATTTCATGGCTCTTAAAAAGCAGGAAGCAAGTTTTTCCCTCGAAGGGGTCTTTGTCTTGGATTATCTGTTTGTTTTATCATATGGCTGTTGAGTCTCTTGGTGGAGTTTAGCTTTAGCATTAGCATCAGCATTCCCAGAGCCCATATGTGCAAGTCCGAGCCCACGTTGACGTGCTTTACAAAGATGCTTGAAGTATTTATCTAGACGCCCGACCAATCCAATCAGTGTCCCATTTAGCCTGTCAAGGATTTAGATGTCCAGGGAAATTTGTTGGATCTGGATGGAAGAACAGAACATATGATGTGGTGATTTACGGTCGTGGATGAATATGGTGTGATAGGCTGTGATGGTCTCTTGGGGTCTGTGGCCGCGTGCTGGCGGCATCAAGCGCTATCAGGAGGTCTGTTTGCATTTGGATGAAAGACAGAAAGTACAGATTTACAGATTGTACTGACAGTAGGCCTCTGTTTTTTTATTATTATTTTGGTTAGGGTTTCAGTTTATTGCATTTCAGATAAATATGCTCAGGATATCAGTTCAATCTGCAACTTTAATTAGTGGTGCTTGTTAAGGTTTTTTTTTTTGTCGGTTTGACGAGTCATAAAATGGCTAAAAAGAATCTCACAGCCTATTGTGGCGGCAATTTTTCTCTACTGCGTGTAGCTTCTATTATATTTAGTGGTATATGGTTTATAAAGGTGGTGCAGATTGCATTACAAGAGATGGGATGATATTAATTGTGGTTATCATGGTTGAGATTCTAATGGGCCCTCCTGGAATGTTTCATTAAGACAACAGCAGTGAGAATGAACTCAATGGGGGCAACTTTGACAACAACTGGCTGGATGTATTTATCTCCTGGAGCTGTAGGTTGGTGTGTGACCCCAAATACTCTAGTCGACTGCATTAAATGAGTTTATAAGAAAGGGAAAGCAGGAAAAATGGCTCAGCTGAATGCATCCCAGCGGAAGACAGTCTCTCTGTCCCAGAGCACCAAGCACAAACCCTAGGGACACGGAAAGGGGATGCAATCTGTCCATGGTCTGCACTAATGTGTATGTGTGTGCTACACACCTTATGTGGGGAGTGATTTTATATGCACTGTTTTGTTTCTGTGTTTGTCCATACAGATTTTAGTTTTATAGTTTTTAATCTAATTGGATTTATGTTAATTTATTTTGCTGTATTTACTTTTAAATGTATTGGCTTGATGGACAAATCAAACACCACCTTTCTAGCCAAGCTCCACCAGTTGAGATACAGGAGCTATTGTTTATTATTATTGATCTAATGAATATTAATAATATTAATCATTCAGATTGTTAAAAAGAGCATTCCTGGTATGCAGTGCCTGTGAAATAAATATCGTCACATGACGGTGTCACCTGTACCATTTTTTGGACATTTTTATAAATAATTGAGTACTTATTTTTTTTGTAGCTTTATCAAACAGCATGGGATGTTTTACACACAGAACAGCCCAGAATTCTTATAGTGATGTTTGTGTGAATGCACATTTATCTGCTTAATTGTAACTTTTTTGTGTGTTTTGGTGCTGTATTGTGTCTATCAAAGTGTAATTACTCAAATGTGTGTCGCCCTGTGTTTGTACCTCTGTATTTTGCTTTCGTATTTTGTGTGCGAGACTTTTTTCATTGCAAATTAAATGTGTGTGTGTGTATGTGTCGGAGCAGCATGGTGAGCAGATGGCTTAGAGAAAGCCACAGAAAGTTTAATCCTATCAGATGGATTCATGCGTCTCCATCTGCTTAATCCAGCTACCATTTCAGCCTCCGCCAAAAACCTCCACTCACGCCAAGATTACCGCCACAGATTGCACCTCATCTTCCCTACTTTACCACCCCACCAAACGCCAAAGTGTGTGTGCATGTGTCTCGTTTCACCCTCCAGGTCTGGTTTTGTTTCCTTTTTAACATCTGACATAATCATGACATGTAAAAAGAGAAGATTAACATGTTAGTACAGAACACGAGAAGTTGTTCTTTTCAGTAATCTAAAGCTGCTTGTGATTTGGATTTAGGGATGTTTTTCAAATTACAAAAGGGAAAAAATATAAATATTGGCCACAGATTAAGCTTTTGGCATTTGGGCTTTTAAATATGATAGCTTTTTGGAATTTAATAAACAAATGATTGATTTTTCAAAAATGTCCTTTGTATTTAAGAGTCCAGATGTTTTTAAAGATTCAAAAGAACTTTACTCAATGAATTATTTTCAAAATTACTGATGTTTATTACTTTAACAGATATATTTGCATGGTACTTGACAAATAATAATAATAGCTCATTAAAAGACTATTGATATTATTATAGTTAATGATAGTAATGATATCCATGATCATATCCATAAAATATTATGGAAACAGCTAAATAAATTGAAATTTATGGAAATATTTCCAAGAATTTGAACACCCTTAAATTTTACAAATAAGTTCCACGCATCATTTATTAATATTTAGGCTAATCAGAGTAATAATTGCAGAAATTCTACAAATAAAGCCTGTAAAAGTACTGCAGAAAAGAAAGTAACTGATTAATTTAATTTATTTTGGTTACACTTTATTTCGATGCTTCACTTTAGACATTCTACTAACAATGTAACTTTGCAACTACATGTCAACTACTAGTCATTAGAGTATTAGTAGACGAGTAGATTGTTAGGTTATGGTTCGGATTAGTAAGTTGACGTATTTGCAAAGTTACTTATAGTCAGTAGAATGTCTTTTGGGGGCCCATCAAATTAAAGTGTTACAGTACCTACATTTTTACTGATTTTAAGGTAGACATGATGAATGATGTGCTTGTTTTGTTGGACCTCATGAATACTATCATTGCGCAACATGTTTGACATGTTTCTCACGCCACTTGACTGTTTATATTCACTGTAACTTCAGTCTTTTAATGATTCCACCAGTTTTCCCATGCGTCATCAGCAGCCCTTAGCGAGACAGCTGAGCTTAGCCTAGCAAGGATACAATATATCTTACCCCACTTGCATCTCACAGCGTGTGGATCTAACAGTCGTGCTGGCCCATCACAACTCGTCCTCTCTTTATTTCTCATTACTGTGAGTGACGCTTTGGCATTTGGGAGCTAAATGCAGGTAAACGCCGGCTGGCTAAATTGCTTTCTTTGCCCCCTGCTAGCACGAGACTCCACGTCTCGGAGGGGAGCAGACAGCTCTAATAAGCAAACTGACCTTTCTCCGTGGTGGTCCCTTTCTCACTCAGCCCCTGATCCACGGCCGCCGCGGAGAGCAACAAACAGAACACGCTAAACGAGCTGCCGTACCTCGACGCCCGGTGACAAAAACACGTGTCTCCTACTGCAGGAGGCCTAAGGTCACCTTATCTACACGAAGAACGTACAAACACACATTAAAGTTAAATTCTACTCCTAGGACACTTGAAGAATTGATATGCGTGACAATTTGGTCATCTTTTTAACCAAATAGCCATTTAAAAATCTTTTTCAAGATCTCCTGACATTCCCACTTGTTGCACTAGTGTTCAATTTTACGAAAAATCGTTTCTCCCGGCACTTTTGGCCATGTGGACTTGGAATATAAAGTTTCTTAAAACACATTTTTCACACTCTCACTAATTTATTTAATTTATACTCTAACAATGCAACACAGGAGAATTGTTGTTTTTGTCCTTTTTTGTGTGAAATGTCATTAAAGGTAGGGTTGGCAATTTTCGGAGTGGCTAGCAATAGCAAGTTAGCTTTTAAAGCATTAGATCCCACCCTTCCTTCAGAGCGTCTTCAAAGCCACGCCTTCTTCAAAACACATGAACGCAGAGCATATTAAGAGTTTGCAAAGCATCACGAGACGAGAGACGGCGTTAAACTACATCATGTCTCAAAGGACATAACGTTACAAAAATAATGAACATAAATAACTTAAAGAGCACTGACCTGTACCACCTGACTGCTGCAGATTCATTTCGGCGTTGATAGTGTTGTCATTGAAACGCATAAATTCGAGTCATGAACCGCTCCGAGTTTCCATCTCTTCCAAATGACAGTAGTTATGGCATGAACGTGTGACGGTGGTCAGGCGGTGAAGGGACTGAAACCAGAACTGGCTTTTCTCACATTTATTCCTTTGGAAAATCAGAACACAAAACATTCCTTCAGGCACTGGCGTACATAAAACAGCATCTGCACATACAAAATAAAATAAATACACTGAATACATGGGAAGTTGCTAGCGGAGTTTACAGCTAGTCACGCAAGACTCAGTGTGTATGAACTCGTGGTCATAATGAAAGCATTAATAAACGTTCTCTAAGTTGCTAGAATTGCACCCAAACCTTAACAATACATGTAAAGTAATATAACACAGGTGATATGTCAAAGTTTTCAACTTAAACAACATTTTACAGTTATAACATTAAAACAAAGTGGGAGTGCTTTATACAGTCAACCTACCCAATGTAAAGCATACCGCTTCTGATCGGGTACAACAACAACACAAGGACAAAACGCAGCAGAGCTGCAGTACACCATTTCTCCAAAGGGGGCTCCAAAACACCAAACTCAATACAGCTGCTTAATTATGGTGAAAATCACATACAAACACTAACTTACATTTCTAACTCTGTCACAAACGAAGCATAAGCTCGTTGTTTTGGTTCAGGAGGAACTGTAGAAGGTGGCTGCTGTTTCGGCACTCGGTGACTGACGTCTATCTAACTCTGCATAGCATGAAACGCACTGATGACGTGTGATGTTTGCGCGAGCAGGTGCGCGGAGCTATGGAAATACATACATTGACAGGCAGGTAGGACATTTTATGGTCCTACGCCTTCCACAGATGATATATATATACATGTAAATACATTTGGACCACTTAACTTAGTGACTGCTATCAGGAAGTGCAGAGACTTTCAACCAGCATACCAAAAAAATTATTGGATGAGATTGATTGGAAATGACGCACAGTTAAAATGTTCTACTCATGAGTGAAATTTACCTTGAACTATAGGACAATCACAATTGATTTTTTTCACACAATACATGCTAATGCTTATTTAACTCTTTGTTTAGAATATCATAATATATACAATTTTTCTGACTGAATTTTATACTTGAAGATATAGATTGAAAGTCTAGATTTGGGACAAGAGTAAAACAATCAAATATATACATAAAAAGGCCTTAAGTAGCCAATATAACAACAACAACAACAGCAAAAAAAACATAAAGGCATGATAAAAAGTTGAAATCTGTTTTACATTTTTTTTTTTAAATCAACCCCTGGGACATAGAAAGTGCAACATAAATAGTTTAAGAAACCCAAAAACCATTCTCATAAAACTGTGTCAAATCACTACATAAATATTTCACATGACTCTATCGTCAACCATGAAATATGGCCTAGTAACAAATGAATTGTAGTACTTATTGGACACTGCATCCTTCTAGCTAAAAGAGTAAATCTTTTGGCAGTCTGGCCCATAATTTGAGGCATTGTCTCACTGTTCTGCTACAACTGAAGCATTTCCTTGCTATGCCCTCAAAGTATGGCTATGCAGCTCAGGCGTAGTGTTGGATGGAAATCCCATGTAAGTGATCCTTTGTTTTTATGCCTAATGTGTGCTATGAGAGCTGTGAAAACCACCGACACTTTTCCAGAGCGTGTGGTATGGGACTCTTAGTTGGATCCAGCTGTGTGAGTTTTCTCTGTGACATTTGTGTGTTTTTGGTTTCCTGCACTGGCCTTGAAATAAGAGACTGAGAGGTGTCAAGACTTCCCTCAGAGCCCAGGAAATAAACTACATTCAAATGACACCTTCAACCCCCGAAATCTGCAAACCGCCACACTAATGTTGATCCTGAATGTGAAGAAGTGCTCAATAAAACTTCTAATCATGGACAAGTAATGCTAGTGCTGGGTCACTACAGTACACTACTAAGCACAAATGCTCAAAGTTGTTTTTTGTGTGTTTTTTTCTCCTTCCTCCAAATTGGTCCTGTGGTGTTTCTGGACGCAGCTGCACCTTGTATCAAAGCCATCAGTCCCAGTGAAGGCTGGACAACAGGAGGTGCTACTGTCATCATCATTGGAGACAACTTCTTTGATGGACTGCAGGTCATCTTCGGTACCATGTTGGTCTGGAGTGAGGTAAGCTTACAAGTCATTCCTATATGTCCAGCAGAACTTTGGATTTTCTCTCTGATTGTTGCTACAATCTCATTATAATCATCGGTGTTTGTTCATAAAGCGTGGTTCTAGTCATATTTTGCATGTTTGCTTTGATACTGTAACATACTTTTTGACATATACAGGAACATATTGACAGCATCTACATGCTTAAAGTCGACATGAAACAGAAATTGAGAGTCTTTTTCTCCTTGTTGTGATCCAAGTGAAACGGCTTACATTCATTGAAATTACTATGTTGATTTTATTTGATTTGATTAATGGCATTGATTAATATATATTATAACTTAAGAATTGATTAAGGTTGGGGTTAGTTTTGGGGCTCAAATTTACACTTCCCGGCCAAAAAAAGTCGCTATATGGATTTAAATAGTCAAATCCTTAAAGAGTATATGATTGGATCATTATTGCGGTGATTATTGTGTTTCTAGCATGTTATATGTTTGGCAACAGTTCTTCTAACCCTAATTGATGGAGTGTGTAGCTTTTCATTTCTTAAACAAGCATGTAGGAAGACACATCATGGCCATATACCAGGATGACAATGTCAAGATTCATCAAGGTTCATATTGTGAAAGAATGGTTGGGAGGGAGCATGAAGGATCATTTTCACACATGAATCGGCACCTCTGAGCAGGGGCGTCGGACTGGGGGTAAAACCAGTACTGATTACCAGGGCCCCAAGGGGAGAGAGGGCCCTTGAAAAGTCTCGAATATATTTTATTTGGAACATGGGAGCCCATCAAGACTGCCTATACATAGGGCCCGGGATCTTGTGCTACGCCCCTGCCTCTGAGTCCAGACCTAAAATTCATTGGAAGTCTTTGGGATGTGCTGGAGGAGACTTTACAGAGTGCTCGACTCTTGCATTGTCAATACAAGATCTTAACCAGAAATTGACAAATTGAACCACATAAAAAGTGATAATAGTAAGGCAAAAAGACAAAATAGACATACCAAATAATAATTATTAGATACAAATGAATAATTGTGAGATAATATTAAGCATTTTTTTTTATGTAATAATTATTACTTGGTATGTCTATTTTGACTTTTGAGTTGAATATTGAGTTTTCTCAATTGATTAGTCAAAGTTCAATGTTGTTATTTAAATAGCTTATTTAAAGCCATCACCTTTCACCCATTCTTCTATCAGAATACATTAGCGTTACGTTAGGCCGCCAATATGCAGGTGATTAAGTTACTGTGCTTAAGTGATTAAGAAATGTAATACTTTTAATAGCTTCTCGATTGTTTTGACATATCTTTGTACAAGAAATTGAGCAGCTTGTGTAACACTGGCTAACTGCTCAATAACAACGGGTTTAAAGATGCTCAAATTAGTGGTGGTGACTGGTGAATCACATACACAAACACATTGATCTAGAGTGTTTTAGAGTACTTCTCTCTTCAGACAGCCACTCTTCATGAGCACTACTGAGTGTTCATCACAGCACCAACCCTGATACAATTTTCCCACTGCATACTCAACAACCCTCTTTGATCTGTTGATGCTAAGTACTATTAGCTTTCAGAGAAACAAGCTAATGAGTGTGTGTGTGTGTGTGGTGATGATGATCTACATCTGGTAACGATTAAATACACTGTGCTGAAATCTCCCTATAGCGGTTCCTGTGGACCTTGTAACCTTGTGACCTTTACCTCCTGACCCCATGACCCCCATACACGGGGGGCCCATCAAGAGCCACGTAGTTCCCTTCAGCTGCAGTACCAGTGGGGATCTGATTACCACAGATAGCATCTAACGAGGGAGGAAGAGAATAAGAGCAGGGGAGGGTCAGAGGAAGATCTTTTTCTTTCATTCTTTTCGACTCTACATAGGCAGCAACTCGGAGGCAATTTATTCACAGTTGATTGCAGAACAGTTTGATATTAGCATGTCGCTAAGCTAACATGATACTCCAATTGGCATAAAAACACACAAATACTGGGTAAACTAGTATACTTTTTAATTAGTTTGATCTTGATACTTTTAACGATAGTCAGTAATGAATGGATTACACTTGTAGTCAATAGTTGATTTCGGAATAGCACAATACTCTTACTATTTCTTTCATAGCCTATACTTTAAATAGAATTCATAATAGCATACAAGTATCCATCAACATTTCTCTTAACTCCTTTTGCCATTTTTTTCACTGTGCATTCTGGGATTGTCTTGGCTAGAATTTGGGAGAAATTAGGTATCTTTAGTGTTTTAAAAAATAGCGATATTTCGGAATCGATACTGAAATATCTGAAACGGTTCCAATACTCCTTTTCTGCAGTATCGATACACCGATACTAGCTGCGCGTTCTCGCTCTCTCTTCTCGCAGACACACAACGGTTTTCTCTCACTCACTCGTATCATTCGCTCTGGTTGAATAGTGCTTGTATTGCAAATCATTTTAGTCATTCCGGCAGGTTTCACCCTTACATCAAAAACGCACGCACCACTGATCTATATAAGTGCCGCTCTCATAAAGCTGCCTCGAGAGTGAAAATTTTACTTATTTTTTGGCTTATTACACTTAAACAGTCAAAACCATACAAAATTATGTCAAAATGCCCATCTTGCTGATAATTCAGGTGAAAATATTCAGTTTTTGGAACTGAAAATGTAGAAAATGTAAAGAGTAACAGTATATTGGATCCGTGCATAAACTCTTAAAGTGACAGCACCCTAATAAACCTGATGCTGTCTGTCATGTTAATCAAAGAACAGAAGACAAGGAGAAAAACACCCGCTGCTCTTGATTGAATAACTTTCGTAACTTTAATTGTAAGCACTTAATCTGTATTTAATTTTTACAATGAATACTATCCAGTGTTATTTTACACTAGGTATCTTAGAAGTCAGCATAATTTTGCTGGCTTCAGTTTGGAAGGCCTTTGCATCCGGAATGCGTCTAAAGCCATAAAGGAGGCTAGGAAGTTCCCTTGTTTATTGGTTCGAAACCGAGTTTATGACTGTGAGAGACACATTTTCAAAGTGGAAGATGTTTTAGACAACAGCTCAAATGAACCACATGCATATAGACTGAGATGCTGAAAGACAGTGTGCTGTTAATTACGTCTCTGAGGAGCTCCACCTGTCCTCTCCCAGCCTTCATCTACGCCATCCCTTCACCACCCACCATAAACAGCCTTATACTGATTAGACACACATACAAACACACACATGGCACACACGCAGTCAGATTGTTTACTGATCAGAACTGAATCAAAGAACATAATCAGCCAGGGCAAATGAACACACAAAACACAACTAGCATCTGCAAACAAATGCTGCCAGAGATTTTCTCACAAAAAACTTCACTCTTCAAAGACTTTTTTTTCTTTATCAGCTAGTGGTTTTTAGTGGATCCATGGAGTCGGTTTCCCTCAAATGTCTGTTGCCTTTCAAGTCACATATCAGGATAGTCACTAATAAAGGATTTGGGACTGTTCGTTGGCCGACTGTCATTTTCCTGCAGCTTCAGAGCCATTAGTCTAGTCACATGGCATTTATAGCTCTGATGATTGGCTCAAAACAACCTGGCTGCATAACTGAGTGCCCATGAGCAAAGATGGCCGATTTCAATTCTCACACTTCCTGTGGCAGCCGAGCAACTGCCATTGGGGGGAACTGGAATGCTAATGGATAGCTTTCTCTAGGTATCATAGACCATAGACTCCTTGGTTCTAACATCCTCTCTCTGATTTTCTCCTCACAGCTCATCACACCTCATGCCATCAGAGTTCAGACCCCTCCTCGTCACATCCCTGGGGTGGTAGAGGTCACGCTCTCCTATAAGTCCAAACAGTTTTGCAAAGGCACACCAGGAAGATTTATCTACACAGGTAAGCCGTTTCATCTCAAAACAAGAAAGATGAAACTTTTGACTTGTTTTAAGTATCTAAAAACAGGTTGGTCACAGGAGAGGTGCTATTTTACTTTATTCATGTTTTAAAACAATAATACAGGCCTCAAAAAACTCATTCCCTTCCATTGGAGGAAAGACCTGGGTTATATCTAGGGAAAGGAAAATAGATTATCTAGCAACCAACAGAACACCTGGCAAACACGCAAATCAACCTAACAAATGCATAGAAATGTGCCTAAAAGAACTCAGAACACTAGCAACTGCATTGCAAAACACGAAAAATTGCCCACAATAACCTATAACACCATTTGTATTTTCTTAAGAATTCTACAAATTCTATTATTATGCTTTGTATATGTTAATATATATATATATATATATATAAATATATATATGATTTAAAATTTGAGCATTTTTTTATGTTTATATGTGTATACATACTTTTTTTTGTTTGATTATGTATGATATACATATGCATTATTTGCTCTAAGTAGGATTGTTGATTTTTCTCACTAACGCACACACACACACACACACACACACACACACACACACACACACACATAACCACACTCCATTAAGAAGTACGGCTTTGTTAGCTTAATTACTGTTGATGGAGAAAATATAACAGCTAATGCTCATAAAACCTGTTACAATCAAGGAAGTAAACAAGCTGCACTTTATAGGCCTCCATATTGAAACTATTTAAACAGTGAAACAAACTGAGGAACCGTGCAGTTTACATGAAACTATTAATGCGTAAATACACAAACAAACACAAAACTGCCTCAGTTAAGCTTGGCATAGTAAATCGACATGACACAAACGACTGATTTCTCATATAATGTGTACACTGTTGGACATGTAAGTTTATACACTGTATACAACTGTTAGACAAATTAAATATTTTAAGAGTGTATTTTACAAAGTCCACAGGGCCAAAAATGTACATAAAAATACCCACACATTCATGTGAAAAGATGACCTTTTGTCGCTAGTGGCTATTTTTTTATGTAGTCGTCTAATTTAGTCTTTTTTCAACAAAAAAAATTCAGGTTTTTTTTTTGTCAACAATGGCATGTTTTCACAGACAGAACTGAGCAGTGAAATTCCTAATAGTAATTCCAATAATTCTAAATTAAATTTATGTTTTTCTATTAAAACAACAGCATAAAACACTTTGCATTGTCACTAAGAGGTTACGTAAGTGCATTTATTCAGCAACCATATCCATGTTTGGATTTATTACATTTCATCACTGAGAAGGTTTAATCACAGATTTAGGAACACAGACACATTCATTTAAACAGAATATCTCAAATGGGGATTGTTAAACTTCAGCTTAATTGTTTGGGGCCAAGCCCTGAAGGGGATAGCCCCTATTGTATCCGTTAGTTTTATTATTATTATTATTATTATTATTATTATTCCCTGGTGGAAGTCTATGGCAGCCCTATGAACCGTACATAAGAATATGATGAAATTTGGCACACTTGTAGTGATGCTAATGAATAGTAATTGGACCAATTTTTTATCCTCTAGGACCAACTCTATAGCGCCACCACCAGTTCAAAATCTTAACATTAAAATGGTTATAACTTTTGAACCCTTTGATCTAGAGACATGAAACTTAGTACACCTGCTTCCACTCATCATGCTGATCACAACCAATACCTTACATTAAGACCCCGCCCATTACAGTAGTGGCCATTTTGAAATGTACAGTATTCAGTTTTTTTGCAACTCCTCCTTCAAATTTTGTCCAATTCTCTCCAAACATGCGCTCAAATGATCTTCGGACTGAGCCGCATAGAATTGATTGAACAGATTTTTTTTATCCATCTTTGTTTAAAAGTTATGGTGTCGCAAACTTAACGAGGTAGAGCCCAGCACGGGCCTCAAATCTTGGCCCCTGGCCCGAGACGCTCAGGCCCTAGCCCGACCCGTGTCCGACAGCTCATCAGAATGATCAGCCCGAGTCCGACCCGAGCCCATTAAAAAAAAGAAAGAAAAAAAAAAAGATACACAGCCTGCCCTATGTTGCAGTCAGTAAAACAGATATGTTTTGTTCTCAATGGCAAAGTATTTACCGGTAAGTTTATTTTCATTTCTTTATAAAGTTAATTTAGAAAAATGTTTTTATTTTTTATGACGACCAAGCAGCCGACAGTGAGTTAAACATGTTTGATCCATTTATAGCCTCTCAAATCAACACTTTACTTTGCTACAATAAAATCCATATATATAAAACAACTTAAGCATATCACACAGACAGTTAACGTTTGTTTAAACGTTTATTGTCATTTTTGAAAAGCTGAGGCAAACTGGTCTGCTGCTCAGTCGCAACAGCGCTCGCAAACTAAATGAGTTTATACAATACAATACAGAGAATGCAATCTAAACAAATAAAATAAATTACATTAAAAACAAACATGCAAGTTATCTTACCTCAAAAATCAAGTCTTCACTACAGAACATGGCCATTCTTATTTCCAATAGTTTCCAACAGACTCATGAAGATAAAGTCCAATCAAACAAAAAACAACCTCCTAACATGGCTAAGAGCAGTCTCAGAGCATCGTAAAGAAAAAGCACAGCATCCACAGTGGAAGGTTTTAATCCAGTCGTACTTTTTCCAGCTGCGCTGAAGTCACGCTCGCTACCGGGACACTAAACACAGAACGAGCCGGTCGCGCGAATCTCAGATCGCGCCGCCGGGAAACCTGTGTGCGTGTGCGTGAGCAGACTGTCATGTGTCAGTCATGTCAGTGTGATAGGTTATAAAACGTCTTTCTATGTTTGCTTTTCAATCGTCATCTTCTCATATTTTATTTTAATTAATGTCTAAAATAGGCTATAAAAAAAGATAAGCCTAAAACAGGCTCGATGGTTCACAGGTAAAACAGGTTCCATGCCAAAGTTGGGAATAGTGCCACCTGCGGGTCATGAGATATGACAAATTGCTATTTTAGCCAATAACTTTTGAACAGTTTGTCATAAAATCATAATTGTATCATGCCGAATCCGTGGATATTGATTTTGCCATGATGGGATGTACCACGTGTCCGCCATTTTGAATTTTGTCAAAATTTGCTATATCCTTTAAACTATTTGAAATTTCTTCACCAAATTTGGTATGGATCATCATTAGCATGGCCCAAATGTACCTGAGAAGTTTGATCACAGCGCCACCTAGTGTTCCAGAGATATAACGTTTTTGGCAAAGACGCCTATAACATTTGAAAATGTTGTTCAAATTTTGAGTTCTTTATGTCATTATGTTCCTTGGTTTATGTCGATTCAGACGATATCTCATTTGTCATTTTCCAACAAAATGACTGTCCGCCATATTTATGCAAGTGGTAAACAGTTTTTTCACTACTCCTCCTCCAAATCTTGCTCAATTTTGCCCAACCTTTGATCAGATGATCTTTGGACCGAGCCGAAACAGAAGTGAGTGAACGGATTTTTGATATTCACTACCGTTCCCGAGATATTCTTCTCCAAAGTTGACCTAGCCTGTATTTGTAGACTTATGCTAGTTAGCTTAGCATAATAATTGGTTAGCATGCTAACCAGATGCCATTCTTTCTAATGTGGGTCTTCAGCTATCAAGTTAACCATAAGCTACATTAGCATAGCATGCTAATCAGGTTAACATGTCATGGAACTTTTTTGTGAATTCTCACACTGAAACCTATCCTCAGCAGGCTGGTGAACATGCATGAGTGATTAGCTCAACGTGTTACACCACAGATCCCGATGCAAGTAGGAAAATTTGCACACATGTAATGGTGATGAGTAGTAATCTGACCAATTTTGGATTATTTAATCAAACTTTTTAAATACAATATGCTCTGCATTTTCTTCAAAATTCTTCATTTTGACCTGATTCTCTCTTGAACCTATTAATTTTCGGCAGCTGTGTAGATGTCTGTCTGCCAAGTTGCGCAACGTGATGAGTGACAGGCACTTGACCCATAGATAGTGGGTTTGAGTCCCGGGTAGGACAACTTTACAAAGTTGTATGTAATATTGTGTCATTTCAGTTCCTTTATTATCCAAGTAAGTGCTGTACCAATCTTTCTTCCTCTTGGATTATAAATAAGTATATTTTGAAGAGGGCAAGGGACGGAAGAGGAGGGCAAGGGACGGAAGAGGAGGGCAAGGGACGGAAGAGGAGGGCAAGGGACGGCAAGGGACGGAAGAGGAGGGCAAGGGACGGAAGAGGAGGGCAAGGGACGGAAGAGGAGGGCAAGGGACGGCAAGGGACGGAAGAGGAGGGCAAGGGACGGAAGAGGAGGGCAAGGGACGGAAGAGGAGGGCAAGGGACGGAAGAGGAGGGCAAGGGAGGGAAGAGGATGGCAAGGGACGGAAGAGGAGGGCAAGGGACGGAAGAGAGGAGGGCAAGGGACGGAAGAGGAGGGCAAGGTAGAGTTGCTGCTGCTTCAGGGCTTGGCCCCTGTATTGCTGCTTGCAGCTATATTTTGTCATTGTTTTCAGATAATCGGCAGCACTTCGATAGTGTAGAAATAGTGCGTGCGCATGGTTGCCAGATTGCAAAGATTTAGTAAAACCCAGGGCAGAAAATGTATCCTTTTAAAAGAAAAGCTCTGATTGGGGGATGTAAGCTTGTAACATCTGGCAACCGCAATCATGAAAGGTTGGAATTAGAGGTTTGTACAGAAGAATATAATATTTTGTCTCTTTTTTTTTAACAAAATAGTTTTTGGTAATGTTTTTATTTTTTAACATACATTCTAGTCAACTATCGGCAACGATATTGTATGTTAATATAGTCACGACTCACAGTTATCGCTTAATGACCTTGGTGTCGTTCCGTCATCGTCTTGTTTTAGTCGTGAAAAAAAAAGTTGCTGACGAACATTTTTCATCATACTTTTCGTTAACAAATTGAACACCATTCCTACTGCAGTGTTCATGAGAGAAAGCAATTGCGCTTTGGTCTTACTTCATACTCCAACCCGATCAATGCCTACTTCCATGAGGTCAAAGGTCAGTTCGCTGGTTAATTTCATGGTTATTTTATTCTGTTGATTTTTGTTTACGTCCTCGCTGGTGTTAAATCATCACACACACCCACACAAACAAGAGGACACACTTGAAAGTGATTCTAAATCAAAGGCGAATTAAAAGAGAAAAATAGCTGATCTGGTGCACAGATGGATCTTTTGAGAGGGCGACGGACTCGTTCCAGTGAGAAAGAGAGAGGGAAATGTGCGTCCACAGAAGTTAAGTGCCACGATAGACATGGTTAAAGAGTTGTAGGTGGAAACCAGTGACATTCAAAGGGAGACACAGATGGCAAATTTATTATTTTATTTATTTCACCCACTGCTATGCGTATATGAGTAATTTCTCTCAAACACGTTCAGAATTTGCTTGGAAATAGAAGCAAATGTAGTGAAATTCATGCCTTTTAGCATTAATCCTCAAACTTCAATCGGGTAACATTCAGCTTTTTAAACTTGCGGCAACTGTTACCTTAAAAATGAACTCAAGTTGGCACCTTTTGGGGCATCACCAACTATAAGCAACTGGCACACAAAGATGGCAGCTGGCATGGGTATTAGAAGTACCCAGCAGACAGCTGGCGATGCTAATCAGCCTCTGTTAGCCGAGGCCGCTAGCAAAGGCTATTTGCATAGAACACTAGCAAGAACTCAGAACTAATTGAATCAATACAGGCAAAGCCACGGACGCCTCCCGCCAGGCTCTGGCTGGGCATTAATCAATGGCTACCTGGAAACTACAACTGCAGTCGGAATC
Organism: Tiaroga cobitis; assembly: GCA_030578255.1. Lineage (NCBI taxonomy): Eukaryota > Metazoa > Chordata > Actinopteri > Cypriniformes > Leuciscidae > Tiaroga > Tiaroga cobitis. The sequence goes on from CM060611.1 coordinate 11,154,265, forward strand.
CATAAATGGCTAAATCAGTCAACCACAACAAGAACTTAAGTTGAACTTAAGGTCTTGCAGACAATGAGACAAGAAAATATGTGCTTTTTATGTGAGAAATACATGTCAAGATTTGATTTTTTTTGTAACACAATTAAGTTACAAAAAAACTGCTTAAAAAAAAAACTGCTTAAACCATTTGAGGTGGTTCATGGTTTAAACTGGTCTAGCTTATCTCCCACCATGGTAAACTGGTGTTCTGCTGGTTTCGATTATTTTGCCGGACTCCTAGCCTGGTGTGCGTTTCCCGAAAGCATCGTTAGCCAACTATGGTCGTAAGTCCTGTAGTTACCAATAGAGTTCAATGGGAATTGCGATCATAGTTGGATAACGATCCTTTCAGGAAACGCACCCCTGACCAGCTGCCCAAAACCCCTCTTAAATCATCACACCAGACACAGGATTTGCAATATATCACTACGGTATTGGTTATCGGTCAGTTTTAGAGATTTTTGTACTGGATATTTAATTGTGTTTTGCTCATTTGCCATGTTTTTACATTTAGATAACCTTTGCCATCATTAGTGCTTATTTAGTTCATCTTAAAAAAAAAAAAAAAGATAGTTAAATGCTCATTAAATTGCTAAATAATTTCAAATGAATACCCATTTTTCGTATTTAACGTCATTTTGTCCTGTAATGTTATGATGACTAAATTCCCTTGTAGCTTTTAAATAAATTTTATTATATGTATTTGTACGTAACGGAGGCCAGCTAGTGAGAGCTGTGTAAGTAAACCTCACTCCCCTGGCCTCAAGAAGCGGTGCTGTAAAAAATGATATGATCAATAAATTTTTTTTTGTTATACAAGATTCAACTAATTGTTTAAGTCATTTAAGTTGAAATGGCTCAAACATACAAGTTGATTGTACTTAAAAATTTAAGGCAGCAACTTTTTATTTATTTATTTTTTTACAGTAGAACCGGGGGATACATTGGTGCCATGACCCGGATGGGAGTGAGGTTATATATATATATATTATTTATTTACACAATAGTACATAATTTTAATATCAGCCATAACATGAAAAATGTTATTGGTTTATCAGTATAGGCCAGAATTGTACTGTGTCTGCATATCTTACTGACCTCAACAGTGGAAATAACTTGGTGACCAGCTAAGACCTGCAAACCACTTTAGTCTGGTTTAAGCTAGTTTTTTTTTTTCCAGCAGGATTTCTCTGTCCGTCTCTCTCTCTCATCCCGGTGTTTCAGTTGTACTGAACACCGTATACAGATCCCTGGGGACAAACTAATACATCTCATATAATTGACAGTGTAGGTTCTGTGTCACTTCTCAAACTGAATGTCAGCGGTGTGTGTTTGTTAGGAGGAAGTGCAAAGTGCCAATCGATAAACCATTGGAGCAACAGAGACAAATCCTGCCTATGGAACTGCCATAACATTCACAGGAATCATAGAACCAGATCTGAGAAAGAAAGGCCATTTTTGCGTTCAGTTCCCCATTTCACACACTTTCCAGTTTCATCATTTTGAGATTGATATTTCCGAACAGTGATGCCAGATCACTACTTTACTACTTTCCTATTAATACTTTCTTTCAAAGTTGTCATAAACTGCATTCGCAACCCAGTTTACTTCCGTGATGAAACAGAATATCAATCAAATCAGAAATTGATCAGATAGTGAAAAGTGAGTGGTTGGAGGAAGGGTTTGAAAAACAAAAATGTCGTTTCAGAAGTGGAAAAACTTGTTACATTTTGATGAAAGTTAGATAGATACATTTGTGGCTCAATACTCGAGTACATTTTTTTACACTAATTTAACCAAATATTGCATTTAAATGGCAAAGCGTTTTTCTGCTGGCTAGACGGGCAGTAATTGGTGACGATAAAAATTCTGCGGGATCTACTGCTGCCAACTGAATGCTTTATTGTCGGAAGGGACGAGCACCTCCAATTAGATTTCAGACAATTCCAGGTCACAAAATCGGACTGCAGCCAGATATCTCGGCAGCGGCTCGAATTGAGTCTAGCAGTGCTGTAGATGGTAGATGAATCACACACACCAACACACACACTGCTAACAAGACCCCAAAGGACGAGTTTCGGGGCTTTATTATATAACACAGCCCTACTGAAAACAAGTGGAACGCACAATGTAAATACGTTATTAGTCAGCACACCAAGCAGAAAAAAACACCAGAATGGTTTCGTATTTCTCAAAGTAATGAGAAAAGAGCCACTCTAAAATACTAAAATACTACACATATATTTGTGTAAAGTTCTGTCATGTGAAGAAACATTTCCTTCGTTCTGTAAAGAAAGCGCACTTCAAACCAAATACAGCTGCTGTTCCTCTACATCTGCCTCCTACATCTCTTTTACTGCCTGTTTTTTATCATAAAGATGCAACTTTAGAAAGAAAATAGCATGGTAGAAAAAGAGCAGGGGGAAAGACAAGAATAAGATTGTTCTCTATTGATCTTAAAGTGGTGTGGCTTGGAAAAAATAACTCATCTATAATAGGGGGAGGGGGATGAAGCAATAATTCAGAGGTATTGAACGCTCCACTGCCGTGGGTATTGATCCCCCAGAGCTCTTGCCTTGAGCTCGTACCTGAAGGGGGGGGGGTACATGCACTGGGAAGAAGGGGGTGAAGGGGGGGAGGGGGGAGGGAGGGAAGAAAGTGGTGACATTCCCTTGCTCATTACTGCAGTACTATAGCAGGGAAAGGATTAGAGTTTTAGTTAAAGACGATCCATACAGTCATAGTGCTGTCAGAGCCACGGACCTGCTTGTTCCAAGAATAGAATCAGTGTTGCTATGATTTGATTTGATTTGAAACTTTTGAGTTTGATTTAGTTTGTAGATTTGATTCAAACATTCTTGGAAAGCATTGTTTTAGTGAAAGACCCATGCGTCATAGTGTTGCTAGAGCACTGAACCTGCTGGTTGTAGATTCTATTCATTTTGTTTAGTCCCATTCAGTACTTGGGAATGTTATGGGTATTTTTTTAGTGATCCATACAGACAGAGTTCTGTCAAGGTTTGTGGTCTTCTCCTTATAGAACGTAATCAGTTTTTTTTATAGATTTGATCTGTTATATTGAATCATTGACTTTGATTCATTCAGTTCTTAGCTTGTTCTAAAAAAGTTCATCTTTTTCAGTGAAAGATGATCCATACTGCGATAGTGCTGCTGACGGGCATCGGAACTGCTGGCTGTAGAATAGAACTATTTATTTTATAGATTTGATTCATTTGATTTGATTCAGTTTAATTCAGTTTGTTTGATTTGATTTAGACACTTTAAAAAGAATGTGAAAGACTATCTACAGTATACAGTGTTTGTGATGCTGGTGGTTCTTGAATGGAATTAATTCCATTATAGATTTAATTAATTGACTTTGATTTGGTAGATTTCCATTTGATTTTATTTAGCTAGATTAAATTTGTATGATTTGATTCGAAACCTGGATCTAGAATAGAATTGATTTTGTCAGTTGATTAATTCTCTTTCACTCGGTAACCTTGAATTAGACTTGATTTAGTTTGATTTGATTCAAACACTGGTTCTATGTGTTCGATGTGCTCAATTAGTGCTCAATGTTATTAATTGTCACTGAAGTAAGGCATGAATCAGTGGACAAACAAACAATTCTCACATTAGATTCGTTCAAAAATCACATTTAATAAAATGTATTAAAAATGTTAATATAATTAATTACATGATGTGCCGATTGTTTATTCTAATTAATCGCAAACTAATTGCAGATCAATTTTGGCTGAGAAATGACCCCAAAAGATCATTTAAAGTCATGTTAACTGAGAAAAGCATCAAATGGACATTACAAAAAAAAGTAGCTTCAGAAATATATTTGATTCAACATAGAATTTATTGCACATAAACTTTTAGGCCACAACCTTTTTTTTTTTCAGAAGCTGCATCTGAATTGGTATTCCGATATATATTTACAGACCAAAACAGTTTGGTTACTAACATTCTTCTAAATATATTTGTAAGGGTGAGTAAATGTTAATAAACACAATAACCATTTCTGGGCTATAGGCAAGATATGAAATCATTTTTTTTTATGAAGTGATACTCTAAATAATAAACTAAAACTGCCAGTAGGTAGCAGTAAATGTCTAAACGAGTAAGCCATTGAGTGGACTCAGTCAATTCGTTCAACCGGCTGATTCATTCAGGAATTAAGTAAATGGCTCTCTTCATGAATGGGCCATTGAATCATTGCTTCACTCGAATGATTCGCTCAAAACGTGAAAACACAGGTAACATTTTTGTTGGCAACATTGAGCAAAAACAGACAATATTGCGTCTAAAATAAAACACAATATTAGCTTCTTATTTATTAAACTGTTGTATAAAATCAATATCACATTTGCACACGTGCTATTCGGAATAAAATCAACACTTGTGTGATTCTGCGCTCGTCGGGCCATTCTAACCGTATTCTCGAGACTTTCATGTTCGTCACCAATCAACTGAAAGGTACGGGGCGGGTGCATTAAATATGTGAAATCATTTTATTCGCATTATTTTTCCATAACTAATTAATTAAATAAACGCGTTAAATCGACATCCCTAATAAAAAGGAGTAAGGTCGATTGAATCTATTAATCTAATGAATCTAATGGATTTTTGTGTGGGTTGGGCTCTATTGTAGAGTAAGTGTATGTGCAATAGGCAATTATGTACCCAACTACTACCCGTCATACCACTTTACTATGCTCAAATGAAATGAGGACTTACCTCATGCTTCCCCGTCTCCTCTTTTCTCTACTCACAACATTCTCTCCTCCAGGTCATTATAGTGAAATATGACGAGGCCTGGATCTGCCCTCATGAAATTTCAATAAGCATTGATCTCTGTGATTGCAACAGATTCTTCTCAGAAAAGCGAGGGATAGAAATAAGCGAAACGCAAAGGGGTGGGGGCATATTTGCTCATTAATTTATTGCCAATGATGTTCTAGTCAGTATGACAGTATCAGCCAACCGTTTTGTGCTGACAGCTCACAGACGATTCATTTATCCTTTGTGGACACTAGCAGACAATATTAGCTTTGGCTTAAGATGTTTACTTATCTAAATCTCTGTCACCAAAGCGATTCCCAAATTTCTTACAAATCCATTAAGTTCGGATCATTTAGATCAGGCAGTACCACATACGTAAGCCGTTAGATTCCCACGTCCTTGAAGTATCCCAAAGCTAGGATCATGTCAATGATATCGACTCTATTAGCAGAACTACAATAGCCATGCAAGCACACAATTCCATGGTTCAAAACGATATTCTTTTAACAACTCCCTTCTGAAACATTTTGAGCTGCTAAATTAGCTAATAGCACAGTTAGATACTTCTCTCACTTAGGCTATTTTTGTCGATTTAACCGCTAGAGCTACCAAGGGAGAACTATAAACCAACATCCCTGTGCAAATTGATGGCATGTGGTATTAATACGAGGAAAACAATAAAACAGTTTGAAGAAGTGGAGTTGGGCCAAGCTATAAATACTTACCGCGTGGTTAGCGCTTGTTTCACGTGTAGTGAATACTGCACTTGGCTACAGTGAAAAGTTAGGCCAACAACAATCCCACTTCCCCATTTTGGGATGAGAAGTTTTCGTACAGTAGAGATATTTAAATAGTTGAAGGGCTTCATTCTCCATCTGAGAACTTCACTCTCTTGAGTTCGTCCCTTGTTAGACCCCTGAAGTAACTTAAGGGATTATTTCCTCTAAAATTGACTTTATATGTCTTGATGCCCTCGTAATCTCCGTGTTCTTTAGTGAGGGTTAGAGGATGTGGTGAGTGGTGACCCAATCAAAAAGTATATCAAAGTGGAAACTCATATTCTCTTGAGGGATGCATTGACCCGCAGTATCAGCCTGTGTCGAAAGTAGAGGAAAGGTTCTTTCATAAGAAACACAGTTTCTCGGATAGGGTTATTTTTCTGAAGGGGGTTGGAACGTGACTCCAAAAATACAGTGGTTTAAGAAGGCGTGATTGTCATTGTCTTTTTTTCCCCAAGTGGACATACAGTGGCCTGCAAATTTATTTGTAAACACAAGTCACTTTAATTGTAATGTTTTGCTATTTATTTTTTAATGCAATAAGTTGTTTTAATATAATATAATTAGTGCTGGGCAACGATTAATCGAGATTAATCGCATCCCGATTAACCGTTGCCCAGCACTAAATATAATAATATAATATAATAATATAATATAATATAATATAATATAATATAATATAATATAATATAATATAATATAATATAATATAATATAATATAATATAATATAATATAAAGTGTAGATAATACAAAGTGTTTTAAAGCTGATTTTATTGACATAGTTTGAATCCAGGGTATATTATGTTCAATTTTTTAAGACAATTCCTTGTGAAAAACAAAATTCTAGTGTTTTATCTTTCCCCACACGTCTTGAGAACCCCTTTGTCCCCGCCGCTCTCTCTCTCTCTCTCTCTGTCTCTCTCTCTCTCTCTCTGCCATCCTCTCTGTCGACCTCTGGGTCTCTCGGTAAGTGAATGTTTTCCCCAGGCTGAGTGAGAGGATTGGATACAATGTAGAAATCAATGGCAATAAGAGAAGAGTGAAGTACTCCTGACACATACAAGCATGTGAATGTGTTTCCTAGCGCACTGACTCATCCATCTCCATATCACTTTATTAACAGATGCCACGCACACAGGAATACACACGCACACACTGGTTCCTGAGACACCGGTTTCTTTCTCCTTCATCCAGGCAGGTGTTTCAGCTTAATTAGATATTATCAACCAACATTTGTAAGGAAATCTGTAATTGAAGGTCATTTATTATGGTAATAACTGTGAACAGCAGCACTTATACAGTCACAACCTATATGTTATTAATTGCCACATATCAACCTTAATATAACTTAAACAGGGTTTACAGTATCTTAACCATCTGCTCCAACCGACAGGAAAGTACCTTCGTTTCATGCCCCAGCAGCCCCTCAAACTGCCCAAACCACTCTCTCTTTCTCTCTTCCTCTTTTCTTTCTTTCTCCTCACATGTCCATCCTTCAGCAGCCTTGGGACCAGTCACTCGTTTGGACATGTTATTTATGAACGTTTTGCAATAGATGTTCATATTTTAATTCTGATCGGATGCCATTTTTAGATCCCATTATGTTTTGGACCACATGCTAACCAAAAAAAAATAAAAAAAATAAAAAGGGGGCAGCACATAACTTGGCACCTGTTAAACACAGGCTGTAATGAATATATAATATGAATACAGGAATGTAAGATGCTGTAAATGTTGTTCCAGATTAAATACTTTGCAGAATAAAAAAGTATTTTTTTGCTTTTTTTGAATATAAATTGTGTTTTTAGGTTATATCTAATGTTGTGGAGGAGGTTGTGCGGTTTAGATTATTAAAGTATTTAATAATATAATATGATATCAATCTTTCATTTAATGTCATGGTTGACTTGTCATCCTTCCTTGCTATTTATTATTTATTTATTTATTTATTTATTACAAAATGGGTTTATTCAATTATATTACATTAGTAATTTATAGTACATACACTTACATAGACATGGGCAAAATGTATTAAGCTACTAATTACATCTTTAACAGTGTAATTAGATTACTGTGCTAATAACTCTCTCTAAAAAGTATTGCATTACTTATTGCTAAATACTTTCTTAATGTCATATCAATATTGACCAGTTGAACAATACAAGGATAGACATGAAACTGAACTGACCAAAGTGTGTAAAGGGAGAAGGTTACATTTAAAACATATATTTTAACATTAGATGTTACCTTTTTAAGTTAAGTCTACTATTGTTTTATATAGAATTGTAGTCTGTACAGTATTTAATGCAATTATATTAGAAGTAACTGTAATTGAATTAAGAGAATCAATGTTGTGTGTGTGTGTGTGTGTGTGTGTGTGTGTGTGTGTTTCTCTTTAGAAATTGTAGTTTGTCTGAGCTGGTTATAACGTATAACAGAACTGTCTTAAATGCTACTGCCATCAGAAGTCTTTGTTTGGTCCCTTACTTTTAAGTAGGCTCGTAAAACTGTGGCACTTTACAAACAAAGTGCCGTCGTAAACAGTTCTTCTTCTTCTACTTCATTTTTCTGTCCATTACTGGAGCAAATAGTGTCAGATAGCTTGTTAATATCTCTCCTGTCCTCCATCTCATCCCTCGCTCAGACTGAGTGACAGGCTTTTCGCGTTTCTGACAGCATAAAGACTTTATGCGAAGTAATTGCTGCGCTAAACGTAAAAAAAAAACATAAACGTCCCACGATTACATGCTATATGCGCTCCCTGCACTTAACACGGGCGTAAGAATTCCCAACGATTTCAAATGACGTCCATTAGAACCGCTGTATTTATTAATATTGCATTTTCTACAGAGTTATTACTCTAAGATGTAGCTGTATATTTAGAGAGAAGGAAAAAAAGTTAATTTACAACTAAATGTCCATGTTTTGTTCCAGAAAATATGGAGAGCCTTTTATTCTTTGCAGCCTTACAACGGTCAGCTACGTTTTAGTGTTAAACGTAAAGCATCAATAGGAAAACAATTTTTTTTCTAAAATTGACCTAAAATGAGTGGATTTGTCTCTGCTTTTGTTTGTAGCCCTGAACGAGCCCACCATAGACTACGGGTTCCAGCGGTTACAGAAGGTGATACCTCGACATCCAGGAGATCCTGAACGCCTGCCAAAGGTACGAGTAGCGTTTCCACTATTCCCACTGTTGTTAAAGACACATCAACGGAAATGTGCTGTCGAAATGAGGTGTTATATGTATAACTGACTGATAGCTGATTCATATTTATAGGCTTAATCGCATGCCTCTGTTGAACTAACTAACTAACTATCAAGAATCCATGTTGGGTGGGCTGAATCATGAATTATTATACAGCCGTATGCATTTCATCTGACATTCTGCTATCACTATTAAGTGCTTCCAGATCCTCTTTCCTTGATTCAGAAAGAGCGCTACAGCATTAGCTATAACATCAAAGTAATGATTCTCACTTATGAAGGACTGAGATGGAGGGCTGCATGGTTATGTCATCATTGTCTTGGTGATGAAACTCATATGGTAATAATTCTGCTTGGATGAACATTAGAGTCTGTTGCAAAAGGACAGAAAGAGTTGCATCATGGAAACAAAAAAAAACGTTCTGTCTGTTGCTGTTGTTGTACTTCTATGTGTACATCGAGCCATGTTTTGCATGTGTTGTGTTTGTTGTAATGTTGTCCTCTGAGCGTAACAGGTACTCTCTATAGGGCTTTAACTGGTTTGCAGGTTGGGCTATTTGGTCTCATTGAAATCTTGTTGTTTAGTTGTGTACATAGTCCAAATAAGAGTTTTTGGCTTGTGCTGGACTTCTAGAAATATGGCATAAAACAGGCTTTGTTCAATCAATGGGATTCACAATCCAGACTAGGTCATGAGTCAGAAAACATTGGCTTAGAATTCGCCAAGTACAACGTGTTCCTGGATCAGCTTTCTAGTTGGTCCTGGAACATCATTCCTATTGACAAATCCTTTGGATTTGGGGTTAGACCTCAGGCTGAGGTTTGGGACTAAAACTTAATTCTAGCATTTTGATTTAAATAAAAGAGGCCTGTTCACACCTAGGACGATAACTATAACAATAACAGTAAAGATATGGTTTGAACATTGAGAGCTAATCCCGATCCATTCTGCTTTAAAGTGTTTTGAGCATTTAAAGCGACAGAACAATATGCTTGTGTATGATGCTTATGGATGCCTTTATTATATTATATTATATTATATTATATTATATTATATTATATTATATTATATTATATTATATTATATTATATTATATTATATTATATTATATTATATTATATAATCCCGATCCATTCTGCTTTAAAGTGTTTTGAGCATTTAAAGCGACAGAACAATATGCTTGTGTATGGTGCTTATGGATGCCTATATTATATTATATTATCTTATATTATCTTATATTATATTATATTATATTATATTATATTATATTATATTATATTATATTATATTATATTATATTATAGTATATTATAGTATATTATATTATAGTATATTATAGTATATTATAGTATAATAGACATCTCTTTTAATTGTTTGGAATATGACACATCTTTTTCCAGATATTTATTGTTAAATATTTATAGCAAATATTTTCTGAACAAAACATGTAATACAATTATTTCCTTGTGTTTTTTTTGTCAGTCTTTTATCAGTCATTAGAAAAACAATTATAGATATTATTAACAAAAGGTTTTAAAATTCATTTTCCAGTGTTTCCTCAATATTGTTATATTATAGTATTATTATACTGTATTATATTATATTTAGATTAGCTTGTTTCTGAGCTATTACATTAATATTATATTATTTGTATATTTGGAGATTTATTGAGTAAATCTCAGAGGTAAATGATGTGTTGATGAGAATCAACCTATCACAGTCTTAGACAACCACCTTTCTCTAGCCCTGAAATCTGATTGGTTGATAGGAATATTGTTCCAGGACCAACAATAATGTTGATCCAGGAAGATCAAAAATCACTGAAACTTCACAAGTTCCCATTCAACATTCACCCTATACGACTGTTGAGTTTGCTTAGCTTGTTGAGATTATTCTGTTCATTTCACAAGTGTGAATGTTTGGTGAGGAACTATATACATGTGAGTGTATGTTTAAGAGTGGTGTGTGTGTGTGTGGGTAAGTTTAAGAGCTCGGGCACCCAGAGGTGATCCATCATGGTGAAGTCAGCTGTCCAGCGGTGCCTCCCGGCAGGTCAGCGATCGAAGTCTCTGCTGGCCGGACTTTATTATTGCTCCACCACCAGTAATTGAGTCACAGCAGAGGGTGTGTGTGTGTGTGTGTGTGTGCTTGAGAGGAGGAAGAGAAATTATTCCAGCACACTGGCACCTCTGACATTCAGAACAGTGTTGAGCTCAATGAAGAGGTCGAACATATGGAGGAACAGAGAATCATACATAATATCTCGCTCTCTCTCCATCTCTCTTGTCTTGGCCGCTGTCCCATTGGCAGTGGTGGCGCCACACACACACACACACACACACACACACACACATGCTCTGTTCCTCTCCGCCCCATCGATTTTCTCGTCCTTATTGAGGTAATAACAGTTTGTTGACGGGGCTCTCTTTTCAACTGCTCACCTCAATCATACCAGCCAAACACAGTGACGCCAGAGAGAGAGAGAGAGAGAGAGAGAGAGAGAGAGAGAGAGAGAGAGAGAGAGAGAGAGAGAGAGAGAGAGAGACTGGGACACACACATATGTTTACCTAGCCATCTAAATAAGGGCATACCATTGACTTCTATTGTTTTTATATAAAGCTAATTATAGACTATGTAATTACAGACAATGGTAAACCAAACCTAAACTATTTTAGAATAAAAATATATTTACATCATGAAGGATTTTTACCCTTGAGGATGTGGACGTACCTGAATGTCCCCAAATAGATTGACTGGTTGATTAATTTATACATTTTGTATTTATTTTTAATGGATGGGAACAGGTTTGTTCTCAAAGTGTAACTAAGTAAACACTCAAAGCAAAAGAACTGAAGATATTTTTGCTCATTTTGAAGCTACTGTACGCTCACAATATGTAGGATATTTGTTATTTACACCCTGAAAAATGGCCTTAATTTTAACTGTAAAATACTGTAAAAATGCTACTGTAAAAACCTGTTAATTGGTTAATAGTTTCTTTACTATATTTGGGGAAAACTGTAACATAACATTACCTTTCGTGTAATTTTACCATAAAATATTGTACCATTTTTGGAAGTAAAAAAAGAACAAATCATGTTTACATTTTTACTGTATTTTAACAGAATTATTCTAGCAACACAAGCCTTTTTACACACTGCTTTTAATGCGAAGCATCTTTTCTTTTTTTTCTGGGTTAAAGCAAACATTTGCTGGACAGCACATGCAATATAAATATTTATTTGTTTTTTTACACTTTTATCAGTCATTGGAGAAACAGTTATGAACATTATGACCTTTTTCAGTTCATTTTTCAATGTTTCTCACATCTAAACCTCTCAGTTTAGTGTTGTTCCCAGTTCAAACTCAGACACAGACAAACACGAGAGACACAGAAGGACAGACGGTGTAGTAGCCCGTATGAAAGGATTAGAGAGGACAACAGAAGTGTGAATGCTCTACTGGACATTAACATTGACAATGAGGTCCAACATGGACCAACATAACCTGCCCATTTTGAACCGTTTATTGATCCGTTTTTAGTATGTATGTTCTTAATGGAATAGTAATTCTGTCATGGTTCACCCTCATGTTGCTCCAGTCCTCCATGGCTTTATTGATTCTGTCAACACAAATAAGATGTTCAAACCATTCAATTTAAACTTTAAAGCTTCAAAAAATCATGTTAAAAAATAGTCAATAAGACTCATTCACTTTATTCAAAGTGTTCTGCAGCCATACGATAGCTTTGCGTTAGGAAAAGACCAAAAGTCATTTCTTATATTACAAATAATGACCCATTTATTGAACCTTTTGTTGAGTATCACATTTGATACATAAAGCTTTTATGGCTCATATAGCGTGACTATGGAGCTCGTTCTCTAGGAGGAAAAATAATAATAATTCAGATACACAAACGGACCAATAATTTGCCATTTTGTGCAGTTGCTGATGTTTATATGGCCAAAACCTAAGATTGATATTCTGATGACTTGTAATGGAAATCAATTAAATATTGTAGCAGTATATGCATATAAATACCAGTTGTCACTCTATATCTCCCAATAATGTCATACTATGATCATATTTAAATGCTTAGTTTTATGATCAAAGCTTTACAAAACATATAATACAATGCAATACAATAATGATTGATAAGATAAACTAATAAACGTTGATGTATCATATTTGACGCTCACATTTTAACATGATTTTTCTAAACAATAATCAAGTAAACCTAAGAGAGTGCAGAGAGAGTTCATTTTGATGTTACTAGCAATATAAAGGTTATTCTTATATTTCCTTTATAAAAAACATGATATTCAGATGTCATTCAGATATCAGATATAATCAGATATCATTGCATATGGAGTTGTTGTCACCAGTTTATGATGTCACCAGAGTATGTGATGATGTCATGCTGCATCAGATCTGATCTAATCAGTTTAGATCAGTAAAGGGATTGTATCGTCTATCAAAATGATGATCCAAACATGATGTGCTACTTCCTGTAAAGTGTGGCTCAGTCACATAATGAATTTTCATGGATTTTGGAAGTTGTTTGATGAGCTATTGCTGACACAGTGCCATTTGGGACTATTATGGATTGTCTTTAACCCTATACACTCTAAAATATGTTTTTTCAAAGTTGTAGATAAAGACTATCTGAATCTGTTTTACAAGAAAGTACTATTGCAGTTTTTCTACTTCAGAATGTCACGTTGTATTCAGTGTTAATTGTCGTTTCTTTGTAAATGTTTGAGAACATACTAGCAATTTCTGATTATGAACTGAACCGATCACTGTTTGACTTTTATGGATACATCGCTGAAAATTAAAATTGGTGTAGAAACAATTTTCCCTCAGAAATGGCTAGTAACAAGGTAAAACATTGATTTATACATGACATTTTAAAACAGTGTTTCCTTTTTAAAACATACTGTGTGCCAATAATCTTTTATTTACAACTTTGAAAAGTCTTTTTTTTTTACAGTGTGGTCCAAAGGCATAGAAAAACTTAGACTGTTTCTTATTACACTTGTGATGTATAGAGTGTTTTTTGCTATACAGTATTCATCATCGACCTCTGCCCCGCATCTTTTCACCTGCATCTGATTGATGTTTTGGCTGAACTCACACGTACTGGGAATTTACTGCCTCCGGGCCGCCCCACGTTCACTCGGGCCCTTTCTCTCGCCAGTATCCCGTTCACGCTCCCCCACACTGGGCCGCAGAGGGACTCTCCTCCGCCTCCTCGCTCTCTCCGCGGGATCTATCGCTCTAACAGCTCCCCGTGACGATAATGAGAGGTTAACACAGTGCCAGCACGGCCATAATTGAGTGAATTTAGCACCTTGGACAGCGCACTAAAACTCCTCATTGCTTGCCTGACCCCCCATCAAGTTTTGTTTGTGCGTTTGTGTGTCTGTGTGTGTGCGGTGCGACACACCCCAGGCCTGATTGGAAGGCAATATGTTCCAACACAGCACTCGCACACATGCTTAGGGGTAAGATCCTGATCAAGGTTGTGTCCAGATGGGGGGGGGGGAGCAATTTTCTGCCTGTCACTCGGTTAGCTGGAGCAGCGCCCTTCTGCATTAACTTCTCCCACACGCCAACATACAGGACGGAGAGATATAAGGAAAGCGCTGTGTTTGAGGACCGTGTGAACACTACTGCAATTTAAACATCTAACAACAGTACATTTATTATGGGGAAAAATACATGAATTTCACAGGTAAAACTACTGATTTTGTGAATATAAGAATCTCTTTGTAAACTGTTCATTCATGCATCATTTTACGCTTATGCATTTTATTTATATGTATATCAACAAAATTATTTTATGTACAATTTAGATTTTTATCATTACGGCCATTTAAGAAGGGTTTATGATAGATTTCTATTTATTGCATTGCAATTATTTATGTAAGATGGTAAGATCTTATGGGAGCTTGGAACAGTTTATGATTAAATGCTTTAGCAAATCCAACAAATTAGGTAAGTATTGTTTAAACCAAAGATTCATATATGAATGGGATCAATTGCATATGATGGTTTTATAAACTATTATAATCAATACAAATATTTTTATACGTGTAGTACTACGGATATCAATCTCAAATTTGGAACACAGCAGGTTTAGCTTTGGTTTGCTTGCAGTTTTTGAGTAAAACGTGTTTTGGAAAATAGATATTTCATTTAAAATTGATAGTAGTTTTTGCATTTTTCATAAAAATAAACTTAAAATGATTGAACTTTTTTTAACTTTTTCAGCAATAATCTGCCAACTGTAAAAACTTTTTTTAGAGAGCAAACTTATGTCTGTGCTCCAAAGCATTCAAAATGTATGACAGTTTAAGTTGGAAATTTCATTTTCAGGTCTATGCTCAAAAAGTGAATAAATGGATTACATGCTTAACTACTGCATAACGTTTAATACCATAAAATCCCTTGCAAATATATATATATTTTTAAATAAAACATTATCAAACTAAAATAAAGTACATAAAATAAAAATACAAATTTTGGACATTTTTGACCACCTAACGAACAGTACTAGAGAGTTTATCATGTAAACTTATTAAAAAAGCATTTGAGATTTAAAATGTCCACATATGAAACCTTGGTAATATGCTTCAAAAGTCACATAAACATTGCGAAATTCATGTGATTTTTTCCCTAAGGGTATTTTAACTTTAACTTTTCGACGAGAGATTTCGAATGACAAACCTATACGTGATATGATCAATGTTTCTTCATTGTTTGTGAATTTTTTTTCAAAACATATGATTTAGTGTCTGAACTTTGACTTTTATTGTGCCATTTGTTGCAACCCTCCCATGCTTGCACATCCCATGCTAGTTTGATAATGTGGAGATATTGCACAAGCCACATAATCACGTTATTAAAACAACACAAAAGTCACTAATGCTTTCCAGCCATTGCACTTAAACAATCATGACACCCGTTGTCCTTCTTCCCCATCATGTGACTGCGCAGAAAAGCGTATGTTAAAGTAATTATTTCTCATTAGCAGGAACGCATCGATTCCCCCTCTGATGTCCCGTCATCGTAAGAGCTCTTACAAGAGCTGGCTTTCTGCTGAGTTATTGCCCAGTACTGTGAAACCGAGTGACCTTCACTGCAAACATAGATTGCATTGTCCTTCTTCAACGCAAAGCAGATGTTTGCTGAAATACTGCACTTTTTCATCCTGACAGACACAGAACAATTGAGCAAACATCAGCTCCATGTGTTCCACTTGGCTGTGATCACTGACGTTATTAAACGGCAATTCAACCCTATTTTCATCTGTGAAAGAGAACAACATCACATTGTATAGTTACAAGTGTTATGGATTGTACATTTAGAAACAATGAACTGAGGATGAAAGGGGTTCTAAATCTTTTTTATCATCAATATTTTCTTTGTTATTTTGCGTACAGGAAGTGATTTTGAAGAGAGCAGCAGATCTGGTGGAAGCACTTTACGGGATGCCCCACAACAACCAGGTGAGGAACATTATCATTGATACATAACAGTTGCATAAATCTTAGCACATTTTGAAAATGTATGGGTGTTTCTGTCACTACTTTTGGCCCCGCAAACTTTTAGAAAAATAGAACAAAAAAATGAAAAACTACTTGGTAGTATTTGTCTATTAAACAATGTCCAGCAGTGTACATACATCACAGAATAATTATGAAAGTCTTTTTTTCCCCCTAGTCATGAACATTTTCACCATGTAAAAATTATGTATTGGTTTAATAGCATTCTGTAATGTAAATGACAATGGCTGAAAATGGTATTTCAAACTTTTTTGAATAACATTTCAGTCACACTGTAGATTAGAGTCCAATTCTCAATATTAGCTAATATTAACTATGACTTTTGCCAATAAACTCCTAATTACTGTTTATTAATAGTTAGTAAGGTGGTTGTTAAGTTTAGGTATTGGGAAGGATTAAGGGATTGTAGAATATGGTCATGCAGAATAAGGCATTAATATGTGCTTTGTAAGTACTAATAAACAGCCAGTATCCTATTAATATGCATGCTAATAAGCAACTGGTTAATAGTGAGAAATGCCCTAAACTGAAATGTTACCAAATTTTCTTTTTACCTTGTTTTGCTAAGGCTACTTTCATATAGCTAGCCTTTTTATATATCTTAAATACACACAATTAAATAACATTTTCAAACTTACATAATTCAAAATTACAACGTGATTGGAAATGAAACAAAAACTGAAAATATTGTACTAACAATGTATCGAAAGCACGCTTTTCACTGTCACTGTTGTTTTCTTGATAAACAAGTACACTTACTTTTGAAGAAAAAAAACTGTTAGTGACAAAATATTCATGGAGGGAATGAGGAACGTGAATATATATATATATATATATATATATATATATATATATATACATGCAAGTTTTAACGCAATATTTAAAATAATTTTTATTCAGATTATCCCCGTTTTATTTTGTAATTATTTTTTTCATGATGGATTTTCATATTTTAATATTGAAAGTCTGGGTCTGACGCAATCAAGTGTAAAACAATACCATTTATAGTACACATAAAAAGACATGAAAAGTAAAAAAAAAAATATTATAAAATGTTTCCAAGACTGTTTCTAAAGTGACCTTCATGTAACGCAAACTAAAAACAAAAAAGCGTGGAGATATAAAAGTTAACACCCATACATGTCCTAAAGGAAAGTGTTAAATTGTGAGAGATGATGAATCATTTTTCCCCAGGAAATAATTCTAAAGCGAGCAGCGGACATTGCTGAGGCCCTGTACAATGTGCCACGAAACCACAACCAGCTCACCGGCCTCACCAACAGCTCCGTCCACGCGAGCATGATGGGAGTGAACTCTTTCACTGGACAGCTCGCCGTTAACGTCTCAGAGTCGACTCAGGGTGGAAACCAGGGTGAGATATTGTTTCTCTCTCTCTCGCACAAACTTGCACAAGAGTCCATCAAAGCTTTATAAACACTACTTTGGCGTAAAGGCGAGTTGACTAAGTTTTCTGTGTGTCTGGCTGCAGGTTTCAGTCGTAACACAAGTAGCGTATCGCCGCACGGCTATGTGCCCAGTTCCACCCCTCAGCAGGGCAGTTACAGTACGGTATCCACCAGCATGAATGGCTACGGCAACGGCGGCATGACCAACCTGACCGGCTCCCCGAGCTTCCTGAACGGCTCAGCCGCCAACTCGCCCTACGCAAGTGAGTTTCCAAGATAAAACACAAAAGGAGATGTTTAGCAGAATGTCCAAGCTGCTCTTTTCCATACAATAGAAAATTCACCTTAAAAGCACACTGTAAAAATCGAAGTTGTGAATAAAGGAATGATTATTGGATTACGTTTTAATAGAAAATGAATTCAATGTTATTTGCTGTTTCTTTGTTTTTATTTGTGAAATGTACTAGCGATTGTGTTTAAAAGTAAATCCTATTCCATTTTTTTTAGTGCAGTCCACATGACTCATGCACTATATTCAAAGTTGTCTGAAGCCATATGATTGCTTTATGTCAGAAACAGATTGACGTTTCAGTTTAAAAAAGCATCCCCTCTTCTGTAGCTCTCAAATCTGACTTGCACTTTAAATTTGCGGTCACATTAGCGTAATTTCATTGAGATTTTATGAGCAAAAATGTCTATTGTCAATACTGTTGTGATTTATAAAGCACAGCTCACACAAGGAGTAACTTTCGAACAAAACAGCTATCTGTTGGTCAGTGTGGCAAATTCGTGTGACAGCATTGAACATGATCTCACGCGAATCTTGCGCCCTCATGCCTCATGCGTGGATTCCTATTACCGCACCGTAAGACGTGACAAAATGTGATGTCATTATTGTAAAATAAGACCTACTCTGACATGCTTTCATGTGCTAAATACATATAAATGAGATTTGAGAAATTTTAAAATACATTTAAAAGGGGTTTAAAGTACAATCTTTTGGAACTTTTGATTTCGGGGGTGAAATTTGACAGTTAAAGTGCTTATTCACACTCCAACAAGGCTGTGTTTCCAAACAAACTTCTGTCTTTGATGCACAATCATTGCAGGAAGTCTGACAGTATGGGCCTTTAGGTCTGATACAATTCCCAACTGAGAATTCCCACAATCCACCTGCTCCGCAGTCTGTATTCAACAGCTCTTTAAAAGTTCTCGACTGACGACGCGCTCTCTCTTCTGCTCGCCTGACAATGCCACCTCACTCCAGCTGTTATTTATTGTTCTATTTCTTAATTGCTCGCTCTTTCCAATTAACCAGAGACAAGAAAGCGAGCCAGAGACAAAGGAATTGTGATGTGTTTGTTTGGCTTAATTATGACTTGATCAGTGAAGGGTGTTTGTTTGGGGGGCAATCTGACACTCAGAGTAAGTTTACAGGACAACAATGTATTAAACACGGAAAAGTTTAATACATTTAAAAGTTTAATACAAGTTTAAAACTTTGCGTTTTTTGCACACATGACGGCAACGTTGTCAAAACGATTCCCGTTCACACGGATCCGCGAAAACGATTAAAAACGCTGTATTCTGCTGCCAGGCCAGTAGTTGGCGATGTCACTTTTTGAAGAAACACTACACCTATAGACTGAACACATAATGCGCATGCGCATGATGTAATCGTTTTCACAAATTCGCATTTTCGTAGTTTACACAGAGACAAAAACGGTTTTAAAAAATTTGCACTCTTTTGCACTCGTTTTCAAACGTTTGCATTTTCAGGCCCACAAAACGTTGTCGTGTAAATGAATGGCCAAAACCAACGCTATCTCACAACCAATTCGTACGAATTCGTACGAGTGATTAAAAGGTGGCTAATTCGTACGACCTCACTCATATGAATTTGTACGATTTGTCTAAACCCACGTGATGGGTAGGTTTAAGGGCGGGTTCAGGGGTAGGTCATTCGTACAAATGCATACGAATTTGGTAACTCGTAAAATATGTAAGAATTAGCAAAAATCGTACAAATTTGTACGAGTGAGGTCGTATGAATTCGTACGAATTAGCCATCTCGTAAAAATCGTACGAATTGCTGTGAGATCAGGTTGGCCAAAACACATAATTTTCAACTAAAAACGGAAAACTTGTTATGTCGTGTAAATGCCCCCTAAATATTCAAAAAGGAGAAGAAATCAGAGGGACGCACAACTTTTTACTCAAACACCCCACACAAAAGAAAAGAAAGCAATCAGAAATTCGTCAATATAAACCTGCCCACTTTTTCCTCGAACGACTCTGGTCCTTTTAACAAAAACAGGGTTTTACTGCCTCTGTCAAATTTAAATTCTGTGAATTAAAGACTGTTAATTAAATCAATGAAGTAACTGATGGGCTAACACTTGAAATGCAATGTTAACAAGTATTATAAAAGGCTCACTGACTCCATCAGACAATTCCAATCAGTCCCAGAGACCCCTGTTAAGCTTTCAATTTTCATCAATTGATTAGACTTGATTAATGGATCGTGCATTTGCCACAAGGTTTCACTTGAACTAATTTAATGTGCCGACTTGCATTTTTAAATGAAGAATATAAAAAGGAAAACTATCCCAAATAGCAAAATTGACCCAAAACAAATAGATAAAGGGTAAACCCAAAAATTATTTTAATTGGGAAAGGATAATGTTTTAACATTAAAATGTACATTAAAGAAAAACACCCAATTGCTTTTTCTGAAGTGATTTAGTTTAATTGCTAAGTCCTAATTTATCTTTTCCTTCCTTGTCTTTCTGCTAAATCCAAAATGTATTTTCAACCTCACTTCCTGCATTCCCTCAGTCGTCCCCTCCAGCCCCACCATGGCCTCCTCCACCAGCCTGCCCTCAAACTGCAGCAGCTCCTCTGGAATCTTCTCCTTCTCTCCGGCAAACATGGTTTCAGCTGTGAAACAGAAGAGCGCGTTCGCTCCCGTCGTTCGGCCCCAGTCTTCACCTCCACCGACATGTACCAGCACCAATGGGAACGGTCTCCAAGGTAACGCACAAGTCCTTCACACTCAAATGACAGTAACGACATCATAAAACTTAGAAAAATTAAAATACTGCAGTAATAAAAAAGGATGTTCAGCAAAAACACTGACAACACTGTATACCACTGTATGTGCAAATGACTTCCAGGGGATCGACTTTTCAACAGGAAAGTCTTGCGCAACTCAGTTTGGCACCTTTTGGCACCTGCAATGATGTTAAAGGGATAGTTCACCCAAAAATGAAAATTCTGTCATAATTACTCACCCTCATGTCGTTCCAAAGCCACAAGACTTTCGTTCATCTTCTGAACAAAAATGAAGGTTTGAATGAAAATCTGAGATATTTCTGTCGCTCTATTGACAGCTACGCAACTACCATTTTGAAAAGTTCATAAAGCTTCAGCAAGAACCAATGAGGTTTGTTCTCGTGTTACGCAACATGTTCGAGCTTCAGCAAGAACCAATGAGGTTCATTCTCATGTTACACAACACGTTTGAGCTTCAGCAAGAACCAATGAGGTTTGTTCTCGTGTTACGCAACATGTTTGAGCTTCAGCAAGAACCAATGAGGTTTCTTCTCGTGTTACGCAACACGTTTGAGCTTCTGCAAGAGCCAATAAGGTTCATTCTCGTGTTACGCAGCACGTTTGAGCTTCAGCAAGAACCAATGAGGTTCATTCTCATGTGTTATGCAGCACGTTTGAGCTTCAGCAAGAGCCAATGAGGTTCATTCTCGTGTTACGCAACACGTTTGAGCTTCAGCAAGAACCAACGAGGTTCATTCTCGTGTTACGCAGCGCGTTTGAGCTTCTGGAAGAACCAATGAGGTTTGTTCTCGTGCGTCAAGCAGGTTCGGTTGATTTTCTGTTTATGTTAATTAATTAATATTTATGTGAATAAAAGCATACATTTAATCTGTTTATCATATAAAGTGATCGAGTCTCTTTTAAAAAATTGGACAAATCCGCTTGATTCATATGGATTAGTTTTACAATTCCTTTATGAACTTTTTGAAGTGACAAAGTGGCGGTTGCGTCTTTTAAAAAATTAAATCTCTCAAATTTAATTTAAAATATCTGCACTTGTCTTTCGAAGATGAACAAAAGTCTTACGGGGTTTGTAACATCATGAAGGTGAGTATTTAATGATATTTTTCATTTTTGGGTGAACTATCCCTTTAAAGGGTTAGTTCACCCAAAAATGAAAATTAAGTCATTAATTACTCACCCCCATGCTGTACCAACCCCGTAAGACCTTCGTTCGTTTTCGGAAGACAAATGAAGATATTTTTGATTAAATTTGAGAGGTGGATCACAGGCTGCCTAAGGGAATGAAACTTGACGGCCCAGAAAGTCAATGAAGAAAATGTTTAAATATTCCATGTCACAACAGTGGCTCAACTTTAAGTTTATCAAGCGACGAGAATACTTTTTGTGCGAAAAAACAAACAAAAATAACGACTTTATTCGACTATTCCTTTTCTTCCTTGTAGGCCTGAAACGAGACTTCAAGAGATTTCCACAACGCACGCGCGAGAACTTAACTGAAGTAGTTGAAGGAGATCGCAATTCTCGCGCATTGCTTCGTGGAAATCTCTTGAAGTCTCGTTTCAGGCCTACAAGGAAGAGAAGGAATAGTCGAATAAAGTTGTTATTTTTGTTTTATTTCCGCACAAAAAGTATTCTCGTCGCTTGATAAACTTATAGTTGAGCCACTGTTGTCACATGGAATATTTAAACATTTTCTTCATTGACTTTCTGGGCCGTCAAGTGTCATTCCCTTAGGGAGCCTATGTAGCAGTCATCCACCTCTCAGATTTAATCATAAATATCTTCATGTGTGTTCCGAAGACGAACGAAGGTCTTACGGGGTTGGTACAGCATGGGGGTGAGTAATTAATGACTTAATTTTAATTTTTGGGTGAACTAACCCTTTAACCAAGCAATTTATATGTAAATATGTAATGAAGTCATAAATACAAAAGTAATGATGTGTTGGTGATTCTGAAGTACCGTACTAATTGTAATAGAAAATCCTTAGTTCCTCACTAGAAACTCACTAAGACAACAAGTGGTTAAGTAAAATTGTGGTAACGGAAACTATGTCTGAATAAATTGTTGAAAGGTCCCCCCAAACGGTTTCTTTTGACTTCTTTGGGCAGAGCAAGCTTTAAAACCCCTATAATTTGCATTCTGCCGTATACATTACTCCAATAAAACAATACTGCAAGAAAGAGGATCTTTATGGTTGGAGATGATTTATTTATTTATTTTTTGTGCATACACTCCCGTTCAAGTTTGCAAGTTTGGGGTCGGTAAGATTTTTTGATAGAAGTCTCTTCTACTCACCAATGCTGGATTTATTTGATCACACATACAGTAAAAACAGTAATATTGTGAAATAATATTACAATTCGAAATAACTTTGATCTTTTTTAATATATTTTCAAATGTAATTTATTCCTGTGACTGTCAGTGTCACATGATCCTTCAGAAATCATTCTAATAGTCTGATTTGGTTCTCAAGAAACATTTCTTATTATTATCAGTGTTGAGAACTGTTGTGCTGATTAATGAGGGAACGTCTCAGGTTACGTATGTAAACCTGGTTCCCTGAGAGAGAATGAGACGCTGCGTTTGAGACGCGGTGGGAACGCTTTGCGTGATTACGTCCTGAAGCACATGTAAAATCAGTCCAATGGAAGCCCGAAACGTCATAGGCGGGTGACGTCATAGACCAGGAAACTATAAAGCACTCCTGAATTCAGACCGCGCCGGCTTCTGAAAAAACCTGAAGCAAGTCGATCAGGGCATGCAGGAAGTATGGCAGGTAAACACAGCGTCTCGTTCCCTCTCAGGGAACCAGGGTTACATACGTAACCTGAGACGTTCCCTTTCAAGGGAACTTCGAGCTGCGTTTGAGATGCGGTGGGAACCCCATACCCAATACGCCATAGTGGCAAATGCCCGTTCTGTGTGAAGTCCTTGCGCACACTAAGAAGCAAGCAACCTCGCCCCTGGAGTGGAGAGGTCAAGGTCATAAAACCTGACAAATGTATGTGGAGAGGACCAACCTGCCGCATTACAGATATCAAGAAGGGAAACACCCGAAATTAAGGCCGTAGAGGCCGCCATACTCCTTGCAGAATCGGCCCGTACAGCCATAGGTGAAGGCTGACCGGCCGCTTCATAAGCCAATGATATTGCCTCAACTATCCATTTGCTCATTACCTGTTTAGATGCAGGGCACCCTCTCTTGAGTGACCCAAAGCAGACAAACAATTGTTCAGACTTACGCCACAGGGCAGCTCTGTGAACGTAGGCATCTTATGCCCGAACTGGACATAACAGGTTCAGTCATTCCTGATCTGGGGTATTAAAAGGTGGAGGAGAAAAGGCCTGCAGCACTATTGGGGCCCCAACATTAACTGGGACCTTAGGAATATAACCTGGTCTAGGGTAGAGAAATGCCTTCACCATACCAGGTGCAAATTCCAGACATGGAGCAGCAACCGACAGGGCATGCAAATCTCCAAATCTCTTGATAGACGAAATAGAAAGGAGAAATAAAGTTTTTAGAGTGAGGAATTTCTCTGAAACCTCTTCAATGGGCTCGAAGGGAGCCAAAGCCAGACCCTCAAGTACAATGGCCAAATCCCAAGCCGGTGCTCTAGAGTGCAGTGCAGGTCTCAACCTCAGTGTACCACAGAGAAAACGAGTAAAAAGAGGATCTCTCCCGATAGAAGTACCCCCCCCCCCCCCCCCCCCCCCCCCCGAGGGGTGTAGTAGGCAGATATAGCCGCCACGTAAACCTCTAGGGTAGAAGGAGATAACCTAGCAGAGAAACGGTCTTGCAAGAAATCAAGATCTGAACCAACAGGGCAGTTAACAGGATCTAAATGACGTTCACCACACCAGGTGGAGAATAATTTACATTTCAATGCAAATAGTTTTCTCGTGGAAGGAGCTCTGGATTGGAGAATGGTCTCAACGACCTCAGTCGAGAGACCGGATTCTATGACCCGGGCCCCCTCAGAGGCCGAGCCCACAGTATCCAAACTCCAAATGAGGGTGAACTCCCGGGAGCAAAGATATCGGGAAATGCGTACCGGTGTAGCGTCAACCACACCTAATACATCACATCCAGTCCAAGCGGAGCTGGATGCGTGAGGGAGAACCAAATAGAGCAATGCGTTGTTTAAACGATGTGAAAGGTCGACTTGACTTTAGTTTGACCAAAGTTCTCCCTAAGAAGCTCCACCACCTCGGGGTGGAGTCTCCAATCCCTGGGCCTCAGCCCCTGCCTCAACAGGATATCTGCTCTGATATACGAGACCATCAGTGTGTTGTCCGCCATTCGCCGAGCGACCACTCATGATCGCCCCCACTTGTGAAGGAAGCATCCGTCGATAGCAATATGCGTCAACAAGAAGCCCCCAACACTGGGCTTGGGCGAGGAACCAAGGTTCTTCCACATGACCGAGGCACGAAGGCATAGCCGAAGGCATAGCCGTGGCATAGAAGGCAACGAAGGCATCTCGATGCCGAACTGCCATAAACTCAGATTGAGCTAGGATCAACCAATCATTGATGTAGTATAATACGTGAATGCCCTGGAGTCTCAGAAGAGCCAGAGCTGTATCCACGCATACTGTAAAGGTGTGGGGTAATAAACCTAGGCCGAATGGAAGAACCCGATAATGGTATGCTTCACCCCTGAAAGCAAACCTCAGGAACCTCCCTCATCCTCTTTCGGAAACAATGAAGTAATGGCTGTCTGCTGGGAGGAGGAACCCCTTCTACAGCTCCTTTTGCAGAAGTGACAGTACTTCCTGCTCCATAACCAAAGCCTGCTCGGGGTCCACCAATGAGAGGAGGACCCCTAGAAATCTGGGCGGACGAGAACCGAACTGAATTCTGAAACCCTTTTCTATAGTGTGCAGGACCCACTGAGAAATATGTGGCAGTAGTTTCCACGCTGCCAGAAATTCTACTAGGGGAACCAGTCTCTCAAGACTGGCCTCTGGATTTGTTTGAACAGTCACTACGGCGCCCTGAAGCGGCGAACCGGCAGGGAACAACCGAACTGACCATTCTACGACCCTCCTCAGAGGATCGTATGGGGACGCTGACACCTCGGTGCCCTGAACGGCGAACCGGCAGGGAACAACCGAACTGGCAGCGCTGCGACCCTCCTCAGAGAGTCGCACCCCAGAGGGTGCCGAGGAGAAACAATTTCTCAAAACCGTCCCTGCCCCGGAGGAGCCCTCAGAAGCCTGATAGCCTCGTTTTTTTGCGACAGGACTTCTTGTCTAAGCTTTATTAGAGATGACGACAGTCCTCAGATCTTGCCTACCTCTAACTAGCTTAGTTCCTACGACCCTCCTCGGAGGATTGTTGGAAAAAGCAGGCACCTCGGCGCCCTGAAACGGCGAACCGGCAGGGAAACCGAACTGACTGCTCTTCTTTTTTTTCTTATTTGGAGGCTCGTTTGGGGACACTGACACCTTGGTGCCCTGAAACGGTGAACCGGCAGGGAAACCAAACTGGCAGTGCGGCGACCCTCCTCAGAGAGTCGCACCCCAAAGGGCGCCGAGGAGAAACGATTTCTCAAAACCGTCCCTACCCCAGAGGGGACCACCCTTAGAAGCCTGATCGCCTCGGCGTCAGGGCTTCTTCTTTGTCCAAGCTATTTTAGAGATAAAACAGTCCTCAGATCTTGCATGTCTCTAACTGGCTAGACTGCGACCGCCACCCAGGTACCTCTCAATTGCGGAGGAGCCCGAATGGCGACGCTCTGTTTTGCACTTTTGCTGCGAGGAGCTTAATAGGCCGAGACTGCTCCCGCACAGCAGTCTCAGGAACATTAGATTGGTGAGGAAGAAACCTCTGGAACGCCGCTGAATGGTTTATTTCTTAGTTTTCTTGAAAGCGGAGCATCCAGAACAACAGACATATTTATATCTTTATTTTCCTTTATCTTTATATCAGAAAAAGTTATATATATATATATATATATATATATATATATATATATACGCCGACTCGGGAGAGAGAAAGCTCGCAAGCGTCTCTTTAACCCGAGGCACTGTCATACTATGATACTTAATACCCAAAAATTACTATAGTTAGACATCTGGGGATTAAACACATAAAATACAAACCGGTTTATTCCACGATCTCGACACCTCAGTGTGGAGATAGGAAAAAAAAACGACGAGGAGGCTGAGATACAGAGTTTTCCTGTTTTAAGATACATTTCATCTAACAAACTCTTCTTAATTTCAATCTCATAATGTTCAGCTGGCCAGTAAATATTTAACTGGCAACAGCACTATAAAACCTCCTTTTTTTTAAAAGCTCCTCTTTATTCAGATTTATTCACTAGATCTGGCATGTGAAAGCTGAGATAGGGCGGAGCCCGTCCCAACCCCCGCTGTCAGATCCGTTTGCGAACCCCGAAATGCGAGTCGTCCCCGTGCCTCGGCAACAGAGAAACCCGCGCGGGGAACGCGAACCGAACCGTCCTCCTCGGAGAACGCCCGGCGGGAGCGGAGCGTCCTCACGGACAGCTTCTCGCAATGCTCACAGTCAGCTCCCTCGAGAACTGACTGTTGGTATGCTCCACTCCCAAACAGCAACAAAAAGCTTATGTGTGTCCCCACCCGTGATGTAACGAGGGCAGGGAACAACACAACGTCTATAATCTTGCTTGCTCGCCATAATGATAGATAGTGATATATATTGGGCTTTGACAAACAACAATAAATAGACAAGGACAGATTTCACAGAGAGCGCTTGCTGAAGGTACAGAAGCTAGCGCGGTCTAAATTCAGGGGTGCTTTATAGTTTCCTGGTCTATGACGTCACCCGCCTGTGACGTTTCGGGCTTCCATTGGACTGATTTTACATGTGCTTCACGACGTAATCACGCAAAGCGTTCCCACCGCGTCTCAAACGCAGCTCGAAGTTCCCTTGAAAGGGAACCATGATACATTTTCTTCAGGATTCTATGATGAAAAAGAACAGCATTTTTTTTTAACAACGTGAAAAAGTCTTAATTACCCCAAACTTTTGAGTGGAAGTGTAACATCACTAAAGTCCAGGAAGGATCTGTAACGTAAACTAGAAGCATGAATGTCTAATCTTCCTTTTGACCACATACTCACCCAAAATTCGGTCTGATATTAACCTCTCTCTCTCTCTCTCTGTCTTCTTTCCCTTTCCCTTTCCCGTCTTCTTCTCTCCACTTCCCTCAGATCAGTCTTTTGTCGACTCTAACAAGTACTCCACAGCCAGCGCACTCCAGGGCCTGGCCTTCTCCTGAAGTATGTTACTCATCCGTTACTTCTCCCATGTTCATCCCACTCCTCACATGTTTCTGTATCTGATCATCCATCCATCCATTCCTATAAATAACAGATTTTGCATAGTGAAAATTGTATTTCTTAAGGTAAAGTGTGTAATTTTTGACTTTTAAATACTCAATGCTTAACATGTAGAGCAATAAGAAATTCATTTTGACCAATGGCGTGAGATGGAGGTGGGACTTTCTGTTTGCCGACCAATGACAGACATGAGGAATGTTTGAGAAACCTGTTTGAAAACAGTCATTATTTTTACAATTCCATTTGTTGACGCTAATGTGCAGAAATTACACACTTCACCTTTATATATCCCATGTTTCCAATATATTAAACTCTAGTTTTCTGTTTTATCATAAAACTGTAGAGCATGTTACTTCAAAAATATTGTTACTGTGTGTCAATTTTATGTGTGAGCGTCTGTTCGCATGTCTTCGGGGTTCAGTTTTACCTCCAGCAGTTCCTAGAGAACACAACCCTTCCAAAATAGTTCACTTTTTTTCTTTTTTTTTTCTTGTTTGTCAGCAGTTGCTAAACTCATGTCGAGTCAGATCTGCAGTGCTAAGCATTTTCCTCTTGTTCCATGTTGACTAACTCATAATAAAAAGAGTGACGATTCTGGAATGAATTTCAATTGACGTGATATTAGACTGTCTCGGCTTTACAATGAATTCGTCATTTTTAAGTGGTGCACACCAGGGCAAGCATGGCCTTACAAGCCCAGAACAATAAAGCTAACTGCTTGCAAACAATTAGGAGTTGGTTGAGACGTTTAATCTACCGCTTCAAGTGTCTAGTTTGTGCCAATTTTGCATTGACGCTGAAAGAGTTTAGGATTTATCCCTCATCTGAAAGGGCCCGGTTTGTTACACAGATGTGAAAACAGATTGCCGATTTTAAAGAACTATTAATAGCTGCAGAAAATATGAAATGATGTCCAGTCTTGTAGCGATGCTTTGCTGTACAAATCACACTCTTACATTCACTACTGGTCAAAATTATAAGAATAATTAAGTTTTTTCATGCTTTTTTTTCCATGTCTCTTGTGCTCACCAAGACTTTAAATTAATTTGATCAAAGATACCGTAATATTATGAAATATCATTACAATTTTAACATATTTTAAAATGTAATTTATTCCTGTGATGGCAAAGTTGAATTTTCAGCATCATTACTCCAGTCTTTAGTGTCACATGATCCTTCAGAAATTATTCTAAGATGCTGATTTGCTGCTCAAGAAACATTTCTGATTATTATCAATGTTGAAAACTGCTGCTTAATATTTTTTGTGGATGCAAAAATGTTTTCAATGTTTGTTTTCAGCAAGGCCAAGGATGCATTATATTATGCAGCAAAAACTGTTTTCAGCATTGATAAAAAGAAGAACCATTATTAACAATTGAGCACCAATAATAACTGATAAATCTTGAGAAGCAAATCAGCATATTAGAACGATTTCTGAAGGATCATGTGACACTGAGACTGATGCTGATAATTCAGCGTTACCATCACAGGAATAAATTACAATTTAAATTAAATATCAATAGAAACCAGTTATTTTAAATTGCAATAATACCTCACAATTACTGTTTTTACTGTATTTTTGATCAAACAAATGCAGCCTCGGTGAGCATAAGAGACTTCTTTCAAAAAATCTTAGTAACTCCAAACTTTTGACCAGTAGTGTTTCATTCACTCACATTTTATATGCAGCTCTTTTAATGACGGGTTGTTTAATGGAGTAGAGTGAACTAACTCTAACTCTAACTCTCTCTCTCTCTCTCTCTCTCTCTCTCTCTCTCTCTCTCTCTCTCTCTCTCTCTCTCTCTCTCTCTCTCTCTCTCTCTCTCTTCACAGTTATCCATGGAATGATCGTTCCTCCCATGTAGGTCTGTGTGTGTGTGTGTGTTTGTGTGTGTGTGTGTGTGTGTGTGTGTGTGTGTGCGTGCGTGCGTGTGTGTGCAGACAGAAAGATGAAACGTGCTCTTTCATGCCACTGGTCTCACTGAGCGTGTTCAGAAAACTCCGGTGCTGGACTGACCTCGCGGTCCTGTTCTGAAGGATGAAAAACTACAAACTCAGGCCCTTTTTAACACAATCTGCTTTGAAACAAAAAGATATAGAGGAAGAACGATAGGAGAAAAAAATATTGGACTGAACTGTTGTACCTCCCTGTTTTGATGTTGAAATTTGTACTCACCTTCTAGACACTTTTTAAGATAAGGAGCGACAGCACAGACGCCCCATCTACACTATAACATGAGAGGTCTATTTATTTAAAAAACGTAGTTATTGATTTGCCATCATATTTGTGTGTTTCTGTGTGTACCACCCATTTCTGAAATGATACCTGACACGATATTGCAGTGGTTTCTATTTATGATTTTAGATAACGAAGGATTGCAGGTGATTTTTGCGCAGTAATGTCCCACTGAATTTGCTCAATTGCTTTTGAATTTGAAGACATTTTGGTCAATCACGTCTACAAAATGTGCCAGCAATGTGAATTTATATTAAAACTGTGGTGGTGAAGATATAATTTATGCTTCTTTTTTTTTTTTTTCATGGTTAAAAACCAATTTGGAAATCCCAAAGGGGGAAACTCAGCTCTTTTGCATTGTTACTGTCATGTCCTGATTTTCACACTCATATTCCATTTTGCTGAGATTATGCTGCCTTCAAGTCCTCCAGGGAAGTTGTGATAAAAAACATTTTTGAAGAGACTTTGGTTGTAAAAAAATATATTTATAATATATATTGGGCATGTTTGGCATTTCATGTGTGAAATATGGAAGCTTGTTTCCGCCAAAGGTAATTGCGAACTTTTTATCTCACAATTTTTTTTTTCTTCCCATTTTCAATTGCGATTTTATATCTTGCCATTCTGAGAAAAAAGTCAGTATTGCGAAATATAAACAAAATTGCGAGTTATAAAGTCAGAATTGCGAGATATAAACTCAATTGTGAGTTATAAAGTCAGAATTGCGAGATATAAACACAATTGCGAGTTATAAAGTCAAAATTGCGAGATATAAACACAATTGCGAGTTATAAAGTCAAAATTGCGAGATATAAACACAATTGTGAGTTATAAAGTCAGAATTGCGAGTTATAAAGTCAGAATTTCGAGTTGCAAAGTTAGACTTGTCAGCTGATTTTTCTCTCACAATTGCATCTCGCAAAAAAAAGTATGAACTGTGAAAGATAAACTTGCTATTGTGAGTTTAAATCTCGCAATTCTGACTTTTATAAAGTCTGAATTGCGAGACATAAACTCACAATTATCTTTTTTATTGTTCGTTCCCTCGCGAAAACAAGCTTCCACAGTGAGACTTTTATACTACGAATGCAACAAAAATAAAAGCGAAGGGTGCTCGTAAGTCATGTACCTGATGCTTTGTTTTTTTTTTTACATTGTTTTGTCGCATAAAACTAGTGTTGTCGGTTTAGCTTGATTGCTATTCTTGAGCACACAAAATGCATCCAAAACATTCACAGTCAAATTTTCACTGTTATTTAGATCAATGCCAATTTGTTTCCGCAGTGATTAACACAACTCTAACTTGGAAAGACTTAAAGGCTTAAAGAAAAGAAGCTAGAGTTTCTCATTGGAAGTAATGCTGTGGCAAATATGATCATTCCGACATGATTTGAAGGCAACATTTGACATTTCATTCTCATCTCTACCCAGTCTTTTCATCGTGTAACACCAAAATGTATAGACCAAACACGTACCCATAGTAAGACAAAATAGACAAGACAAGTACACATTATATATAGAGACAAGGCGGTCAAAGCCCAAACGTTCTAAAGCGATTGCTGCCTCCTTTTTACAGTATATCTACTCTCTATGGAGGATTTGTGGAGTGTGGTCAACAAAAAACGCAAATTATCAGTGTATTTTATGCCATTTCAAAAACCTTTTTCCTTTTAATTGGTTTGTAAAACTGATAACTTATATCATTTCGTTTGCGATGGACTTCCTCCAGTAGGCAGGCTGAAAGATCGAGAGGGAAACGATTAAGTATTTAATGCATGTTGGAGCCGTTTCGCTTTTCCTGTAGATTAGTGGTTCTCAACTCGCTTAGAGTTTTCATTGGATTCAAGCGGTTTCACAAAACAGCTCTGAAATGATCATGCAAAAGTCTTCAAAATCATGCTGAAGTTGATTAAAATGACCATTCAATTATAACTATGCACATTAAATGATTAATCATTTAACATTTTCCCGCCCTGCTGCCCGTGACCCCATCAGTACAGACCCATCGCCCGTTTTTGAGATGTAGATCGTATGGTCGGGACATGAGGGGTTTGGATGTTACGGGATAGTCGGCACTGTGAAAGCTCTGCACCCCTCTCATGAATGATCAAAGATCTAGAAGACGACATTATTTAGGTTTTAGCGCGTATGCTTTGTACAGACTGATAAATATGTTTGCTTTTGTAATTCTCTTTTATTTTGCCAAAGTCATTGTTTTAAATATATTTATACATCAGAATGGAGTCATAAGGCAGCTTTATACAACCTAGTGTCACTGATATAATGTTTACGACATAATTAGCAGAGCTCTTTGACCTTTAGCTCTGAGGTTTCAATGATCACGAAGGGATATATGTAGGATATCCATAAGAATATTGTATGTGTCGCTTGAAATTGTACATGCTTCAAACTGTCTTCATGTTTGTGTGTTTTTCGCTCATCGTTTGGCGATGATCTGTTTTTATTTTGTCATCTGCCAATTTGTGTCCATAAATGTGATTTTGGAATTTTACGTGTATAGTAATTTTGTAAGTCAAAGAACAACTGCGTTTTTTAATCCATTCTGGTTTTTTTTTTCTTTATTAAAATGTGTTGTTATACCATTTTGTTTCAGAATGCAAGATTTGTTAAATAATATGTACTTTTAATGCAATGAAGTTTGACAATATATTCACCAAGTAAACAATATAATAGTCTTTTAATTTTGCTTCTCTGGAACTTGGTCCAGAGAAAAGGATAGTTATTGTTTTGATGCTCAGCAAATATACAGTAATATCTCCCTATTTTCTTTATATTTTTCCTTTGGAATCTCCCTTGTCAATAATTCTACAATCCTTGTTTTCTCATGGAAGTGTACCAACAATCAAATGTCTTAATACAGATTTCTCTTTTTCACATTATTTATTTATTTTTAAAAGAATTTATTTAGATATCTTTGGGTAGAAAAAAAGTTAAACTATGGAGTAACAGCACAAGAGTCTATACAGTTATTCGCTCGTTCATGTCATTCCATGACACTCCTCTCCACCGTCACGTCTTAATGAGTTTCATCCCATTCTTGTTTCAGTGCATCACATCACACAACTTTCCAAGTCCCTGCGTTTTCAATTTCTGGGATTTTTAAACAACTATGTCAGCTTACGTGGCTTTCCCCCATTATTTAAGTGGGTATCAGATCCAAAGTTATCATTTGGTGGTCACTTGATTTATTGAATATTATGCCACACATCCAAACTGAAAAGAAGTCTGCTACTATATTTCCTTTTGATTGCATACTTGTTGTAGACTGGACTTTCAGTGGGCAGTTATTACTGGTGAAAAATATAAAAAGAAACTACTGTAAAGATGATCATTTTTGAATTACCTTTGAACTGTAAAATAACTTTTTGACTTTCACAATATTTAATTAAAGTTTCCTCTTGTCTGTGACTCTTCATTCTTTTTTTTTTTTCTTTTTTTTCAAAAATCAAATCTTAAATAAGAACAAGCAAATTATCAAAGTGTGAGATAAAACTAAGCGTTCAGATGCTGCTGTTTTAAAAAAAAATGTTTACGACATTGTAATAAAGCAATTATTACATATGAATAAAGAAATTCTTGTAGCGCAGGGGTTCAGACTACTGCATTTCACATGATCACACACAAGCCTGTCATCTACAATAAGAGTAGAAGTCGATTTATATTCACATCAGAAATTAAGTACCCCTTATTAGTAATATGGACCATTTTAATGACTCTAGTTCATTAATATATTATATCCTTCTGGCATAAAAAATATGTCCACTGTCGCTTAAACATATTAATGATGGGTCTGGTTCTTTTTAAAATTAAAATGCATTTGGCACTTAATTGATTCATCATTTACATTTACAGTCATCAGCAGATATATTCGCATATATAAACCCAACTGATTTGACTGGCTTGAAAAATGTCTGTCCACTGACCACACAGTACATTCACTGTACAGCACTTTGAGCTCTGTGGAAATTCAGTGGCTGTGGCGGTTTTACATGTTCCCCCAATTCTTTTTTTTTTTCTATAGTCTTTTCATTTCATTTGCTGATTGTCTGGAGCATTTTAACTTCTATGTTGAAATTCCATGACCATGACTGAAACATAAATCGGCGCTTATGGTAAACAGTCTTTAAAGATGGCATGTCAGAATTAAAGAATTTTGCAAAGCAACGCAGTGTAAAAGTTTCTGAATGAATCAATGTTTTTGAGTTCAGTTGAATCAGTTGAGTGGATGATTCAATTACTCTCTCCGCAGTTTACATTTTTCGATGCTGAATGCTTCTGTTTTTGAATTAATCAGTTGAGTGAGTTATTAAATGACTTGTTTATAATAAAAAAAACACTTGTTTTGTTCCTGAATAAATCAGTGTATTTGAACAAATTGTTGAGTGAATACTCATAAAGACAGCTTCTTGTCACCATCAACTGGTGTATCAATGTAACTTAAAGGGTTAGTTCACCCAAAAATGAAAATTAAGTCATTAATTCTCACCCCCATGCTGTACCAACTCCGTAAGACCTTCGTTCGTCTTCGGAACACAAATGAAGATATTTATGATTAAATCTGAGAGGTGGAGATTTCCACGATGCATGCGCGAGAATTGCGATCTCCTTCAACTACTTCAGTTAAGTTCTCGCGCGTGCGTCGTGGAAATCTCTTGAAGTCTCGTTTCAGGCCTACAAGGAAGAAAATGAATAGTCGAATAAAGTCGTTATTTTTGTTTGTTTTTTTCGCACAAAAAGTATTCTCGTCGCTTGATAAACTTATAGTTGAGCCACTGTTGTGACATGGAATATTTAAACATTTTCTTTAATGACTTTCTGGGCCGTCAAGTGTCATTCCCTTAGGGAGCCTATGTGGTAGTGATCCACCTCTCAGATTTAATCATAAATATCTTCATTTGTGTTCCGAAGAAGAACGAAGGTCTTACGGGGTTGGTACAGCATGGGGGTGAGTAATTAATGACTTAATTTTCATTTTTGGGTGAACTAACCCTTTAATGCAGCAATGCAACTTAACTTTAAATTAGGGTTAAATATCCCCTGCTCCGTATATTAGTTCCAGTGCTGTTTGCATGGATGTTTTTGTAGAGAGACAATCATTTTCAAAAGGTCTTTTAAGCACTAAAACACGAAATACTACTCTTGATCTTCTTTTTATTACCTTCAACTGCGCTGTGTGCACACGTTCACACACACACAGCTGGGAGGTGTGTGTGTGACAATGATGGGTACACAGGGGGTTAAGTGACAGTGCTTTAGGCTTCCATTAGCTAATGGATCAGTGTGAGTGTGTCTTGCCACTTCCCTCCTGCATTTAACCCCTGTGAGCTGCCCCCGTCCCTCCCTCTGTCTGTCTGTCATACCTACCCACTCCTCTAATGCAGCCACTGAACAGATTTATGAATAATAGATTGCATAATTTAACAATCAGGGATGGAGAGCTATTTATCCTGACTGACAGCAGGGTTGTAAAAATCATCGCAGACCAGCGCAAGGTTTGGGATGTTCGTAGAGTTAATGAGTGGGAAGGGATGGCTGATTCTGGGTCAGTTTTACTCTGTATGTAGGGACTAAGGTTAGAATGGGATGCGTGAATATTAAGTGCAACAATCGCCCCACGATTAAATATCTGTTGGGGGGTGAGGGTGTTCCCTTTGGATTGACATAGATCAATCATAATTTTGCCATTCAAATAATGTCAGTAACCACCCTTCGCTTTTGGATCCTTTTTCTACACGCTGTGACATCATGTACTATTTGAACTACAAACAGCAATTGAAGCAACATAGGGGGATTTTACATAATGCCTGTTTAAAGTCCCCATGAAATCAAAATTCTGGTTTTTTGGCTTTTAGTGTGAATATGTTAGCCTTACTGTTATCTATAAACTAGTGTGCTCTAAAACAATGACAAGATTCCCATTTAGAAGATATAAGCATTCAAAACTTACAGTCTTTCACCTCCCCCAATATGGATCAATGATTTTGATGACATCTGATGACATCTGACACTTCAGCTTCTCATCAGATTTCGACCTCAGTTGCGCCTAAAATCGGTCATTTGTTCACACATTTACTATTTTCTACTTAGTGAATGGAGCATATTGCACAATATAGGGGATAGGGGTTGTTTCAGGAGGAAACTGCAGCTTTACCGAGCTCAACGGTTCTGGCCGAACTGTGATATAAACAAAACACTTTGGCTATTTTTAAAAAGGGGTGGAGCTACTCGATGTGTCCCGCCCTGTCTTCCTGTTTTTAAAATATATGTGTGCAGATATTCCGCAAAATGTGTTTGAGCTGACATAAGTACCTTCTGATAAAAGAAGGTCTCAGATGGAAGTGTGCCTTCTATCTTTGAATCGCCGTGAACTGACTGAGTCTGCAGTGAAATGGGCATTTATAAAAGTCTTATTTCTGCTGGACACACACTTTTCTGGAGCTCTGCGCTTGCACATTAAATGTTTAGTCATAGAGAAGGAAAGGGCAAATATATAAATCAAGTTTCACCAAGGATTTTTTGCATTCTTGTATGTCAACAGTTTCTAAGTCCTGGTTCTTAGATAGTTTATCCTGACAATTAGAAAATATGCATATCATATCCCTAGCAAACTGCATACAATCACCCAAAACCCCTAATAATGCCCTAGAAATCATCCAGATCACCCCATTAATATTTTGAGCTGGCTGTAGTAAAGCACACACTTTAATGAATAAATCCAAAAATTGTAACACACAGGAGATCACTTGAAAAACAGAATAGCACAACAACTTCAGCATAAATGAGAACTGACAAAGAACTGAACAGACCAAAGGGGTATAAATACACAAGAGATAACAAGAGAACTCAATTTGACACAGGTGGCGATTATCAGTAACTACCCAGATAGCAAAATTTGTCTGGCCCACCTCTGGGCCTCATCCTTGCTTCAATTCTGGCCCAGCTCTGGCTGGGTCCCCGGCCCAAAACTGGTCCAACACACTGACAACGGACTCAAACAACTTCCTCTGGCCCAGATGTGGCCCACACCCTGTAAAATGACTCTTATTTATTGATATGGCCCAGGTCTGGCCCAGGCACTGTAAAATGACTCTTATTTATTGATATGGCCCAGGTCTGGCCCAGGCACTGTAATACAGATCTGGCTGAGAGTCGGCTGGGTCCCCGGCCCAGATGTGGCCCAGAAACTGGCAGACAGTGAAACACAAATTCAACCATTTAAAAAGGGTTTTTATTAACAAATACACTTTAATATAAACGTGTATTAACAATGAACAAAATACACTTTATTAACATTTAACAACTAAATAATTTTAAACAAAATAATAAGTAAATTGATTGTAAAATGATTAAAAGAAAAACATCATTCTCTTTCACACACAAACTCTCTTTCACTCTTTAACACTAAAGAAATTCCTTTTGCAAATGTCAAGTCACCATTAAATATAGCCCTATATACAGTAATGACTGTTTCAAAGCAGCTTTACAGGGTTAAACAGGAAAATTAAATTAAATTTGAGAGTTAAATTTGGCTGTAAAGCTGCTCTAAAAAGAATATAATGTCATTGTTCAGCTGAATTCAGCTGTGTTGATTCAGTTCTGTTCAATAACTGTATAAAGTATATCAATTATAAAAAGAGTCCATTTCCATTATTAAGCAGCTCTGCAGGAAACAGTGATGTCATCGTCCAGCTCAGTTCAGTTCTCATATAATGGTGTCAATGCAGGCAGATCAGTAATATTAAGAATAAGTGTCCCCAACTAAGCAAGCCAGAGGCGACAGTGGCAAAAACCCAAATTCCATCAGTGACAAAACGAAGAAAGAAAAACCAGGCTCAGTCGGGGGCCAGTTCTCTGGCCAAACAACGAACATGGTGTGTGTTAGGATTCCAGGCTGCTTCACAAGTCAGATTGTGGATTGATATCATTCAGAGTATTTTATTCAGCTCCTTTTGCTTGAAGATTGGAAAAGATTACACCAAGGTAAAAGAGTAGCAAAACTCGAGAGCATGTAGATGTGAATTTGAGGATTTGGACAATAAATATTTGTACTTGTACAATAAAATTAACACTCACAGCTCCAATGTGAAAACCTTAGGCATTTGCAACTTCTCAAATTTGCCATTGCAATTTTTTTAATTGCCCCCCCCCCCTTTCTCTCACCGCCACTCAGTTTGCAAATGCACAAGTTAGTTACACATCTAAGATATTGCGAAAATAGTTGCAAAGTCAATGCATGAAGATTTGAAATAGCAATGGCAGATTTGAAAAGTTGCAAATGCCAAATTGAAATTGTACTGCGAATGTGAATGAACGAATACAAGTTTGTGTCTGTCATTGTATTTCTGTGAATGCCATTTTACACAATTGTGACTACTTGTCTGCAGCTTCAAATCAGAAGACAGGTTTGTGACTATTGTCTGCGAGTAAAAATCTCAACATTCAACAGGTTTTCAAGTACAAATATTTATTGTACAAGTTCTTAAATTCACATCTATGTTCTCTAGTTTTGCTCCTCCTTTACCTTCATAAGATCACGGCGGCGTCGGTGAGAGGGGAGTTGAAGCTGGCCGTTGGGTCTGTGTGGTGGACTGGTCTGTTTCTCGTGGATCTGATCAGATGACTGTGCCGAGGACTGTTGTGTCAACGAGGTCTTCACAGGCGTTTGTTTCTAGGTCTTGTCTAGTTGTGATGTTCTCGTCTGGCATTCAGGCTGCTGTGGTCATCTTAGGGTGCAGGTCCACCGTCTGGTCTGGATGCAGACTAGATCCGGATGACTACAGTAGCCTAACCTTGGGATCAGAATGAGACAGAGAGACTAACATTAGTGTAGATGCCATTCTTCTTACGATGTAACAAGTACATTTGGTGTAAGCTACCTTTAACGGATGTGAATTACAGAAATGTGGGAGTGTGTTATGTTTATGCTAGGTTAAAGAGTTGTGTTTTTAATTTAGATTTAAACTTATCTTGTGTCTGCCCCTCGATCTGCTGCCAGTTCATGGATCCCTCGATCTCCATTTCAGCAACATTAGCCATGAGGGTTTCTCTGAACTGCATCTTTTAAATAAAGGAATACATATTGTGAGGTCAAAAAAATTCAATCTTAAGCATTAGTTTAAGCACATAGGTTAGACAAATGTTGTTGCCAGAGTTCACGCAGCAGTTTAAAATATTGGTAACACTTTATAATAAGGTCTCATTTGTTAAAATTAGGCTAGTTAATGTGTTAACTACAGTAACATTAACATTGACCAATACATTTGTTACAGTATTTATTTGTCTTTGTTAACATTAGTTAATAAAAATACAACTGTTCACTTTTGATTTAATAATGTATTAGTAAATGTCAAAATGAAAATTAACTAAGATGAATAAATGCTTAAGTATTGTGCATTCTCAACTAATGCAGTTCACTTATATTAACAAATGAAACCTTATTGTAGCAGTGTTACCAAAATATCTGTAAAAAGTGTTGGTGTCAGATTCCAAACAGTGCGTTCAGATGAAACTTCAGTTTAAGTTTGCTCATAACGTTATCATCACCACTGCGGTAAAATTGTTAAGAGAACTACCATTTTAATAACATTATACAGAGATATACGCTTTAATATTTTTCTTGCTAAAGTGCTGCTCTAAAAGCAGATTACGTTACATGTATAGAGATGGCTCCGAAAGTGTAGTCCGACTATGATTCGATAACTATAGAGTTATAGTGATTATACTCACTCGTTGAAAAAGACGAATTGACTGATTAATTTTAGCAAACAAAATGGAATATAACTCAATATCATTTCATTAGCCAACATTACAGTGCACTGCCTACAGCACAGCAGTTTTTCTAATAAAAAAAAAAATCCACAATCATCCTAAAAAGGGACCGTAACGTCTCATATCAACACTCCCTCCGGGACTGAATGGGTGAAGTTACGTAATTATCGTCGCAAAAACATAGAGATATTAAACACTATTTGTATCTTGACAATTTAAACATCAAACAACTCTAGAACAATAAATGAATTCAATTACTTACTCGTTTTTGCAGCTGAATGATTCCTCTCGAAAACGTTGGTCTGCGTTTGCAGGATCTTCCTCAGGATTTAAAATTAATTAACCGCCAAAATCTTTTTTTCAAGCGGTTCCTTAATTCTAGTAGTGGCCCGCTTGTGTCAAAACTAACTCGGGCCGATGGTAAATATGTACAGCTACACCGAGCATGGACCTGACACCAGTACAACTGCTTTCAGCCGATACTGGCCCATACAGAAAAAGCCGTCAGTCAGCCAGATGTGCTATGCACAGTCGGCAAGGATCTGGACCATTATCTGTTCACCGATGCCGACAGTGAGCCGACACTGACGCATTTCAGCCGGAATCGGCCCAACTGTGCTTGCTATCTGGGTAAGGGAACAAACTGGCACACACTAGGATAGGTCAATTAATAAATGACAGGGAACACAGGCAAACAGGAACAGGGAAAACCAACCTAAAACATGAAACTAAACCAAAACAGAAGTACACATTACATTATTTCCCTCTCCTGGAAGGCGCGTTCTCGCACTGTAACAGTCCAAATGAGGAGGGAGGGTGGGGGCTCTGGAGAAGAATGTAGAACAGGCGAATGGCAGGAAACAAAAGGTGGTGGCAGGAGAAACCAGAGTGGCATTGACGGTGGGAGGAGCCAGGAACAGGAGAAGCCAGGCAGGGACCAAGAACACAGCCAAGAAGATGGCCCATGGTGGAATCGAGGGAGGAGCTATGGTGGAGGCTTGACGGAGATGTAGCCGATGGAAGTGGAGCCCTGGACCGTGCAACACCGAAGGTCCTGGAGGCTGAGCCGGAGCCACAGTGGCATCTTCCGAGGTGAACTCAGAGTGCCAGAAGACTGAGGTGGAGCCGGTGGGACTGAGCGCCAAGGTGGAGCCAAAGAGGTGGAGAGAAGCAGCGCAGCAGACGGCTCGGTAATCCGTGGTGCAGGCAGAGCGATGACTGACCAAGACGGAGCAGGAGGGATGAGGGTGCCCAGTGGATCCGTTAGGGCGATGGTATCTGGTGGAGCCAGGGGAGGGAGGAGCCAAGGTAGAGCCGATAGGTCGACAGGCCGAGTTGGAGTGAAAGGATCAGCAGCTGGAGGCGGAGCTGGGGATCCCCTTTACTGGGCAGAGCTGGAGACCGGAAGAAACCGAGGTAAATCCAGACATTGGAGAAGTGTCAGAGGAGGAGCTGAAGGGCTGAAGGGAACCAGTGGAAGAAGGGCTGAGGAAACCGGCAGGAGAGGGAGGCTAGGTGGGAACTCTGGAGACACATGAGACTTTGAGCTGGTCGGAACCAGCGGAGACACGAGAGGCTTTGAGCTGGTCGGAACCAGGGCAGACACAAGAGACTTGGAGCTGGGCGGGGACAAAAGAATAAGGGAAATATCCTCTCACAAAACCTCAAAATAACAACTAGAGGTCAGCAGCAGCTCACCCTCAACATTGTGAGCGTGGTCTAAATCTATCCTACCACCTGCCCTCTAGACCCCATACCCTCACACCTTCTACAAGCCATCTCTCCCACACTTCTTCCAGCTCTCACACACATCATCAACTCATCCCTCCACACTGGCATTTTCCCTACAGCATTTAAGCAGGCTCGGGTAACTCCTCTGCTTAAAAAACCAACATTAAACACATCACTTCTAGAGAACTACAGACCTGTCTCTCTCCTACCATTCATTGCGAAAACACTTGAACGTGTTGCTTTTAACCAAGTATCATCTTTCCTGTCTCTGAACAACCAGCTGGATGTCAACCAATCTGGCTTCAAGAAAGGACATTCAACTGAGACTGCATTGCTGTCAGTCACAGAAGCCCTGCGGATCGCAAAAGCTGCTTCCAAATCATCAGTTCTCATTCTACTGGACCTGTCTGCTGCTTTCGACACAGTGAATCATCAGATCCTCTTGTCCGCCCTCTCATCACTGGGCATCACTGGAACCTCCCTCAACTGGTTTGAGTCCTATCTCACAGGTAGGTCCTTCAAGGTCGCATGGAGAGGTGAGGTATCCAAAGCACATCAGCTGACCACAGGGGTTCCCCAGGGTTCAGTTCTTGGACCGCTCCTCTTCTCCATTTACACCACATCACTGGGACCCATCATACAGGCACATGGTTTCTCTTACCATTGCTATGCTGATAACACCCAACTCTACCTCTATTTCAACCAGATGATCCCACAGTAGCTGCACGGATCTCAAGCTGTCTGGCGGACATCTCGGCGTGGATGAAGGAACATCACCTGCAGCTCAACCTGGCAAAGACTGAGCTTCTCGTCCTCCCTGCCAATCAGTCTCTACAGCACGACCTCACTATCCAGCTAGATTCATCCTCAATCACCCCATCAAGGTCGGTCAGAAATCTTGGAGTAATCTTTGATGATCAGCTGACCTTCACTGACCACATAACAAAGACAACTCGATCATGCAGGTTTGCTATGCACAACATCAGGAAGATCAGACCTTTCCTAACTGAGGATGCAACACAACTTCTCGTCCAGGCCCTGGTCATTTCTAGGCTTGATTACTGCAATGCTCTTCTGGCTGGACTTCCATCATGTGCAACTAAACCTCTACAAATGATCCAGAATGCTGCAGCTCGTCTCGTCTTTAACGAGCCCAAAAGGGCCCATGTCACTCCTCTGTTCATCTCTCTGCACTGGCTACCACTCTCTGCTCGCATCAAGTTCAAGGCTTTGACGCTTGCTTACAGATTGACCACAGGTTCAGCCCCCTCCTACTTCCACTCACTACTACAAGTGTACATCCCTACCAGAAGCCTACGATCGGTCAATGAGCAACGGCTCGTGGTACCATCACAGCGGGGCACAAAATCACTCTCCAGAACATTCTCATTCACGGTTCCATGCTGGTGGAATGATCTCCCCACCGTCATCCGGAATGCAGAATCCCTGACAGCATTCAAAAGGCAACTGAAAACTCATCTCTTCCGGGAGCACTTAACATAAAAAATAAAATAAAAAAAAATAAAAAAAAATCCTTTCCTTTAAATCCTCGCTTGCCTGGCTTATGCTACTCCGAGCTATGTCTGAACTTTGTATTTTGAGCACTTCTTGCGTTGTTTTTGCCTCTTCACGATGACTCGCTTGGTTTAGTCCTCAATTGTAAGTCGCTTTGGATAAAAGCGTCTGCTAAATGACTAAATGTAAATGTAAATGTAAATGTATTCCCTCGAATTCCACAAGTACTCCCACGGCGTCATACGGTGTTGCCGGCTTACGCCCCTGGTCAGGCTCACAGTGGGGCTCGGGCTCTGAGGCAAGGGTTGGCTCAGTCCTTCTCTCTGGTGCTGACTCGTGCATTGCGGCAGATTCAATCTCTCCGTCTGATGTGGGCTC
Organism: Tiaroga cobitis; assembly: GCA_030578255.1. Lineage (NCBI taxonomy): Eukaryota > Metazoa > Chordata > Actinopteri > Cypriniformes > Leuciscidae > Tiaroga > Tiaroga cobitis. The sequence goes on from CM060611.1 coordinate 11,198,117, forward strand.
TGGCATCCTATCTGTGCAGCAGGGTGATGGCTGACTGGGCTCTGGATCCTGAGTAGGGCTGGTGATGTCCTCTGCGGGGAAGATGGTGAACGTCGATCCATTATTCACCAGCACCCACTCCACAAAATATCCCCTTGGACCAAACATTGTTGATGCTGGCGAGACAGAAAACACACAGTGAATGGTCAGGAAAGGTGGTGAGGCGGTGGTGAGGCACACCAGGTCTAGTAAGCGAAATGCTTTAATTATCTACAACAATATTTAATTGTTACAATAGTAATTTCTCACTAGAAATGACATCAAAAGTGGAAAACATTGGTCAAAAACATACATTTCTGTCAGGTCCATTAAGTCAAGAACACACATGATAATAAATGATTAGGAAATTGTATTGAATAAATTGCAATTTAAGTTGATAATTAAAATTTGGCGGTATGGCTCTGTTCAGGGAGTCCTCTGACCTTTCATGAGCACCATGAAATAGCAGAGAGTCAGAGGACAGCAGCAGCATTAGGGAACGCTCAGAGTTTAGTACTGGGAGAGCAGAACTATTCCCCCATATGAACAGAGCAGCAGCGATGACAGAAAAGCAAATGCCACGTTATACACGACAAGGAGGAGCTGGGGAGGAGGTGAGTTGCACAGACCGATCAGCGATTGCAGAGCGAGCAATGAGCAGTTAGGAGCGAACTGAATCTGCTTAAATATGGCGCCCTGATTTGAGCGTAGTCATTAGCAGCACTGTAAAAAAATTGCTGTATTTATGCAGCTGTTTGCCAGTAACTAACTGTAGATTTAAATTGATATATATTTACTGGCAACAGTTTGTTCAAAGTTAAATGAACATTAACCCTCTGGGGTCGGCAATCACGCCGGCGTGATCTGCTCACTTTTTTTCTTATCAGTGCAAAACAAACTCAAAATACTTTGTTGATTTTGATCTTACATATAAGTGTTACACATCATTCAATACTGTTAAATGTCTTCTTTTTTGTGTGTACACTCTTATTAACATCAAAACCTTGTGTTTTTGTAAAATAAATAAAATAAACAGGGTGCGCTTTCAGCTCACACTGTCTCCGCAAAAAATCTTTCTGAAACGCGTCCGAAAAATGAACTGTAACTCAATAAATACTTGTCACAGAGACACGAAATATTTCTCTTTATGAAGCTGAAATTCTCTTCTTTTAAATGAAGTAACTTATATAAAAAAGCAACTATTCTCAGTTGATGTAATCTGTATGAAAAGAGAGAGATGTCGGTCTTTTTCCGTTCACCTAATTATAGCGTATGACGTGTTAATGTGACCACGCCCACTGAGAGCGCGCGCTATTCAAACATTAATGTTGAGGCAAGCCATGAAAACGCCCACATCAGAACGCGCTAACCTTTATCTCGTCTTGCTGCGCAGTGAGGAATAATTCCTGGAAAAGTTAACTCAGTTACCTGTTTCATTTCGAGGAGCACGGATTCAGCTGATGTAGTAAGTCATTTATTCTTAAGTGCTTTGTTCTAATCGTGTTATTGAATAGTGTCTGTAAACTGCACAAAGACTGTTTAAATTTTAAATGCGTGTCTGTGTGCGAATGAATGGACGAATTCACAGACGCGCGCGCGCTGTGCGTTCATTCACTCTCGCTCCTACATTAGTAAGACTACTGAGATTTGTTCTAATCGCAATATAGAATAGTATCTGTAAAACCAAAAAGACTGTTTAAATATGAATCGGGTGTCTGGGTGTGTGAACAAACGAACGCACAGATGCATAGCCTACTGTTACAGACGAAATAGATTAGAAAGTTGTTACTATAAAATAGACATCAAATAAGCTTTAGTTAGACAGTTTCTGCTCATATGTTAAATATATAGTAGCCTATGTTTTGTAAAAAATAAACTAATCAACTGTTATCCAATGCAAGCTTATAATAGCCTACTTTATATGGAAAAAAAATTATTTTCAAGATGTTTCCAACTCTAACTTTGAACCAATTCTATACAATGACCCATATAACCTATTTGACCAGGATTTGTTTCCAGGTATGACTAAAAATGGGTTTTTGACTTTCATTTATATTTTGATTATATGAAGAGCTTGTTTTTATCAAGCTTGTACATTTTAAGTTCAGTAATTTCACTTAAATGACAATTATTAGGTAATATTCATTGCCATTTAAGTTAAATTACTGAACTTAAATATACAAGCTTGATAAAAATTATTATTCTAAAATTTCAAATGGCACAGCTGATGAAACAGTGTTGTTGGCCAATAGCGTTAGCAGCATCTTGACTACCTGGCCTGCCAGAACTGACGCTCACGCTCAATTTACTGACCACCAATCGCAATCTTTATTTTTTACCTCAACTGTCACAGAATGGAAAGCACAGGATTGTGGGACATCAAAGGCAGTAAAGGATGCATCGATGCTGCCTTCAAAAATTGATCAGATGAAGGCATCTCAAGAGACAGGAAGTGAAGCTAACATTTGGATTCTTATGTGCCTTGATGCCTTCCTACCTTGGAAGGCATCCTCTGAAGGCAGCACTTTTCAGTTTTTGGACGTGTCCTAGGAAACTATGTCAATTAACAATGACAGGGAACACAGGCATGCAGGAACAGGGAAAAACTAAAACACCATGAAACTAAACCAAAACAGAACCATGCCTTATAAGTAAGAAAAAATATTAGCATTGTTTTATTCTAGCTTGAAAGTTATACTTTTCAATATATTTTCTATTTAATATTGTAATATTTCATATTACTTGCTCATAAAAAAAATTATATTCTATTTCTATTCTTAACAATTTGAATGTCTTTTTCTTGTTACACATTTACCTTGATGTCAGTTCAGAGTGACTGAGGTTTAATTCATCATTAATATTTCATCACTGTTGGCTACTGTTGAATGCACACATATGCACACTGTGGCCCAATTATCGGCATTTTCCAAATGAACAGCATAACGACAGAGATGGGCCTTGATGATGTCATGGGAGCCGATGGCCCCTGCACACTAAATAATTGAGATAATTACAATCCATGATGTCACCTTAAATCCCTTAAATATTTGACAAAGCACATCCTATGGGTCACACGGGCCTGCCAGAGACTTTAGAGCCATTATAAAAACCTGCAGTAAGGGCCTGGGGACCCCCACAATACAGAATAATAAATCTATTGTCTTTCCACCTTCTTTTGTCCTCTTTTAGTGAAGGTTCAGAATATAGGATTTAGGCACTTTATATAAGAATAAGACACCAATAAGGTGTCTTGCTGTTTTATTTACATTTATTCATTTACATTTATTCTTTTAGAAGAAGCTTTTATCCAAAGCAACTTACAAATGAGGAGTACAACAAGAGATTCGTCTAAAGGAGAAATGCTAGAAATACATCGTTTCAAACATTTTCTACAATAGTACAAGCTAGAACAGGGAGGGATATAAGAAATGGTGAAAGCATAGAATTTTTTTTTTTTTTGTCTGCAGGAGACAGAAGCTTGTTTCCGCCACGGAATAAGAAAATGTAAAAGATCATTGCAACTTTATGAACTTGCAATCGCGAATTATGTCAGAATTGTGAGATATAAACTCGCAATTTTTACTTTTTTTCTCGCAGTTGCGAGTTTATATCTCACAATTCTGAATTTTTCTGGAAATTGCGAGTTTATATCTCTCAATTGTTACTTTTTTTCTCACAATTCTGACTCTTTCTCACAAATGCAAGTTTATATCTTTTCTCAGTAAAGTGACATAATCTTTTAAGTTATAAAGTCCAATTCTGAGGAAAAATAGAATTGCGAGTTTATTGCGATATAATTGCGCAATTGCAAGAAAAAGTCATAATCAGAATTCTGATGAAAAAAGTCGCTCAGTCAATTCTGAATATATAACACACAATTGTGACTTTAGTTCATGCAATTTTGAGAAAAAAGTCAGAATTGTGAGATTAAAATTCACAATTATCTTTTTATTTTTATTCAGTGGCGAAAACAAGCTTCCATAGCAGGCAGGATGTAGTGTTCACGAAAGAGATGAGTTTTCAGCTGTTTCTTGAATATTGTCAGGGATCTGGCTGTACAGAAGATCATTCCACCAGCAAGGAACAGGGAATGAAAATGTTCTGGAATGTGAAGGTACCACAATGCTTATCGACCTCGGCCTTCTGGGGGGGATGCAGACTTTTTTTTTAAATACCATTATCTATTTTAATAATTACCATTTTGTTTATCTATTTGCTATAAAATTACCCCAAATAACTCAAATCATGATTTTAAACAGTATTTAGGCATAATCGGCAACCAAAGAGTTAACTTTTAAGCATTTTTAGGCCCTATTCTATATACTTATTGTAGAATGTGTTGAATTTTTGACATTCACAGATTGCATTGTAACTGTCACAGTCGTTGTTTTGATGCATTAACACTGTGGGAGGACGAAACTAGTTCTCTTAATTTGATCTGTGATAAATTGTTGAAAACCACAATATTTTCCCCTGTGATCTTACTGTTGAATTCTTTTGGGAATTTCATCTCTGTCCTGTTTTGTGTTTCAAAGATTACATGATTTTCTCAGTCCTCACCTCTCATCTATAAATCTGTTTTGTGTCCTTTCTCTCCAATGGGTCAAAGACTATGGTTGCCCAACGCTGACCATCCGCCAGTATAAAGAGTGCCAACATACCCCTCGTAGAGGCAAAATACCACACTTTCTCAATATTTGGAAACTCTCAGTGAGCACAAGCCAACAGTAACATGAGCTGGGGTTTTGGCCTGTAAATGTTGGTAAGTTGAGTAAGCTGATGGTTGTGCAAGATATAATGCTGATTCAGGGCATGATTCTGAAAGCATAAAGGCCTTTCACTCCAATCCTCACTTTCTAACATTCATTTTCTCATACAGACAATACATGCAGTTGACCAACACAATTCACTGAGGGTTGTGACTTTTGACCCTTGATAGTTGTGCAGAGGTTTTGCGGTCCAGGAGCTCCTGCGATAATATTAGTAATACATTTGACTCTGTTTCAAAAATGTCTGAGGTCAAAGTCATAATGTCTTCAATATGAGATTCTGGCATTAACCAAGTGGTGAGTGGTGCTGTGCTTATTGGCTTTTTTAAATAGCGTTTTCAGTGAACTTACAACTATATTTGCAAGATTAATCATCACAGACACAACCCTTTAACTAAATGCAATTCTGTTGGATATAAAGAGGATAAACAATGGGGTAATATTTTTAAGAGTATTAACTGCTCAGTTTTGTTGTTCCAAAGTCATTAATTTTCTTTCTTGGCACAAGGGAGGACATTTAACAGAATGTCAAAGCAGTTTTTTTGAATACCATGAATCAAATCTCCAAGTCAATCTCCAAAAAGCACCCTGTCCACAATATTCCAAGTTTTCAAAAGCCATATGAAATATTTGTACAAAAAAATGGTTTATCCCATAAAGTAAAAATTGTCGAAATTGTGTCTTTATTTATTCGTCCTATAAGCCATTCCAAATCCTTTTAATTTTCCCAAAATAGCTCTGAATTCTCATTTACACATGTGCATATTCCAACTTGGTAAACTTGCGGTTACATCATTATGACCTCCTTAATGTCACGGTTAAGAAAGCAAGGTGGTTCTTGTGATCCATCATGTATCTCTCTCTCTCTCTCTCTCTCTCTCTCTCTCTCTCTCTCTCTCTCTCTCTCTCTCTCTCTCTCTCTCTCTCTCTCTCTCTCTCTCTTTCTGAGAGGGGTCTGGGATCAGCATTGAGATTTCATGAGCCATTCATCATAATGAAAACACTTAAAACACATGCGAGGCCCTCTCCCATAATCATTCAAAATTCTTTTGGCAGCCCCCCAGCTCCAGACCAGTAACATCTGGCTCAATGAAGGGTGCACAGGACTAACAGTGAAACAGAGACCCATCTTCACCCAGTGCATGTCAGATAGAGTCAATATAAGACCATTTATTCAACTATGACGCTGTGGACAATTTTAATAGTTTCTTTCTTTCAAACTCTCTCTATTTTTTTTTTGTCCAACAATGGATAGACATGCATGACAGGACATTATTTGGGGGGGCAATCATCTTAAGATGTAATTTCATAGCTAGAAGTTTATGTATCCTAAATGCACAAAATGAAATAATATTCTCACACATTTTGGATAATTTGATTAAATTGCTTTTGATTGGAAACCACAACGACACACAATAAAAAAAAATATTTTGCTCACAAGTGATATTTACCTTGCGTTCTCCTCGTTTTCTTACATCATATTTCACATCATTTTTCATTTCAAGCTGTTTACTGAATAACCTTTATACGAGGATCAAATTCTGGGTCACGGTGGAAATGACATCAAAAACCGTAGTAATTTGTTTAAAACAATTATTTAAGATAATTTCACTCTTTGTTTAGAATTGCATTATTGTAGTTTTACAAGTAATAATTCATGTTTATTATAGATAAAATATAAGATCAAATTTAATAACATTTTAAGACTGACCAATCTAAAGGTATTTCAAAGTGGAAAAAAAAAATTATAATGAAGGCGTAATTCCCAATCCAGTTTATTTTTAACTTTATATAACAAAAACAAAAGATTTTAATAAATATCAACCCATGTGACATACAAGTGACAATCTCTATTGAAAAATGCCTGAAAAGTGTTTTCAGTAATTTAAAAAAAAAAATAGCTACAAAGTACAACACCGCCTCTGAATGATTAGAAGTGACTGTAAATAGTTGCTGGCTGGAGTCCTGGATGCAATTGCTTTATCTATAATCAGGTCTGTCTATCTGACCAAAACCATAAACAGACTCGACTGGGAAAATTTGTCTTGGTTTCACTGTTACAAAGCTGTGCTGGTCATCTGAGAACTCTCACATCATGACAAATGCTGGTGAAGGTTAGAAATTTGCCAGATGTTTTTGGTCACATATTTGTGTAAGGTATGTTTTTGTCATTAGATGCTTTGAATAGCTTGTTGAAAACGTATTTGTTTGTTCAGCATATGCACAGTTAAAAAAGGGGTACAGAAATGTAAACCAAGTGAATATGATTTATGATATTGTAGGTTATAGGAAAAAGTGTTATCCTCTATTTAAACCCAGACCCACAGCTATGTGTGCAGTAGCATCCCCGCTAGGTATTAGCTTAGCAACTGAATTTCATCTGAGAACTTTGCATCTAAAGTTATTAGGAGCTTGATTTAGGCGATTAAGGCCTAGCCTTGTGTATTCTTAACCATGTGCACATATACTTTATGTGGCAACATAGACTCAAAAAAATTACATATATATATATAATTTACTGAGGTTTCCGGCTGAAATGAACACTAGTGGGAGTAAAACACTAACAGATTTTTCTTTTTCACATAAATTATGATTTCAGGGGCATATTAGCAATTAATAAAGACTTATTTTCACACGGCTCTTTGCACAATACTATGTTATGTCCTAGCGGTCCCCCCGATAGCGCTGAACGGGGAACCTATCTGACCAGGGCCCTTAGAATCATCCTGATCTTCCCATCATTACACCACCCCTGCAAACCACAGCTTGAGAGCAGTAAAGTTCCAACCACATATACATTTGTGACGCTGTTTGCGAATGTAATCTGGAACTAGGGTTTCGGGAAATGCTGAATCGTTCAACTATGTTGGTATCAGTGAAACTGAGACTAGGGTAGCTGCAGGTCAGATTGGGCATGCCGAAAGGTAGGGGCTTGCTGAAAGGTGAAATGCTACAACAGAAACTAACCCCTAACCCTACCCCAAAAGCTAACAGACAGCTTTCGCGACCAATTGAAAAAGCCTTTCGGCGCGCCCTTACCTTTCGTCATGCCCATTACTCCAACCTGCAGATACCCACAGTTGACGAAACTTGTGACCATAGTTGGTTAACGATACTTTTGGGAAATGCACCCCTGCATGATTTGTAAACAAAGACACTTCATGTTTGCATCACATAACCAGTGTTTTTACCTCACATTTGCTTTTGTTAACGCTATCGATTAGGTGTAGGACATGGTGGAGTTTAGTGTTGATGGGACGTTATTTTCAAACGTGACAGCGCATTAAGCTTTTAGTAAACATTTAATTTCTAAACTGCCGACCAACGTCATAAAATGTTGCCACGGTTGCCACGGTGTTGCATTCATCGCTTTTAGCGCCACTCTCTTTTCACTTTGAAAGTGCTGTGAATCGTGCACGAAGCAACGCATTATGTTGGAAATGTTTTTGAGGAATTTGTCCAATAAGCCTGGGTTGTTATATTATGCAGTGAATTTCTTTTTTTATTATTTTGTTCAAAATGTTTCTAAATTTCTACTCTTGAATTTGATCATTCAAAATTTGAATTGGTTTTGCGACAACAAATTCCACTTAAGATGTCATTTGATGCATTTTTACCATGGTGAAACAAACCATATCCTAAAATCTGATCTTCATATGAACCAGCACTCTTAAAACTGACCTCAGGCCAGATGCTGAGGGTACCAAGTATCCATGCAAGCTGGAGAAGAGAAATAATTCTTCTTAATTTAGTGGTTGAACTCAAGCTTTTGGCTCTCACCATTGCAGACCAAACCATTCATTAGCACTAATTTGACATGTTTAACACCCAGAATCTACATCAGATAACAAACAAGATTGATTGAGCTCAAGTGGTGACAGTTTCAGCATTATGTCTGGTTTAAAACCTATACTCATTCTGAAGGATCGAGTTATTCATGCGTCAAGATGGTGTGTGAGTTTGTATGCACTCTCTTTCCATATGCTATAGTATGAGACAAAATTATAAATGTGATTTTAAGAACAGTATTCAATCAAAACTGACCATACTTTCCTACATGTTCTTGGTTTTATTATGAATGATTTGTTAGTGCATATTTTTATTAGAATTTTTTTTTAATCACATCTGAAATTACTGTCCTTTTTAGCTGTCATCATAATAAAGGTTCAATGTTTAGCTACATAGACCCATTAGCCCTTGCTGTTAACTACACAACTGGACACAAAAAGCATTTTTCTCCATTGATGGCCATTTAAAATTATCCATGAATTCTGAAAAAAAACTTTTTTTTTCTTTTTTTTTTGGCATATTCCTAGCATTCTTGTAACACCTGCTTTTCACAATCAAATACCATAGTTCTTTTTTTCTCATTTAATGGTTTGAGAATGACTTCATTCGAATCAATGGAAGTGAAGTTGTGGTGATTACTACTGACTTCAAACCATATCCAACCATATCCAGTCATTTAAGGATATCATTACCATGATTAATGATGATTTTAAATATACAGTATAAACTATGCAAACGTTTGATTGGTTTTTGTTTTGCTGAGATGAAGCCATGCTCAAAAATGACAACTGAATAAAACTGAAAGATGACATGATACTTGGGGGGATCTTTAACATCTGAAGATATTTAACTCATCCCCCTCCCCTCCGCCCTTGTACAGCTGGTCTTGATGTAGCCAAAACCAGGAGATTGGGAGTAACATGTTCAAGGATCAACTCAAGCTCTGGGAATTATGGAATTACCTCCTCAAACCCCCAGCTAAAAACTCTCATTCCTACCCAATGACTCCCCAAGAGTGTCAACACCTCAAAAATTTGAATTTCCACGACAGTGCTTCCTAATTTCAAGATCTACTTTCCTTTTTCCCTGTTGTCCTCTATTGCTTACACATTTGCTGGCTGTTATTCCATTGTTTCTGAAGTATTATGCAAGTTCCTCCACATATTTCTGTGACTTTTCAGCCTTGTGAGATGATTTTCACATTATGTATTTATTAAAGAAACTTTTAGTTGAGGAAAGTACAGTCCAAAAAAGAAAAGAAAAATATCGCAAGCTATATTATTCACAAATTTGTTTGCTATGATTCAAAGCACCATAAAATGTACAAAGCATGCAAGCTGTAAAATTCCATTGAAAGCTCATATTTAATAGGATTTTAATGTTTCCTGTAATACCTATTGGTTTTACCTGGATTTGCTTGTTTTTGTCATTTACTTCTTTTTGCAGAAAGCATGAAAAACTAAAAAGTAGGAAGACATGAGAAATTTCAGCATGTTTAAAATGAAACTTGGATAGTCTTCACATTCCAAAATGATTAGTCTAATGATTAGTAAGTGAAAATTAAAGAAGAAGAAAAAATACCATTAGAAATTCTCATCTGGTTGTTATTATAGTCACTTTTCTTCTGGGTGTGTGTGCGTAAAACGTGACATCCTGCAAGTGTTAGTGCTGTTTTTCAAAATTATGGTTTATGAACATCTGGTGAACCTCTCACATTCATTTGAAAGACTGTCTCTTCACCTCTAATAAACACTCTGAGCAAGCTATGGTAAACTGACTGTAAAATGACTGTGAAAGATGTAAACATAATCACAAATCTGGGCTCATAATCGACATCTTTTGCCATGTCTCACACCCCTATTTGTGCATTACCATTCAAGCTGAAGGACGTTACTGTAAATAAAAACACTATGGAAATACCAAACTTTACTATACATCCTACACAGAGACATACTGTACCAAGGAAGTGTAACGGGTATAAAAACTACACTATTAAATATATGTATTGTTAAGTAGAATTCACACAAAATAGTTCATTCATTTGACTGATGTAGCTAATTGAAATGTGAGTGCTTTCCCCTTTAATTGTTGTGATGTCATGGGTTTTGTCTCCTCCTCTTCCCCTTTGCCTTGTAACCACAAGGTAAAGGTAGGTTTATTTTGACATTCTGATAATCTCAATTCATCTTTGTAGTAATTATTGCTTTTATATCAATATGCTCACCCCAATTCATGTGTATAATCTCATTTTACTTACCTGTGTGATTATTTTTGTCATTTTACCCTTTTTTGAGTTATGTTTTTATCTCTTGTCTGAATGTTGAAATGAGAGCATGACATTTTTTTTTTCAATTCACTCAAAGAAGCTGTTAGTTATTTTCTTGTTTAATGTGATTTTCTTTACTCAAATTTATGTTCCACGCTCCTGTTTGTCCCTTTTTCCTTGTAACCGCATGAGAGAGTGAACATACAGTAAGAGTAGTTCATTCAAAGAGGCTGCTTGTTTGTGTGTTGTATCAGGAGCGAGGAAAAAATATCCAGGTGAACTGCTTCACACGCGTATGAGTATTGTATGTGGTCTCTTAATTGGTACAAGGTGATACAAGCTGCATTCATAGTAACTATATAAAAGAACTAGAAAAATGCTAATAGTTTTAGAGTTACTGCACAGGATGTCATCTTTCCAAAAGAAAATACAGTAATCTCATATATCCATAATTGATAAAGCTAGTTTAAAAGAAAGAAAAAGCATATAAAAAAATATTAATACAAATAAACACAGATCCTCAGTAAGACTTATTGTGCTTAAACTATAATCTAATTTTCTGAGACAGCATATAGTTGGTCAGATATGGCTGTTATAAGTGTGCCTTTGCCGATCTCTCCCTTCACAGGAGGCACAGAGATCATATTTGAGCTCAGGATGTGAAAGGAAATCTCAAAGCGCCTTAGGGCCAAAAAGTATGTTGTGTTTTTCTTGGCCTCCACTCCATTTTTTTTTCTCCACATAATTTCATAGATTAGAAACACTGAACTGGAGTGATTTGTTGCTTTCTGCTGTACGGTACGAAAATTACACAACATGTCAAAACAATGAGAGTATGGTAGTTAATTCTGGGGGTTGGGGAACAGAACCTTGTGATATTTACAATAATGTAAGGCGATTACAATAAAAGTTATTGGGAATGTTTTGTGTTTGGATGACTCTTCCATGATCCTTTGAACTATGAACTGCATGGATCTTGTCACAGTTGATCCTTTTTCTGATCTAGTCAACCTTAAAGAATGTCATCATTTTCATATGTATTTAAAGAGGAAAACTTTTTTTATGCATTTCCCCATGAAGTTAGAAAAGGGATAAAAGCCAAGAAACATAAAGACAAGAGTAATTACTGGTAAATCATAAGTGGTTCACCTTAGTTTTCATTTACTTGGTATTTAAGTCCAAAATACACAGACATAGGTCTGCAAATAAATAAATGCACTGAAAGTTTATAAACTTGAATTGCTGCTATATTGCATATTTGACCATCATCCAAACCGCTAGACATATGTAACTGCAACCAGTTACTTCAACTGAAAAGTGTAAAATTTACATTCTGTGAAATGTCAAAGTCATGAACCCCAAACAGACATGAAAAACTAATGAAGGAGTAAGATGTAATGCACTTGACCTTGAGAGTTAAGCTCACAAGAGGGTCAATTCATTCTGTCTGATTTCAAGATGGCTCACTGCTCTACTGCTTTAGAACCGAAGTATGGATCACTATTTTTTTTTCATTCTACTAAGAAAGCACTCCTGGCTTTGACGAGAGCCCTCAAAACTGAACTAGCTTTCTTCCTCTTATGTTCTTATCCTTTTTGAGTTTTTGCTTGGTGCTTGACATGGTGACACATTTTTACCTCTTCATTTGCAGGGTTTGTGATCTCTTGGTTTGTGATATGAGTTATCTTTAAGATATGTAAGCAGAATCAGGTTGCCAAGTGCAAATCAATTGAACCATCCAGCAAACTGATGCCTGAAGTGCCACAGGGATCTGTGTTGGGCAATCTTTTAATTTTACAATGCAGCAAGTTGACACTGATTAGCTTTTGTAACATTATACTCTACCATTAAAGTTTGGGGTCAGTAAGAAATGTTTTTATTTAAAGAGATTTATTTAGCCTAGATGCATTAAATTGATCAAAAGTGACAGTAAAGACATTTGTTACAAAAGCTTGTTTATATATATTAAGTTAAGTTAAATAAGTTAAGTTAAGTTATATATATTAAGTTAATTCATTCTCCAGGCAACACTAATATTTATGAGTTGACCTATAGCTGCTGAACAATGACCAATTTAAGTTAACTTAACACACAAAGCAGTAGGACATTCTAAAGATGCACACCAAATTTAGTAAAATTCTGGCGATAGGGGGCAACACAACTAAAAACATTTTTTATAACGTCTCGGTTACGGATGTAACCCTCGTTCCCTGAGTAGGGAATGGAGACTACAAGTTAGTCTGAGACTACAAGTTAGGGGGGGGGGGCTTACAGAATACACATATGACCCGGAGGGGGGGGGTGCATACGGAATATTTCAACCCCAGGGGGGGGGCAGAGTGGCTTGCCAAGGGAAAGACACAAGCTCAGAGAGGCTTACAGTTGAAATACACATGTGGGGGTCACCCAGAGGTGGAACCATGCACATGCCGGCACCTAGCCAATCGCGAAAGCTGCCGGAGGCATAACTCTGGCGTTGACGTCAACAGCGCTGGAGGAACTCAGGGCTTGTGAGGCTCACCTGAGGAGAATATCGAATGTATCCAGTCCGTGGAGTGGAATGGCGAGCAAGCGAAGACACCTGAGCTGGTCCTAGTACCGGCTGGTTGAAGTGAGTACACGGGGGGACACTGGCTCCACTCGGAGATTGTAGAATCTTGCGAATGTGTTGGGTGTCACCCAGCCTGCAGCTCTGCAGATGTCTGTTAGCAAGGCGCCATGCACTCGAGCCCAAGAGGAGGGCTTCATAACCAAGGGGGCACGGACGACCTTGCTGTTGGTAAGCCAAAGCAATGGCGTCCACTATGTAGTGAGACAACGTTTGCTTGGAGAGAGCCTTTCCCTTCAGCTTCCCACCATAACAGACACAGAGCTGGTCTGAGGTCCTGAAACACTGCGTTCTGTCTACGTAAGCATGGAAGGTGCGTACTGGACAGAGCAGTGCCAAGGCTGGGTCTGCCTCCTCCAGGGGCAGCGCTTGCAGGTTCACCACCTGATCTCGAAAGGGAGTGGTGTGAACCTTGGGCAAATATCCAGGCCGGGGTCTCAGGATCACGTGAGAATAGGCCGGCCCGAAGGCCAGGCACGCTTCGTCTACAGAAAATACATGCAGGTCCCCTACCCTCTTAATGGAGGCCAATGCAACCAGGAGCGTTGTCTTAATCGAAAGGAACTTAAGCTCCACTGATTGCAGAGGCTCAAATGGAGCACTCTGCAGGGCAGTTAAAACCACTGAGAGGTCCCAAGAGGGAACGCGAGGAGGGCGAGGAGGATTCAGTCTCCTCGCTCCTCTCAGGAACCTGATGACCAGGTCGTGCTTTCCCAGAGACTTACCTTCGACTGCATCGTGATGTGTTGCGATAGCGGCAACATACACTTTCAGGGTGGAGGGAGACAGCCTTCGCTCTAACCCATCTTGCAGGAAGGAAAGCACGACACTGATCAGGAATTTTCTGGGGTCTTCTCGACGAGAAGAGCCTCAGGAGACGAAGAGGTTCCACTTCAACGTGTAGGCATGTTCAGTGGACGACGCTCTAGCGGAAGTTATGGTAGCCACCACCGCTCGGGACGAGGGTGCCATAGGGTGCCAGAGGAATTGGCTAGGGAGGTGCTGTCGCGAGGAGTTCGGAAAACCAGGTCCGGGTGGGCCAATGAGGCGCAACCAAGATGACCTGCTCCTCGTCCTCCCTGATCATGCACAGGTTCTGTGCAAGAAGGCTCACTGGGGGAAACGCATACTTGTAGAGGCCCCGCGGCTAGCTGTGCGCCAGTGCGTCCGTCCCGAGGGTGCCCTCGGACAGGGAGTAAAACAGGTTGGAATGGGACGAGTCATGGGAGGCAAACAGGTCTACCTGTGCGTCCCCGAACTGATCCCAAATCAGCTGAACCGACTGGGCATGGATTCACCATTCTCCAGGAAGAGGCTTAGGCGTGAAAGCTCGTCGACTGCACAATTCGGGGTTCCCGGAATATAATGGCTCGAAGCGAACGCAGATGGTTCTGACTCCATAAGAGGAGGTGGCGGGCGAGTTGTGTCAAACAGCAAGAGCGTAGACCACCTTGTCGGAAGATGTACGCCACTGTCGCGGTATTGTCTGATCGGACTAGTACGAGCTGGTTCTAGCTGCCAGCAACTTGAGGCAATCGACATGCCAAAAGGCGCTGGGGTCCTGTCCAGGAGCCCGCGGCAGCATGTTCATTGCACATGGCACCCCAGCCTGTGGAGGAGGCATCTGTTGCGACAACAACATGCCTGGAAACTCGTTCTAAGGGCACTCCGGCCCGTAGAGAGCGGAGGTTTGTCCACAGGGTGAAAGTCTGACGGCAGGTCGGAGTTACTGGTACTTAAGTGCTCGTGACATGGCGGATGGTTCCACACACACCCGATACTCACGGCGGCCCAGGAAAGCATAGCTGTCAACTCTGGATCAGACTCGTTGTGCTAGCACACCCGAGGGTGGCAGCACAGACGAGCCCTCATCTCCAGAGAACTCCAGCTCACCTTGTGATGCGGCGATATACATGATTTCATCAGCCGTGGAACCGAATGAAATGCCGGCCCGCCGGCGTCCTCCGACGCGGCTCTGGTCAGCGAACTCATTCGGAACCGCACGGGTTGCAATGTGAAAGACGGGGTGTGGACCGAAGATATTTCGTCTTAGTTCGCCTTGGCCACCAGCCAAAGTATTATCTCGCGTGGAGAAAATAGATTGGGGTGTGGATGAGGGGACTCTCGCTCTATTGAGCTCATCGAGTCTCGACCGTTACATTGCGATGGTCATGTTCCCACTGGGAGAACGTGACACATCCACGAACGCTGTCTGAGAATGATCGAAGCCCAAACATGTCAAATCAGCGCTCGTGCCCATCAGTTGAATCTATCAGAATACCACACTCAGAAGTAAACGGGCAGATCGTCTTTAGAAAGAAGTGCCGCTTGCACACTCTTTTTGTGAGCTCACAGCAGGGCTGAAGCGCCCAGGGAGAAACACACGCTGTTCAGTTCAGCAGGCAGGAATGTGAAACTTGCTGGAACACGCCATCACACCAACACCGACTGGAAGCTGCTCGTCTAGAAGATTCTCGGAGATAGTCAGAGAATAGGGTGCAGGAGTGAAGAGAACTTCTTGGCTCCGAAGCGAAAACATATCTGCATATTGCGGCGTCCTTCCTTTTATACCCACGCGGTGGGGGCGGAGTTACGCCATGCAAATTCCGCAGACCCATGGCATTTCCTTGCCATTGGCTCGTTTTATTTTTTTCGAAGATGAGAGGCTTCTAAGCGAACCCCATTCGTCATCACAACGTAACTCGTAGTGACTACGCAAGGGAACTGTGCAACCGTAGAATCCATGTTGAAAATTGGTATGCATCTTGTTACGTTCCGGCTCTAGGAAGTAACAAAATAAAGGGATCAGAGTCCAAAGATATATTTAAGCAAAATATTTGATTACGTCTAGGGGATAAATAATAAAGAAAATAGATGTTCAACAGCAAATAAACAAACAATAAAGAACAAAACAATATGAAGGTCCAGCTCCTTATGTGCACAGCTACAGGATAGGAATCAGAGCTATCTTCCACAAAGGCCAGCCATCTTAAATAATGCTTCCCAAATTCCAGACAGGTGTAGATCCTTATCTGGCAACCTATAAAAGAAAAGACAGGACAACAGAGCAAACCCAAAACAAACATTGAGCCGTAACAATCTTCTTTGGTGGACATCCTATCATATCCTCTACTATGACTTGGATATTTAAAAACCATGGCCACCAGCTGCCAATCAAATTTCAGTGGCTGATAACATCAAATCTGAATGACCTACAGTTGACCTACAATGACCTAGGCTGTTTGTCAGATCGTCACCAAACTTTGCACACATAAGCTATAGACCATGGTGACAAAAGTTATCAACAGAATTTTTATCCATTAAACAGTTTGGAAGATCTTTTTTTTATGTGTCTGGTATGACCCATCTTGTGTGACAGTGGAGACCACGGAGAACAAGTAATTCTGAGTAAGCGCTTAAGTTTCATAAATGTATGATGCTCGGAAGGCTAACTGCAAATTCTAAACTATCGGCCATTTCAACTGAAAGATGGAAAAAATAATCTCCATTCATCCATCTATCTTCTTCCGCTTATCCGGGGCCGGGTCGCGGGGGGCAGCAGTCTAAGATGAGATGCCCAGACTTCCCTCTCCCTAGACACTTCCTCCAGCTCTTCCGGGGGGACACCGAGGCGTTCCCAGGCCAGCCGGGAGACATAGTCTTCCCCAGGGTCTCCTCCCAGTGGGACGTGCCCGGAACACCTCCCCGGGAAGGCGTCTAGGAGGCATCCGGAACAGATGCCCGAGCCACCTCAGCTGACCCCTCTCGATGTGGAGGAGCAGCGGCTCTACTCTGAGGTCCTCCCGAGTGACCGAGATTCTCACCCTATCTCTAAGGGATCGCCCAGCCACCCTGCGGAGAAAGCTCATTTCGGCCGCCTGTATCCGGGATCTTGTCCTTTCGGTCATGACCCAAAGCTCATGACCATAGGTGAGAGTAGGAACGTAGATTGACTGGTAAATTGAGAGCTTTGCCTTACGGCTCAGCTCCTTCTTCACCACAACAGACCGGTACATCGACCGCATTACTGCAGAAGCTGCACCGATCCGTCTGTCAATCTCCCGTTCCATCCTTCCCTCACTCGTGAACAAAACCCCAAGATACTTAAACTCCTCCACTTGAGGAAGGATCTCTCAACCAACCTGAAGTGAGCAAGCCACCCTTTTCCGACTGAGGACCATGGCCTCGGATTTGGAGTTGCTGATTTTCATCCCAGCCACTTTACACTCGGCTGCAAACCGTCCCAGTGCATGCTGAAGGTCCTGGTGTGAAGGGGCCAACACGACAACATCATCCGCAAAAAGCAGAGATGAAATCGCGTGGTCCTCAAACCTGACACCCTCCGGCTCCTGGCTGCGCCTAGAAATTCTGTCCATAAAAACTATGAACAGAACCGGCGACAAAGGGCAGCCCTGCCGGAGTCCAACATGCACCGGGAAGAAGTCTGACTTACTCCCGGCAATGCGAACCAAGCTCCTGCTTCGGTCATACAGGGACCGGACAGCCCTTAGCAAAGGACCCCGGACCCCATACTCCCGGAGCACCCTTCACAGGCCGCCGCGAGGGACACAGTCGAATGCCTTCTCCAAATCCACAAAGCGCATGTGGACTGGTTGGGCAAACTCCCATGAACCCCCCAGCACCCTGTAGAGAGTATAGAGCTGGTCCAGTGTTCCACGGCCCGGACGAAAACCGCACTGTTCCTCCTGAATCTGAGGTTCCACTATCGGCCGAAAAAATAATTGCAAAAAATAATCTTTTAAGCCTAATTGTTTTATATCTGTTTCCATCCCTTTTAATGGAATAAATGCATTGATCTAGTTCATTTGAATAACTATGCTGTACTGACAGACAGTATAGTTTTATGCATTAATGTGTACATAGAAATCTGTGAAATGCTCATAGATCATTAAATGTTTCACTTTTTTTAGATCCCAATAAAACAAATTTTTCCACAAAAATATATTTTTAAAATGAATATAAAAACATTTATTGTTGTGTAACCCTTATGTGTTAATAATCAAAGATTTATGTGTTAAACTGTAAGAAAAATGTTACGAGGCAACACATATAGAAAAATTATAAACATGAAAAGGACCTTAAGATAAATCTCCCTCGCGCCCCGTACGGAGGATGCGTGATCCGGGGTCACCAATATGAACCGCGAATATAACGTTAGCAGTTTACAGCAATATGCTGTATTATTAGTAAACAGCCAGCTTCTGTAAAATAATGCTGTAATTTTTACAGCAATTCATTACAGTGTAGATAAACGTCTCAGGTTACGTATGTAACCCTGGTTCCCTGAGAGGGAACGAGACGCTGCGTTTGAGACGCGGTGGGAACGCCCTGCGTGATTACGTCGTGAAGCACATGTAAAATCAGTCCAATGGAAGCCCGAAACGTCAAGGGTGACGTCATAGACCAGGAAACTATAAAGCACCCCTGAAATCAGACCGCGCCAGCTTCTGAAAAAACCTGAAGCAAGTCGATCAGGGCATGCAGGAAGTATGGCAGCAAACGCAGCGTCTCGTTCCCTCTCAGGGAACCAGGGTTACATACGTAACCTGAGACGTTCCCTTTCAAGGGAACTTCGAGCTGCGATGGGAACCCCATACCCACTACGCCATAGTGACAAATGCCCGTTCTGTGTGAAGTCCAGCGGACACTAAGAAGCAAGCAACCTCGCCCCTGGAGTGGAGAGGTCAAGGTCATAAAACCTGACAAATGTATGTGGAGAGGACCATCCTGCCACATTACAAATGTCAAAAAGGGAAACACCCGAAATTAAGGCCGTAGAGGCCGCCATACTCCTAGTAGAATGGGCCCGAACAGCCATAGGTGAAGGCTGTCCGGCCGCTTCATAAGCCAATTATATAGCCTTGACTATCCATTTGCTCATAACCTGTTTAGATGCAGGGCACCCTCTCTTGAGTGACCCAAAGCAGACAAATAGTTGTTCAGACTTACGCCACAGGGCAGCTCTGTGAACGTAGGCATCTAATGCCCGAACTGGACATAACAGGTTCAGTCGTTCCTGATCTGGGGTATTGAAAGGTGGAGGATAAAAGGCCTGCAGCACTATTGGGCCCCCAACATTAACTGGGACCTTTGGAATATAACCCGGTCTAGGGTAAAGAAATGCTTTCACCATACCAGGTGCAAATTCCAGAAATGAGGGACCAACCGACATGGCGTGAAGATCTCCAATTCTTTTGATAGACGTAATAGCAAGGAGAAAAATAGTCTTTATAGTGAGGAATTTTTCTGAAACCTCTTCAATGGGCTCAAAGGGAGGCAAAGCCAGACCTTCAAGTACAACGGCTAAATCCCAGGCCGGTGCTCTAGAGTGCAGTGCAGGTCTCAACCTCAATGTACCACGGAGAAAACGAGTGATAAGAGGATCTCTCCCAATAGAAGTGCCCCCCATAGGGGTGTGGTAGGCAGATATAGCCGCCACGTAAACCTTTAGGGTGGAAGGAGATAATCTAGCAGAGAAACGGTCTTACAAAAAATCGAGAACTGAACCAACAGGGCAGTTAACAGGATCTAAATGACGTACACCACACCAGGTGGAGAATAATTTCCATTTCAGTGCATTCAGTCTTCTCGTGGAAGGGGCTCTGGAATGAAGAACGGCCTCAACGACCTCAGTCGAGAGACCGGATTCTATGAGCCGGGCCCCCTCAGAGGCCAGGCCCGCAGTTTTCACAACTCCGGTTGAGGGTGAAATATCGTGCCCCTTGCCTGGGACAGCAGGTCCCTCCTGAGCGGAATCTCCATTGGAGAGCTGTCCAGAAGAGACATTAGGTCCGAGATCCAAATTTGAGTCGGCCAGTAAGGGGCTACTAGTAGCAGCTGAGCCCCTTCCCGGCGAACCCTCTCCAGAACCCCCGGAAGCATAGATATCGGGGGAAATGCGTACAGGTGTAGCCTCGGCCACACCTGCACCATCGCATCCAGTCCGAGAGGAGCTGGCTGTGTGAGGGAGAACCACATGGGACAATGGGTTGTATCTGACGATGCGAAAAGGTCTATTTGAGCTTGACCAAACTTCTCCCACAGGAGCTCCACCACCTCGGGGTGAAGTCTCCACTCCCCGGGCTTCAGCCCCTGCCTCGACAGGATATCCGCTCCCACATTCTGACGCCCCGGAATGTATACTGCTCTGAGAGATAGCAACTTCCCCTGGGCCCATAGGAGGATCTGATGGGCCTGCTTGCAAAGGTGACGTGACCTCAGACCCCCCTGATGGTTGATATAGGAGACCACCGATGTGTTGTCCGTGCGGACCAACACATGATGGCCTCTCAGGTCTGGGAGGAAATACTTGAGGGCTCGAAATACCGCCATCATCTCCAAAAGATTTATATGCCAGGAACGTTGATGGTCCAGCCAAAGACCTTGCGTCGAGCGGCCACTCATGACCCCCCACCCCGTGAGGGAAGCATCCGTCGAAAGCGTGACGCGTCGACAAGAAGCCCCCAACACTGGGCCCTGGGCGAGGAACCAAGGTTTCCTCCACATGACCAAGGCACGAAGGCATCGCCGCGTGACCTTGATCCTGCGGAACGGATTTTCCCTTGGAGAAAACCCCTTGGTCCTGAGCCACCACTGCAGGGGTCTCATGTACAGAAGGCCAAAAGTAATTACGTTGGACGCAGCTGCCATGAGACCCAAAAGTCTCTGAAACTGTTTTACAGTGAGTGACTGGCCTAGTTTCACATTCTTTACGGCTGGGAGAATCGCAGAAATACGTGCAGGGGACAGACGTGCCTGCATAGTGGTCGAATCCCAAATTACACCTAGAAAAGTGGTCCTCTGAGCTGGGAGGAGCACACTTTTTTTGGTGTTGAGCCTCAACCCCAAACACTTTATATGGGACAGAACGACATCTCGATGACGAACTGCCAATTGCTCTGACTGAGCTAAAATCAACCAATCGTCAATGTAATTTAATACGCGAATGCCCTGGAGTCTCAAAGGAGCCAGAGCTGCATCCACGCATTTTGTAAAGGTGCGGGGTGATAAACTTAGGCCAAATGGAAGAACCCGATACTGGTATACTTCGCCCCCGAAAGCAAACCTCAGGAACTTCCTGTGATGAGGATGGATAGATACATGGAAGTACGCGTCTTTCAAGTCTATTGTGACAAACAAGTCCCGGACTGAATCTGTGATACAATCATTTTGAGTGTAAGCATTTTGAACTTGAGTTTCTGCACTCTGCTGTTTAACTGGCGCAGATCCAGAATAGGACGCAACCCTCCATCCTTCTTTGGAACGATGAAATAACGGCTGTAAAACCCTGACTCTCTGCTGGGAGGAGAAACCCTTTCTATAGCTCCTTTTTGAAGAAGTGTCAATATTTCCTGCTCCATGACCAGAGCCTGCTGTGAGTCCACTACTGTAGAGAGGACCCCTTGAAATCTGGGCGGACGAGAACCGAACTGAATTCTGTAACCCTTTTCTATTATGTGCAGGACCCATATAGAAACATTTGGCAGAAGTTTCCACGCTGCCAGAAATTCTGATAAGGGAACCAGCCTCTCGAGACTGGCCTCTGGATTTGATTGAATAATCATTCCGGCGCCCTGAACCGGCGAACCGGCAGGGAACAACCGAACTGACCGTTCTACAACCCTCCTCAGAGGATTGTACGGGGACGCTGACACCTCGGTGCCCTGAAACGGCGACCCGGCAGGGAACAACCGAAGTGGCAACGGTGCGACTCTCCTCGGAGAATCGCCCCCTGGAGGGCGCCAAGGAGGGACGGTTCCTCGGAATCGTTCCTCCCTGGAGGGGACCACCCTCAGAAGTCTGACGGCCTTGGCGTCAGGACTTCTTCTTAGTCCAACCTCTCTTAGTGATAACAGTCCTCAGATCCTGTTTACCACCAACAGGCTTAGACTGCGACCACCACTCAGGAACCCCAGATTGAGGAGGCGCCCGAGCGGCGATGCTCTGCTTTTGCTGGAATCTATGGAATGCGCAGCTCGTAGAGGGTCGAGGCTGCTCAGACTTTATATTACGAGCAACCTCTGAGACACTGGACCGGCGAGGAAGAAACCTCTGAAACGCAGCCGCCTGTTTTTTACTTTCTTGAAACCTATTAACGACACAATTTATAGCGTCGCCGAACAGACTTGTAGGTGAAAGCGGCGCGTCCAGAAGAACAGACCTATCTTTATGACCATAAACCATAAATGACGCTCCGTGGCCACCAAGGCTGCCATAGAGCGGCCCACAGATTTGGCCGTCTCCTTGGTGGCCCGGAGAGATAGATCTGTCGTGCGACGCAACTCTCGAATTGCGTCAGCACTAACTTCCTCACAATCATCCATGTCCCTCAGCAGGTCAGCCTGGTATGCTTGTAATATTGCCATTGTGTGTAAGCATGCCGCGGCCTGACCTGATGCCGAATACGCTTTACCCACCAACAATGAAATATTTTTTAATGGCTTGGTGGGTAACGTCGAGGCTTTCAGTGATGACGCTGACTCGGGGGAGAGATGGCTCGCAAGCGTCTCTTCCGCACGAGGCATCGTCATATAACTATGGTGATCAATCCCTTGAACTTTACTATAATTATTAGTTTGTGGATTATACACTCTGATCCACACCTCGGTGTGGAGATCGGGAAAAAACGGGAGTTCCCGACGTGGAGGTCGTGATCTAGATGGAAGAAATCGTTCATCTAACAGATTTTTTCTAGAATCAACTTCGAAATCATCAGCTGGCCATTCAATATTTAATTTAGCAACAGCACGAAATAAAACCTCCAAAAGCTCCTCATCAGCAGGGGTATGAGCTGGCGAAAACTCACAATCACCCATATCAACGACATCCAGTTCCCCAGAACTGGATAGCCACAACATTGGTGCCTCAACCTGAGAAGGAGAAGCCGCAGCGCGGGCTCCTTCCTGGGCAGAGACACCAGATTCAGCAGGTAAGGGTTGAGAAAGGGTGGGGCCCGTCTCAAACCCCGCTACTAAATCCATATGCGATCCCTAAGATGAAAGCCTCCGCTGTGGCTCGGCAGCAGCGGAACCCGCACCTCGGGGAACGCGAACCGAACCGTCCTCCTCAAAGAACGCCCGGCGAGAGCGGAGAGTTTTCATAGACAAACTCATGCAATGCACACAATCAGCTCCCTCGAGAACTGATTGGGCATGCTCCACTCCCAAACAAGCAACACAAAGCTGATGTGTGTCCCCACCCGTGATATAATGAGGGCAGGGAACAACACAACGTCTAAAATCTTGCTTGCTCACCATGGTAATAGATATATATTGGGCTTGACAGACAACAATAAATAGACAAGGACAGATTCACAGAGAGCGCTTGCTGAAGGTACAGATGCTGGCGCGGTCTGATTTCAGGGGTGCTTTATAGTTTCCTGGTCTATGACGTCACCCTTGACGTTTCGGGCTTCCATTGGACTGATTTTACATGTGCTTCACGACGTAATCACGCAGGGCGTTCCCACAGCGTCTCAAACGCAGCTCGAAGTTCCCTTAAAAGGGAACAATAAATGTTTTAAGCTACAAATTATAGCATTACATTCATTTGAAATTGTCCTGTGACATAATTTGGCATACATTTCATCTAAATTTAAATGTTGAATACACTACACATACTATGATCAATCCCTAGGTGCTGGAAACATTGCTGAGAGATTTTTTTCTCCATACTATTATGATAGCATCACACAGTTGCTGCAGATTTTTCTGCTTCACATCCATGATGCAAATCTCCCATTCCACCACACCCCAAAGATTCTCTATTGGATTGAGATCTGGAGACTGTTTTGACTATAGTGAACTCATTGCCATGTTCAAGAAACTAGTTTGAGATCTTCTTCTTCTTCTTCGAGTCCGTTGCAATCTCAAATGTCGTTCTGCCAATATCTGGCGCAGATCAGAGCTGATGTGGTCGGTTCAGCCAGGTCCTGGGCTCTGCACTGAGGGGCGTTTTCACACTCCAGTAGATGGGGCATTGTCTGTACTGCTCCGCAGCTACATGTGTCGTCTATCTGGTGGTTCCATGTTTTCATAAGTGCATTGCACCTCCCCTGTTCCACTCGTAATCTGTTGAGGGTCTTCCAGGTTAGCCATGGGAGGTCGTGCCCGGTGGCGAGACATTCAGTCGGGGTGATTCCTCTCTCCATCCAGTCCAGGGCTCATAGGTTTAGCTGGTTCCATTCATCTTTCCAAATGTTGGTCCTTGCTATTTCTTTGGTTGTCTGGAGAGGTGGGACTGTCAGTAGGAAACTGGCTCTCGATTTCAGATGGGGTGGGGGTGCTATGTGTCCGTACAGGGGGTGCCTTGTGTCAAACTCCTGTGCATTCCGCTCGTCTTGGGCGATGATGGATCGTCTGATGTGGGGGGGGGGGGGGCAATGCCGGATAGGGCGTAGAGGCACGGGACTGGCGTTGTCTTTATACACCCCGTGATAATGCGGCAGGTGTCATTGAGAGCTGTGTCAATCAGTTTGGTATGGTGGGAGCGGCTCCAGCTTGAGCAAGCGTATTCAGCTGTGGAGAAGCACAGGGCTAGGGCAGTTGCCTGAATGGTTGGTGGTTCAGCGCCCCATTTTGAGTTTACCAGTTTGCGCAGGATGTTATTACGGGTGTTAATCTTGGCTTTAGTGTTCTGAAGATGAGTTTTAAAAGAGAGTGTCCTGTCGAGTGTGACTCCCAGGTACACGGGGTGAGGATGGTTAGAGAGTTTGTATCTATCCCATGATATGCTCAGTTCTTTTTTCGGATCTCGATTTTTAAGATGGAAGCTGCATAGTTGGGTTTTTGATGGGTTGGGTTTCAGGTGGTTGTTATTGTAGTAAGTTGTCATCTCTTGGAGGGCACTTTCCATGACAGGCTCAATCTTCTGGAAATTCTCCTGTTGGGTGGTGATGCAGATATCGTCCGCATAGATAAAACGGCGGCATTGTGGGTGGAGTGGTTGGTCATTAGTGTATATGTTGAAAAGAAGGGGGGGCCAGTACGCTGCCTTGTGGTAGGCCATTCTTTTGGGCTTTCCATTTGGTCTTCTTGTCGTTTAATTGTACAAAGAAGCGCCTATTGTTAAGGATGCTTTTGATGATTTGACAGAGGTCGAGGTCACCAGTCATGTCAAAAAGTTTCTAAATCATGGTGCGGTGCTGGACAGTATCGTAGGCAGCAGTGAGGTCTATGAAAGCTGCTCCGGTGATGAGTTTGCACTCAAAACCGTCCTCAATGTGTTGGGTGAGGTTCAGTAGCTGTCCAGTACAGGAGCGGCCAGGACGGAAACCGGCTTGATCTTTAGTAAGCTTAGAGTCTATAAGTGGCATAAGGCGTTGGAGTAGTAGCCTCTCGTAGAGCTTGTAGGTGATGCAGAGGAGGGAAATTGGTCTGTAGCTCTTTGGTAATGATGGATCCTTTCCAGGTTTGAGAATTGCAACAGTCTTGGCCTTTCTCCATACCGGTGGGATTATTTTCTCTGCCATGCATGAGTTCAGCATTTCTAGGAGCCAAGTCTTTGCTTTAGGTCCCAGGTGCTGTATCATTTCCGCCAGTACATCATCGATTCCTGCTGCTTTCCCAGGTTTCAGCATGCTCATTGCAGCTTCAAGTTCTTGTGGGTCGAAAGGCTTGGTGAGTGCTCTGGCTGGTTGTGGGTGGTCCGGTACAGCTGTCCGGCGGTATTCTCCTGTGGATCTGCGCCGGTTTTGGCTGCGACCGTTTGCCACCAGCTGTGCTGCAACTGAGTTAGCTGTGACTGTTGTGAGTGTGGGCGGAGTGGTATGGTCTTCGCCGAGGCGGGGGTTTGTGGCCCATGCCTTCCTGCTGTTGTTGGTCATGTTGGTGTTTTCTAACAGCTACTTCCAGGCTTTCCTTCGATCTTCCCCGACTTTGTTCAGCAGGATCTCTCCGAGTTCCGTGGTGGTGGGGGAGAAGGGGTCCGCATGGTATGCCCAGTGGTAGGCTTTCAATAAATCACTAGATGTTTCCGACAGACCGGAGATGTACTCGGTCTGGCATCCTCTTGGTATATGTCGCCTGGCTGACCTTTTCAACAGGTCTATGAACATGCTGTAGTTGTTGGGGTGTGATGGAATGCTGGAGATGGAGTTTTCAATCTCCCGTTGGAATGACAGCCAGTCTGCCTTACGCAGATTGAACCTTCTGCGGAAGGGGACGGTTGTTGCTTGGAGAACGGATCGGATGGTTATAGTGATTGGCCGGTGTTGCGTGTGGGGGATAGGGTCCAGTACCTCTTTCACAACTCTCGATGTTAATTCACCGCTCACACACACGAGATCTGGGTTATATCCTCGTTTCCCTCTGCCGCTGTGAAAAGATTTTGGCAGTTTCGCGTCGTGGATCAGAGTCAGGTGTTTCGACTCGAGCCAGGTTTCGACTTCATCTCCGTCTTGATTGTTCTTTTCATAACCCCACCATGTGCTATGGGCATTGAAGTCCCTGATACTGATGTGGTATTTCCTCTTGCATCTGTCTGGCAATTCAGAGTGGAGGAAGGGACTTTGGGGGGGTTTATACACTGATGTGACAGAGACGTTCGGGAGGGCAACTATGATGGTTTCCATTTGCCCTTCGGTGATGTGGGTGTAGACCTCAATACAGCTGACCCATACTGCCTGTGTCGGATCTCGGCCACCAGCTTCATTCCAGGGATGGCTGGTCGGTGTTGTGCAGGGCCGATGTGGGTTTCCTGCATGCACACTATGTCGAAGCATCTGACCACTGTTGCTAGTATTTCTGCCTTGCGTCTGGAAAAACCTTCAATATTGATTGAGGCGATTGACAGTGCAGGCCCAGAGGGGGGGCGGGTATCTGTTGCGCTTTGGCATCGTCATCTGTTAGATTGCTCGGGTAGGTATACAGATATTGGCCTACTGGTAGTGGTAATATCAGATAAGAATATCAGATTGTACCAGTCAGCGTTTCCCAGGCTGCACCACGAGGAGGTTTCTGTATTAGCAGCCCACTAAAGTTTGAGATGATTTGAGCTTTGTGACATGGCATGTTATCCTGCTGGAAGTAGCCATTAGAAGATGTGTACACTGATCATAATGGGATGGACATGGTCAGCAACAATACTCAAGTAGGCTGTGGTGTTTAAAAACTTTAGGTCCCTTAGTACCAATTGAGCAAAGAAAATATTCCCCTCTCTCCATTGTAACTCCATTAGCAGCCTGAAACGTAGATACAAGGTAGGATGGATCCATGTTTACACCAAATTCTGACCCCACCATCTGAATGTTGCAGCAGAAACCGAGACAGGCAACTTTTTTTCAGTCTTCTGTTTTCAACTAGCCTTTCTGGCCTACACTCTCTGCTGGAAACTGACTCTGGCCTTCAAACACTGGCAGAGTGGCCAAGGATTTCTCCTTTCTGGAATGTGATTATCAGAGATGACCATCTAATCTGAGTAAACATTTGTGTGTTTTTCTGTTCTGGGTATAGTCGCTTTAAGATGTAGTCATTGGGCTGACAACTAAATGAATGGGAGCGCAAGCTTGCCTTGACTGTTGTCAGTTGTGTAATTGTTTTACAACCATCTTGTAAATGTGTTCTTTGGTGCACTGTTGAAAATTTGTTCAATCTAAACGGCATACGTTTTTGTTGCAACAACAGTTTCTCATACACTAGTTGAACAATACTGTTGCTCTATGGCTATCAGAACTTTGTTTGCTTTAAATTCATCCTTCATGTTCCTCTCATATACACATTTTACAATTATAAAGTCAGCATGAAAAGAAAATTCACCCAACAGTATCTATTAACTGAATGGATGTTATTGATCTTATTGTAAGGTTTATCCATGCAAATGTTTAATTTATTTATTTTTTGCAATATTGTTTTTATTTGTAATTTTTTTATTCAAAATATCAACACTTCTGGTCAAACAACAGCTTTCTCTCTGGAGATGCATGCCAGACTTCTCCAATGGTTTAGGCTACTTATCTCACATTCATATCTGCATCCACCCAATCAACAACCGATAATTAGAACCAAGTCCCCGCCCTGTATTCTTTTTCCATAATGTTTCACTTAGATGTACATTGCAATATGGAATAAGATAGGTTGCTATTTCTGTTTCTCCACAATAGTCTATTTCAATCTTTTGCAGCAAGAAAACTCCTGTTTTAATCAATAAATCTGTCAAAACTGCACAATGAATCATTTATTTACATCATGTCTCCACTTTGTTTGTTTTAATGAGAGGATTTGTGCACGTGCAAAATTTACACTTGGTAAATATAAATGTATTCAGTAGGGCTGTGAATCTTTGGGTTGGCAGCGAATCGATTCGATTCACGATTCATCGGTTTTCGATTCGATTCAAGAACGATTTTTTGCAAATTCAGAAAGATTCGATTCAATGCGATTCACATTCAAATTCGATGCGATTCGATTAATTCGATTCGATTCTTCATTTTTTTATATGCATTCATAGGATTATTTAAATGCTTCCCCCAATGGGTCTTAGTCAGGGTGTAAATTATACAGCTGCCTTCGGGGGTCAGAGAGTTGGAACAAAAACAAAAAAACAACGACATTTTGTCTATAGAGGGAATGCATTAACGTCACTTTCCCGCCGGAACACGCCCCCCTCAGCCGGACTGAATGGCAAAAGAGCTGCTGCGTGACTGGAGTCATAGGCGTAGATTACGCGGGGGACTTTTTATACAATGTAAATTCGTCCCCCGCACTTTTTCATAGGGCAAGTGTGTCTACGACAAGCTGAGGTTTTCGCGGGTGTGTATACCCTATATCGAGATTTAAAATCCAAAGAGTCAAGGATAGTCTATCTACTTACGTGACTATCACGTTTCCATGGTAATCAGTCACTCGTGCATCAGCTTACGACACGCCCATGCGCGCATCCGCGCCGAATCCATCACTTTCATGGAGTTCAAAATGCCAAAAAACTCTTCTCTCCTTTTTCAGGAAAAAGTCAAGCACTGCAAGTAAGTTGTCATGTAGTATCCGAATTGTGTTGCACAATGATGAATAACTCCGCCTATTTCTCTTGTAATAATTAACAAGTTTTGTTGTAAATTCACTACCCGAACTAACATGCCATGTTTTCAATCTATTTTACTCGTAATGCATTTTATTTTCACAAATATGTTATCAAAGCCCTTCAAATTAGAATACACATGCTAAATGTTAATGCTGAATTTGTATTTTCATGCGTTAACAGCCACGATCTGCTTGAATCAGGCAGCGGTGTAACGTGTACATGATGTTTATCATAATTTGGTAACACTTTACAATTAGATAAAAAAGTTTGTAGACAAACTTTAAGTTCTCTTGAAAAAGCAACTAGAAAGTTTGAAGTAGTTTTAAAAGCTTGAAGTTTGAAGGTTTTCAATGGGAAAGTTTTAGTTTAGTAAGACAGACTTTGTTTAGGTTTAGGCTAGTAAGAAAATGTAATTTTGCCAAAAAAGGAACTTTAATTTTAAGTAAATGTTATTTTTAAATTAGCTTCAGTGTGATATTTAACCATATTATCATGCTTAACACTGATAATTTGAATAATTGTAATGCGATGATCAGATATCTAAATCAGAGAATATCATATGTTTGGGCAGTTGGATTATTTATTTTTAACAGTGGATTCAGGGGACTCAAAGTGCACCAGATTAATGAATTTATCTTTAAAATGTACAAAATTTTCTCACGGGGGGGCATGCCCCCGGACCCCCCTAGAGGTACCGAGATCCACCTACAAAAATACTGTGCCACAGCAGACTATATGATGGTCTACGAAATTTACACATTTTATTATCTTATTAAAATACATGATCGCGATTTTACCATCTCCGCCTCATTTTAAGCCTTAAAAATATAATTAGCTTTAAATATAAATAGCATATTAAGCTAATTAAGAAAAACCCTCAACAAAAGTCTGAAGAAAAAAAACTGGTATTACACTTGACATTCTGTCCCCCTCACTTTTGAAATGGTGGCTACGCCCCAGACTGGAGTTAATAGGGGAAACTGCGAAAACGCGAGTAAAACAAACTATTATCAGTTTAAACTAAAAGTTGGACTCGATATAGTGTTCCTTACAACTTATCAAAGATCCAGTGATCCATGGATATTGACATGCAGCCAGGAATCGTGTTTCCTGACATTTATATGTGCCTGATTTCGACGCCAGGGAAATAAATTAAGAAAATTTGCCTGTAAACGTTTTATATATAAATACAATAAAGATAGGTCTAAATCCGAGTGATCACTTACATTAATGTTATACTGTATATCATCATATCGTCCAGCCCTAAAACTTGTATAGTTTTTTGTCAGTGTTTATTTAAAAACATCCAATTATGCAGAATATAGTCTGTTCTGTAGCTTTTTGCAGTCTGTAAAAATATACTGTACCTCAGATTTCTGGTCAAATCTAGTTGTACAGTTAATCGCAAAGCTCTTTTTCGTTTTGGATGTGTTTTGTGTGTTTTTCACGGCATTGACGCTGAAAACGTACTCGGTTACTAACGTAACCTCGGTTCCCTTTCGTAGTCACTCCGAGTTACGTCGGATGACGGAGAATGGGGGTTTCGCCAGAAAGCCAATCCTCTTCGAGTATTAAAAAACGAGCCTATGGCAATGAAATGCCATGGGTCTGCGGAATTTGCATAATGTATCTCCGCCTCACTGCGTGAGTATCTAAGGAGAGACAGCTGCAACAGCAGATCATGTTTTCGCTTCGGAGCCAAGAGAATCTCTTCACTCCACAAGTCAAATCCTGAGTATTCTCAGTGACTACATCTCTTCGAGACGAGCGAACTCTCTGATGTTGGTGTGACGGCGGTATCCAGCGAGTTTCATATTGCCTGCGATCTGAGCAGTGGTCTGCCGGTCTGTGTGTCTCTCCCTGGTCGCTTCAGCATCCGCAGAGTTTTTTTTCCTCTCACTAAAAGAGCGTGCACGCGGCACGTCTTTTTAAAGACGCGTCTTTCTAAAGACGATCTGCCCGTGTATTTCTGAGTGCGGTATTCTGATAGATTCAGCTGTTGGGCGCGAGCGCTGTTTGGCGTGTTTGGGCTTTGATCACGCTCGGACAGCGCTCGTGGGTGTGTCACGTTCTCTCAGTGGGAACGTGACCATCGCAATGTATACGGTCGAGACTCTGTGAGCTCATTTGAGTGAGAGTCCCCTCATCCATCACCCGATCTATTTTTCTCCACGTGAGATAATACTTCGGCTGGTGGCCAGGGTGACTAAGACGTCAGGTCTGGAACTAACCGACGAAAATTCCTCGGTCCACACCCCGTCTTTCACGTTGCAACCCACGTGGTCCCGAGTGGATTCGCCGGCCCGCCCGCGGGCCCGCGTTCTCATTCGGTCCACCAGCTGATGAAATCATGTTTATCGCCGCATCACAAGGTGAGCTGGAGTCCTCTGGAGATGGCTCGTCTGTGCTGCTGTCCTCGGATGTGCTAGCATAGCGAGCTTGATTCAGAATTCACAGCTATGCTTTCCCGGGCTGCCACGAGTATCGGGTTTGTGTGGAAAATTCTGCCATATCCCGAGCACTTGAGGCTGATGATTGGTTTTTGGGGGTGGCGAACCCAAATCCTTTCTACCCGGATGTGCATGAAGAGGCCATGAGATCGTGGAAGTCTCCTTTGACTTTTCGCGACTGCTCTGCGGCCTCTTCCGCCTTCTCTGCCCTCGTAGAGGCCGCAGTCTACGGTACACTGGGGTTCCCCCCTGTGGAGTGTTCTGTGGCAACACTTAGGTGTCCCCACAGCGCCTCCACCTGGCGTGGCAACCCTAAGCACCCCCCCAATGCCTGTAGGTTCTTGTCTACTCCGGTGGCGGGGACCTATAGAGCTGCGGGGCAGGCTGCCACCTCACTGTGTGTTATTGCCATCCTTCTGGGTGTTCAGTGACATGCACGAGGGTAGGGCTGATTCAGGGCTCATCCTTGAGCTGCCTGCCGTCACCGACCTTGCTCTACGAGCGACGAAGGTGACCGCACGCTCCCTGAGTCAGGTGATGTCCACATGTGTGGTCAGACATTTCTGGCTTAACCTGGTTGATGTGCGCGAGGCTGAGTGAACCAGTTTCCTCAACTTCCCCATATCCCAGGCTGGCCTCTTCGGCGGCGCGGTCGAGAACTCTGCCCAACAGTTCTCGGCCGCCCAGAAGTGGACTGTGGCTTTTTTCTGACCCTGCGGCTTCTGCTGCCAATCAGCCGGCGGCTCAGACGCTTCAGTCCGCTTGCCGTCGAATGCGCCCTCCTGCGACTTCCGCCCCCTCCCGCCCGGCCCCAGCAGCACCGGGCCGGGCCGTGGAGGTGGTCGCAGGGAGGTGCCCCTGCCCGTACCAGCCCCGCAGCCCCGCTGTACGCCAGGCTATGCGGCGCTCCCGTTACGGGCAGCTCAGTTATGGCTTGCAGTTCTCATGGAGTGGTTGCAGGCCCACTCCTTCCCCCGGTGGAGGGCTGGGGGAGAATCTTTTAAAAAAGAGCTGCATCCCATCTCTGAGCACGCAGAGCTGGACGGCAGTGCGCGACGCCCCCGAGCCTCGCCACTCTCGTTCCCCTCTGTCTCTGAGGGTGCGGATGACAGTGCGTGCCGTCTCCAGACCACACCACTCTCGTCCCCCTCTATCGCCAGACCCCTGGCAGAGCAGACCCCCGCGGAACGCTGGTCCTTCCCTGGTCTCCTCTGTCAGGACGCGGAGCATGACTGTGCACGCGTGCTGGGCCGCTATGCCACCCTCACCTGTGCCGGTCACTCCGCTCCGCTGCCCCTCCGGGGGGACGCCTGTGGCTCGGATGATTCCACTGGATCAGTGTTTGGTGGCTTGGTTAGAGCTCCCCAATCTGTCCTGTTGGGTCGCCCGAATGATCAGGCTCGGCTATGCGATTCAGTTCGCACGGTCTCCTCCCCGCTTCAGGGGAGTCCGCTTACTGTGGTCGGTGGCTATGCCCCGATCATGAGAGCGGAGGTTGCCACCCTGCTGGCGAAGGGTGCAATCGAGGCTGTCCCTCCAGCCGAGGTGGAGTTACGGGTTTACACCCCGTACTTCATTGTCCCCAAGAAAACCGGTGGGTTACGGCCAATCCTGGACTTGCGCGTCTTGAACCGCTCCCTTCACAGGCTGCCGTTCAAGATGCTCACGGCCAAACGCATTTTCGAATGCGTGCGGCCACAGGATTGGTTTGCAGCGATAGACCTGAAGGACGCCTACTTCATGTCTCCATTTTACCTCGACACAGACCGTTTCTTCGGTTTGCTTTCGAGGGGCAGGCATACCAGTACGCGGTTCTCCCATTCGGGTTGGCTCTGTCTCCTCGCGTCTTTACGAAGGTCGTCGAGGCAGCCCTTGTTCCCCTACGCGAACACGGGGTTCGCATCCTGAATTATCTCGACGACTGGCTAATATTAGCTCACTCTCGAGATCAGGGTTGCGAACACAGAGATCTAGTGCTCCGGCACCTAGCCCGTCTGGGCCTTCGGGTCAACTGGGAGAAGAGCAAACTTTGCCCCGTGCAGAGGATCTCTTTTCTCGGTATGGAGATAGACTCGGTCGCCATGTCCGCGCAGCTTACGAGCGAGCGCGCACACTCACTGCTGACTTGTCTTCGACAGTTCGAGGGCAAGAGTGCGGTCCCACTGAAACTTTTTCAGAGGCTCCTGGGGCATATGGCATCCGCAGCCGCAGCAACGCCACTCGGATTGCTTCATATGAGACCGCTTCAGCTGTGGCTTCGCGATCGAGTCCCGAGGTGGGCATGGCATCGCGGTACGCTCAGAGTTCTAATAACTCCGACCTGCCGTCAGACCTTCACCCCGTGGCGGAACCTCAGCTTTCTACGGGCCGGAGTTCCCCTAAAACGAGTTTCCAGGCATGTTGTCGTCTCCACAGATGCCTCTGCCACGGGCTGGGGCGCCATGTGCAATGGACATGCAGCCGCGGGCTCCTGGACAGGACCCCAGCGCCTCATGCATGTCAATTGCCTCGAGTTGCTGGCAGTACGCCTTGCCCTGCACCGCTTCCGTGCGTTGCTCCTGGGTCAACACGTACTTGTCCGCTCGGACAATACCGCGACTGTAGCGTACATCAACCGTCAGGGTGGTCTACGCTCTCGCTGTGTCGCAACTCGCACGCCACCTCCTCTTATGGAGTCAGAAGCACCTGAGGTCCCTTCGTGCTATTTACATTCCTGGAGTGCGGAACCGTGCAGCCGACGAGCTGTCACGGCTCCGGCCAACCTCTGGCGAATGGAGACTCCATCCCCAGTCGGTCCAGCTGATATGGGACCAGTTCGGGGACGCACAGATAGATCTGTTTGCCTCCCACGAGTCAAGTCAAGTCAAGTCATCTTCATTTATATAGCGCTTTTAACAATGGATTGTTTCAAAGCAGCTTTACAGAGATAAACATATAATTTAAGGTAACAGATTGTTTTGCCATTATAGCGGTTCTTGAATAATGTTATTTCCAGCTAAAGTTAACTTTGATTGATTCACCTCCGTCGAAATGATCAGACTTTAAACGCGAACCTGTGATTAACGCTGACGGCGTTCACATGCTCATTCAGAATGGATTCTATAGTTATGTGCTTTTTAAAATATGTGCGCAGGTTTATAATTCATACAACCCAGCCTAAACAAACTACTTTTCTTGCCTATAAATTTTGATACAGAATTTTGTTTTATTTTATCACTTCGGGGTACGCGAGCCGGAATTCACAACGCTTTATCTGTAGAGTGGGAAAGGGATCCTCCATAGGGAGAGGATAGTGGACGCTTCATCCCACTCATCCCATTGCGCCCTGTATTACTCCCTGACCGAGGGCACGCTCGGCACGGATGCACTGGCGCACAGCTGGCCGCAGGGCCTACGCAAGTATGCGTTTCCCCCAGTGAGCCTTCTCGCACGGACTCTGTGCAAGATCAAGGAGGACGAGGAGCAGGTCATATTGGTCGCCCCATACTGGCCCACCAAGACCTGGTTCTCCGAACTGATACTCCTCGCGACAGCACCTCCTTGGCCAATTCCTCTGAGGAAGGACCTCCTTTCTCAGAGACGGGGCACCCTATGGCACCCTCGTCCCGATCTCTGGAGACTCCACGTGTGGCTCCTGGACGGGACGAGGCAGGTTTGAGTACCCTGCCACCAGCGGTGGCGGCTACCATCACTTCCGCTAGAGCATCGTCCACGAGACATGTCTATGCGTTGAAGTGGAACCTCTTCGTCAACTGGTGCTCTTCTCGCCGAGAAGACCCCAGGAGATGCTCGATCAGCGTTGTGCTTTCCTTCCTGCAAGACGGGTTGGAGCGAAGGCTGTCTCCCTCCACCCTGAAGGTGTATGTGGCCGCTATCGCCGCATATCACGAAGCAGTTGAAGGTAAGTCTCTTGGAAAGCACGACCTGATCCTCAGGTTCCTGAGAGGAGCGAGGAGACTGAATCCTCCTCGCCCTCCTCTCGTTCCCTCTTGGGACCTCTCAGTGGTTTTAAGTGCCCTGCAGAGGGCTCCCTTTGAGCCTCTGCAATCAGCTGAGCTTAAGATCCTGTCAATGAAGACAGCGCTCCTGGTTGCGTTGGCCTCCATCAAGAGGGTAGGGGACCTGCACGCATTCTCCGTTGACGAAGCGTGCCTGGAGTTCGGGCCCGGCCACTCTCACGTGATCCTGAGACCCCGGCCTGGATATGTGCCCAAGGTTCCCACCACTCCCTTCCGGGACCAGGTGGTGAACCTGCAAGCGCTGCCCCGGGAGGAGGCAGACCCAGCCTTGGCACTGCTCTGTCCAGTACGCGCACTCCGTGCTTACGTAGACAGGACGCAGTGTTTCAGGACCTCAGACCAGCTCTTTGTCTGTTATGGTGGGAAGCTGAAGGGAAAGGCTCTCTCCAAACAAAGGTTGTCTCACTGGATAGTGGACGCCATTGCTTTGGCATACCAGCAGCAAGGTCGACCATGCCCCCTTGGTGTGACTGCCCACTCCACCCGGAGTGTGGCGTCCTCTTGGGCTTTAGCGCGTGGCGCCTCGCTAACAGACATCTGCAGAGCTGCAGGCTGGGCGACACCTAACACATTCGCCAGATTTTACAATCTCCGAGTGGAGCCAGTCTCCGCCCATGTACTGTCTTTTTCAAGCTAACATGGGAGCTGTTAAGTGTCTCGCTTGCTCGCCATTCCACTCCACGGACTGGATACGTGCGATATTTCCTCAGGTGAGCCTTCCTCTCTGAAGCCCTGAGTTCCTCCAGCACTGTTGACGCTGGCGCCAGTGTCTATTGCCTGTGCGTCGGCTAGGTGCCTCTGTGTGCATGGTTCCTCCTCTGAGTAACCCCCACATGTGTATTTTCCACTGTAAGCCTCTTTGAGCATGTGTCTTTCCCTCGGCAAGTCACCTGCCACTCCTGGAGTTGAAAGTAGATGCCACCCTACGGGCTGGTCACTCCAGTGTTCCTCCATATGTAGCCCCCTTGGGCCATATGTGTATTCTTAAGTCCTCCCTATGGGTAGGCATGCTGCGGCATATCTCCCATGAGATATGCTTCCCAGTGTACCTTGGTATTCCTGTGTTAAGTAGGACTCCTTCGTCCGTGCCTATATCACGACAGGGAGGTCAGACTTCGCAGGGCACTGGAAGACAGCTGTGAAGGTGGCGTGATTACACGGGGACCCCCATTCTCCGTCATCCGACGTAACTCGGAGTGACTACGAAAGGGAACGTCTCGGTTACGGATGTAACCCTCGTTCCCTGAGTAGGGAACGGAGACGTTACGTCTCCCTGCCACTTCCGCTGTACCGCTGGGTAGACGCCTGTGTTCAGTCTCGGCTCCTCAGCGAAGACATGATCTGCTGTTGCAGCTGTCTCTCCTTAGATACTCACGCAGTGAGGCGGAGATACATTATGCAAATTCCGCAGACCCATGGCATTTCATTGCCATAGGCTCGTTTTTTAATACTCGAAGAGGATTGGCTTTCTGGCGAAACCCCCATTCTCCGTCATCCGACGTAACGTCTCCGTTCCCTACTCAGGGAACGAGGGTTACATCCGTAACCGAGACGTTCTCTCTAGAGAGGGAACGAGTACTGCGTAATAGCTTACGCTATGGGGAAAAACTCTTTTCCGCGAGATATTGAAGCCAAAAATTATCCTTAATTTTTTATTAATGTAAAACGCTTTGCAGCAGCAAGCAAACATAGGCGAAACAGCTCGCGCGCCTATTGGTTGCTCTGCAGCAAATGCAGCAGCCTATCGAGATAGACTCTGCGTGACGTAATGACCAATGGGGGCAATTCGCGCCCATATCGTCACGTCCCGCCAGAAGGGGCGTGGTCTCGCCCTATAAATATGCTCGTTAGGCTGATACAAGCTGGTTTTTACCGCTGAAGCGAACCAGAGCGTATTCCACGCACGGCAAGATACGCAGTACTCGTTCCCTCTCTAGAGAGAACCGAGGTTACGTTAGTAACCGAGTACGTTCTCTTACGAGAGTATCTCTCGTACTGCGTAATAGCTTACGCTATGGGGAACACAATGCAACACGCCGTGCGTACAGGGATCCAACACCAAAGTCCCAGGGGCCGAAGCCCAGGGCTCATGTAGTGCATAATCACCATAAACTCACATAGAGTAAAGGAAGAGAGGCTGGAAGCGTCATTCCCTATAAAAAGCACCCAGCGGGGCTATTATACGACAATCAAACGCGCAGCCAGGGTGAAAGCATTCAGCCTGATCTGGGCGGCCATACGTGAGTCAATACTCATGGGGCTGCAGTAAACTCAGCATCTGGGCCGCACAGCGGGGCAGATAGTACTGAATTTAGACCGCCAAAAGCTTAGCTTGTAAGGCGGGTACCTCCAGGTTATAGTATTTTATAAATGTAGACGGCGAGGCCCAGCCCGCGGCCGTACAGATATCTTGCAGGGAAACCCCGCTAGACCATGCCCACGAAGAGGCCACGCCTCTCGTGGAATGCGCCCTGACACCCAAGGGGCACCGTAAGCCCTTCGCAGAGTAAGCGAGCGCGATGGCATCCACTATCCATCTGGATAGGCTCTGTTTTGAGGCGGCGAGTCCCTTGGAGCGCCCGCCGAACAAAACAAAAAGCTGCTCTGTCTGTCTGAAAACAGACGAGCGTGCCACATAAGCTCTCAATGCCCTGACGGGGCAAAGGAGACTTGCATCCTCCTCCTCACTGAGAACCGGAAGGGCAGACAGGGAAATGACCTGGGCCCTGAACGGCGTATTGAGGGATTTCGGGACGTACCCGTGCTTCGGTTTGAGAATGACCTTTGAGTCATTAGGCCCAAACTCCATACACGACGCGCTTACTGAAAGCGCCTGTAGGTCCCCTATGCGCTTCACTGAAGCGAGAGCCATGAGAAACACTGTCTTGAACGACAGGTGTTTCATGTCCACCAGCTGGATCGGCTCGAACGGGGCGCCTTTCATGGCCTCCAGGACCGTGGAAAGGTCCCACGTCGGGACTGAAGGGGGCCTTGGAGGGTTCAGCCTCCGAGCTCCCTTAAGGAAACGCACGACTAAGTCGTTTTTCCCAAGCGACTGGCCAGACACCGGTTTTGCAAACGTTGCTATGGCCGCCACATATACTTTGAGCGTGGATGGGGTCCTGCCCTTATCCAGTAGCTCTTGAAGGAAGGAAAGCACTTCCGAAACCCCGCACTCCACAGGTGAAAGGCTCTGGGCCTGACACCACGCACAGAAAACAGACCATTTCGAGGAGTAGAGCCGCCTGGTAGACGGAGCTCTAGCCTGCGCGATCGTGTTTAACACTCCCTCTGGGAGGCTAGCGGGTACCCGTTGATGGCCCATGCGTGCAGGGACCATAACTCCGGGCGAGGGTGCCAGATCGAGCCCTCTGCCTGAGAGAGGAGGTCTCTCCTCAATGGTACAGGCCATGGGGCAGTGCTGTTCATCTGCATCAGGGCAGGGAACCACGTCTGGTTCGTCCAGAGCGGGGCTACAAGCAGCACTGGGCATCCGTTTTCCCTGATTCGTTCCAACACCTGAGGCAGGAGCGAGACAGGGGGAAAAGCATATAGGGGGCAGCGGGGCCAAACATGAGCCAGCGCGTCCTTGCTTTTCGAGAAAAACTCCGGGCAATGAGCGTTTTCGTGGGACGCGAATAGGTCCACCTGAGCTCTGCCGAACGTCTTCCACAGCAGCTGGACCGTCTGCGGGTGCAGCGACCATTCCCCTGCTGGAACATTGTTCCTGGACAGTCTGTCTGGTCCCACGTTCAGGAGACCAGGCACGTGCGCTGCTCTCAGTGAGAGCAGGTTGTGCTGAGCCCAGACCAGGAGGCTTTCCGTCAACCTGTAAAGGTTTCGTGACCTGACGCCGCCCTGGTGATTTATGTATGCCACCACCGACATGTTGTCCGACCGGACCAAGACGTGGTGGCCTGTTATCTGGGGACAAAAACGCCGTAGCGCTTTGTCGACTGCTATCATCTCCAAGCAGTTTATGTGAAGGAGCTTTTCCCGTTCTGACCACAGGCCAGCTAGCGGTCTGCCCTCGAGCAGTGCTCCCCACCCCGAGGTGGAGGCGTCCGTAGACACCACCTTCACGCTCGAAGCGGTCCCCAGACTCACACCTGACTGATACCAGTCGGTCTCTTTCCAAGGTTTCAGAGCTGAAACACACTGAAGGTCGACCCTGAGGCGAAACAGACCCGCTGTCCATGCCCTGGGTGGAACCCGCGTCTTCAGCCACATCTGCAGTGGGCGCATGCGGAGCAGGCCCAACTGGAGTACAGAGGCTGCTGAGGCCATCAGCCCCAGCATTTTCTGAAACCTTTTGAGCGGGACTATAGCG
Organism: Tiaroga cobitis; assembly: GCA_030578255.1. NCBI lineage: Eukaryota > Metazoa > Chordata > Actinopteri > Cypriniformes > Leuciscidae > Tiaroga > Tiaroga cobitis. The sequence goes on from CM060611.1 coordinate 11,238,401, forward strand.
CCGTGGCGGAAGGATTTCACGCCGCGCTGAATATTTTGCACTCGCTCTGGTGACAGGTGTGCTGTCATGGACAGTGAGTCCAACACGGTTCCCAGAAAGGAAATTTTCTGACTGGGAGACAGTGCGCTCTTTGCCCAATTGACTGTGAGGCCCAGCTTCTCGAGGTGCTCGAGTAATGCGGCCCTGTGTTCTATGAGCTCCGATCGTGATCGAGCTAGAATCAGCCAATCGTCCAAGTAGTTCAGGACTCGCATGCCCTGAAGCCTCAGGGGCGCGAGCGCCGTGTCCATGCACTTCGTAAATGTACGAGGCGCTAGGGACAGGCCGAACGGCAGGACTGTGTATTGATATGCCTGGCCCTCGAAGGCGAATCTCAAGAATCGCCTGTGATGGGACGCTATTTGTATTTGGAAATAGGCGTCTTTCAGATCTATCGACATAAACCAGTCCCCGTAGCGCACCTGCGCGAGGATTTTCCTGGTCGTGAGCATTCTGAACTGGCGTTTCACAAGCACTCTGTTCAGCTGCCGCAGATCTAAAATGGGTCTGAGACCCCCATCCTTTTTCGGTACCAGAAAATATCTGCTGTATAGGCCCCCTTCGCTCTGAGCCTGAGATAAAGGTTCTATAGCCCCTTTGCTCAGTAGTTTCGCTATTTCGGCACGAAGCAGATGAGATGCTTCGTTTTTCACCGTAGTTTCGACGCGCGCCGTATAACGGCGCGGGCGTCGAGCGAATTGTAGCGAATAGCCTCTCTTTATAGTGTTCAGCACCCATTCTGAAACCCCGGGAAGCTTTGACCACGCATCTGCGTGAATAGCTAGAGGCAGAATGAAATCCGGGCTCTGGCCGCGACAAAACGGCAGCTCGAGAGCCTGGGCATACTGGGAACACAACACCGTGTTTACAGCGTTCGAGGCGGGGGGCGCGCTGATCACAGCGGGCAGCCTGGCCGCGCTCAGCTTCTCTATGGCAGATTGTGCAGAGAAAGTGAGCGGGGGAGATCCCGTGGGAATCGGCGTGTCTGTGAGAAAATGTGGGCGCGGGGCTGCGGGCACATTTAATACACTGAAAACACTGTCGTTCATAGCCGACTGAATGTGTGTTGGTTTCGTTTTTACAGAAACCAAGGGACACGCAGCATGTAGTGTGAGCGGGCATGTTGACATGGGCACTTGCACTACAGTGTTTGCACAATCGACCGGAGTCGATTTTATTTGTGCTAGCCCTGCACCGTGGCGGGCTGTGTTTGTGTGTGGGAATGGGCACTGGGTGGGCATTCTTACAACACTCATAACACCATCGGCCGTGGCCGGAACACCAGAAAATGCACTTTTTATTGGATTTATCTGGGTAGCCGTAAAAACGGCTTTTGTGCGCAGGCCAACGGGCTGTGACACCGGCTGGTTCTCTGCGAAATACACTGGGACAGTCGCGATGTTTGGAACTGACCGAGCGAGAAGTTTTGGTGAAAATCCGGCCGCAGCGGGATCTGAACACCGTCGCCTTCCTAGAATGGCTAGGAAGATTTTGAGGCCTCGGGCTTGATCTCAATCCTCGGCCGGGGCCCGCGCTGAGGGGGGCGGCGTCCAGCAGAGCGAGAGCGCGGTCTTTGGTCTCGGGCGTGGCGGCGCTGTGAAGCGGCGGCGGCGGGCGGTGCAGGCTGCGGCTGAGAGCTGCGAGCAGGCGGCGGTTTAGAGCGACCTGCAGCGGAGCTCGAGCGCTTCGGAAGGAAGTGCTTCATGGCCTGCGAAGTCTTTTGCACCTCCATGAATCTATCCGCAAAGTCTGTGACGGCAGATCCGAAAAGGCCCGCTTGTGAAATGGGCGCGTCGAGGAATACAGAGCGCTCGGCTTCCGTCATCTCGGACATCGTCAACCATAAATGTCTCTCAGCCACGGTGAGAGAGGCCATGTTTCGTCCTATGGCCTGTGCAGCGGCTTTAGTAGCGCGAAGAGCGAGGTCTGTAGCGCTTCTCAGATCCGCGACGCAGATCGCTCCGGGTCCTTCCTCGTCCAGTTTAAGGAGAAGGTCGGCCTGGAAAATCTGCAGAACGGCCATAGTGTGCAGCGCTGAAACTGCTTGCCCGGCGGCGGTGTAAGCGCGACCGTGCATGGAAGACGTCACCCGGCAGGCTTTAGAAGGAAGCGTCGTGTGCGCGCGCCGTCCAGCGGAGGGCGGGCAGAGATGAGACGCTACAGCTGGTTCAACAGGAGGAACAGAAAGGTATCCTCTTTCCTTCGCGCCATCCACAGAGGAGAAAGCAGCAGAAGCAGAGGTACGAAGCCTGGCAGAGAAGGGGGCGTTCCATGATTTCGTTACTTCGTCGTGAAGTTCCGGGAGGAAGGGCGCGGGCCGTGATTTCGACGGAGCTTCGTCACTTCCGAGAAAGCGTCCGTCCATTCTGTTGCGCGGCGGCTGCGCGGGCGCCTCCCAATCGAGGCCGATGCTTTCAACGGCCTGAGAGAGCAGACGCATCAGCTCAGTCTCAATGCCGGCTCTCTTACCAGTGGTCTGGCGGGAAACACTAGCGGAGGGGAGATCCACGGAGCTCGCCCAATCCTCACTATCGGACGCCAGGAGAGAACACGCCTCGGAGAGTTCGTCAGGCTCTTGGATGGAAGCGGCGGCAGGCGGCGGCCGTTGTCCGTCGGAGAGCGATCCGAGCGAAGCCGGCGAAGCAGGCAGGCGAACCGGCGAGCTTTGGCGGGCTGGAGATAGCTCGGGAGCGCGCTGGGCGCGGCGCTTTTTACGGCGCGGCGCCACGGCGGGCTGTGGTGAAGGCTCGGAGAATGATGCCAGGCGCGTCCTCAGAGTCACCATGGGCAAAAGCTCGCAATGAGGGCATCCGCCGTCAGCGAGCGCGATAGCCGCGTGATCCACACCCAGACAGGCAACACAGATGACGTGTCGATCTCCATCGCTGAGCGGGGCGCGGCACGAGCCACATGAAGGCATCTTTAAAAAGACGCTGCTCTTTTGTGAGGAAATGCAAGTCGCGTCAAGTAAGCGACAAACACTTCACAACAGAGAAATACACACAGAGTATTGAAAAGGATATATAACGCCGGAAAGCGCAGCAGGTACGGCAGTTGAAGGCGGCGAGGCCAGCGACTCCAGAGCTCGTCCCGCTGAAAGCTTGCTTCGACGGCGCGGCTTCTCACTCCGGATCCAGCGATGCAAGAGCTTCGCTGAAGAGGTAAAAATCAGCTTGTATCAGCCTAACGAGCATATTTATAGGGCGAGACCACGCCCCTTCTGGCGGGACGTGACGATATGGGCGCGAATTGCCCCCATTGGTCATTACGTCACGCAGAGTCTATCTCGATAGGCTGCTGCATTTGCTGCAGAGCAACCAATAGGCGCGCGAGCTGTTTCGCCTATGTTTGCTTGCTGCTGCAAAGCGTTTTACATTAATAAAAAATTAAGGATAATTTTTGGCTTCAATATCTCGCGGAAAAGAGTTTTTCCCCATAGCGTAAGCTATTACGCAGTACGAGAGATACTCTCGTAAGAGAACAAATGCTGCCGCTCAGTCTTTTTGCCACTTAGTGGGCGTGACCGCATTCACTCCGGCCGACGGTGACGTCATGCGCATACCCTCTATTGTTAACGTTAGTTCATGATAGTTTTTAATTAATCTATTATTATAAAAAATATTTCCAAAGCCTATAAATTAGCATTTGTAGAAATGTAAACCAAGATTTAAAAAGGCTTTAAAAGTATTGTTAGTTCATCATGCTATAACTACTTTGTAGGATAGTGTTAATGGATACACAACCTTAAAGTGTTCCTGGTACATTAAATCCTTCCATTGTGAGACTAAAAATAAAATTTTTAGCCGCACAACGCCTCATTAATTCGAGCATGTAGTCATTTAGTGTGTATATGCTTTAAAGCACTGAATCGCTATAGAATCGCAAATTAATCGATTCTTAGCATTTTAAATCGAATATTGACCGAAATAAACGATTCACGATTCAAAATACATGTTTCAAGATTGATGCATATGCATCGTCAGGATTTGTAATCGATGCGTCGAGAAAACGAATGAATCGTTACACCCCTAGTATTCAGTGTTTTGAAAGCTACCGAGCGTATTCTCACTGCTGTTAACTTTAACACCTCTGATTGGTCAACAGAAAATCCCTGTGATTGGCTACCAATATAAGGCATATAACAACCAGATCGCTTTAACCTGTTAAGCCCTGAAGCCATTTTTAGAGTTGTTTTGTCTGAGAGACACACATAAAAGTAAAGACTCATAACTCCAAAACTGTAACAAGGAGTCAAAAGGGAGGTATTGTTTGATAGAACACTTTTCAAATTTTTTGAAAATATAAATTACATTACATTTGGACATTCTCCTGCTGATAAATACAAAAAATATATATAATTTTTATTATGATTTTGCATATATTTCTTGTTTGACATGGAATAACTCTGGAAGGAAATATGGTAGCTCAAAAATTATTTTATTATAAAATTATAGTCCCTCTACAGGTGACCTGCATCTGGATCAAATTTTGTGGTGATTGCATAAAGTACTCAAAAGTTACAGCATTCTGAACAAAGGTAGCCTTTTGTTTTAGTCCTCACACATTTGAAAGGCAATAAAAAATTGTTGTTTTCTGAGTGACACACAAAACTAAAGACTCATAACTCCAAAACTATAGCAAGGAGAGTCAAAAGGTAGGTATCGTTTGATAGAACACATTTAAATTGTTTTGAAAATATAAATTACATTACATTTGGTAATTTTCCTGCCGAGAAACTGCTCATAAATGACTAAAAATAAATATAATTTTTTATTATGATTTTGCATATCTTTCTTATTTGACATATAATAACTCAGGAAGGAAATAAGGTAGGTGGAAAATTCTTTTTTGGTGAAGTCCCTCTACATGTGAGCTGCATCTGGATAAAATTTTGTGGTGATTGGATAAAGGAATCAAAAGTTACAGCATTTGGAACCAAGACAGGCTTTTTGTTCAGTCATTGATACCCCCTAATGGGCATTTTTTTAATTGTTCCTCCATGGAGAATATCTTGTCATAAACGCAATAGATTATGTTCATTTTGGGCTCATTTTAATTGTAATAGTATGGTGTAAAAAATGATGTGCCATTTTCAACGATCTGTGAATGTTTCATGAGCTGTATTATGTTTTTGGCACATTGCAGTACATAGTACAAAAAAAGTATTTTATAGATTATGAAAAAGACAAATTCTATTTATCAGCAAATAACTAAGCAATACTTAGGAGATTGTCAAATTGGCTACATTCACTGTAAAGTTCAGACTCTAAGCTTTCAAATGACACCTATTTTGTGTAAATCAAGGCAATATTTTTGAAAAATATGATAATTAATATTTTCACAGCCAGGTGGCCCCCGCGGGCGGTGCCCTCAGAGTTATAGGGACTACTCAGCACTCGTTCAGAGTTGATCGAAGTTGTTAGATGCTTTAAAAAGCTGAGATTCTAAGCTTTAAGATGATACATATTTTGTGTTATCCCACATTTGAAAAAAGCACGGATGGCTCCGGAAACATTGGAAAACGTACTCGGTTACTAACGTAACCTCGGTTCTCTCTAGAGAGGGAACGAGTACTGCGTAATAGCTTACGCTATGGGGAAAACCTCTTTTCCACGAGATATTGAAGCCAAAAATTATCCTTAATTTTTTATTAATGTAAAACGCTTTGCAGCAGCAAGCAGACATAGGCGAAACAGCTCGCGCGCCTATTGGCTGCTCTTGCGGCAAATGCAGCAGCCTATCGAGAGAGGCGTTGCGTGACACATATCCAATGGGGGCATTTCGCGCCCATTTCGTCACGTCCCGCCAGAAAGGGCGTGGTCTCGCCCTATAAATATAGCTCGATAAGGCTGGTACACTGGTTTTCATCGCCGAAGCGAACCAGCGCTGTTGTATGCACGGCAAGATACGCAGTACTCGTTCCCTCTCTAGAGAGAACCGAGGTTACGTTAGTAACCGAGTACGTTCTCTTACGAGAGTATCTCTCGTACTGCGTAATAGCTTACGCTATGGGGAACACAATGCAACACGCCGTGCGTACAGGGATCCAACACCAAAGTCCCCGGGGCCGAAGCCCAGGGGCCCATATAGTGCATAATGACCATAAACTCACATAGAGTGGAGGAAGAGAGGCTGGAAGCGTCATTCCTAATAAAATAGCACCCAAAGGGGCTAATCATGTGACAATTAAACGCGCAGCCAGGGTGAAAGCTTTCAGCCTGATCTGGGTGGCCATACATGTGTCAATACTCATGGGGCTGAAGTAAACTCAGTATCTGGGCCGCACAGCGGGGCAGATAGCACTGAATTCTAGACCGCCAAAAGCTTAGCCTGCAAGGCGGGTACCTCCAGGTTATAATACTTTATGAATGTAGACGGCGAGGCCCAGCCCGCGGCCGTACAGATATCTTGCAGGGTAACCCCGCTAGACCATGCCCACGAAGAGGCCACGCCTCTCGTGGAGTGCGCTCTGACACCCAAGGGGCACTGCAGGCCCTTTGCAGCGTAAGCGAGCGCAATGGCATCCACTATCCATCAGTATAGGCTCTGCTTTGAGGCGGCAAGTCCCTTGGAACGCCCGCCAAACAAAACGAAAAGCTGCTTAGTCTGTCTGAAACCAGACGAGCGCGACACATAAGCTCTTAATGCCCTGACAGGGCAAAGGAGACTCGCATCTTTCTCCTCATTGAGAACCGGAAGGGCAGACAGGGAAATTACCTGGGCCCTAAACGGTGTATTGAGGGATTTTGGCACATACCCGTGCTTCGGTTTGAGAATGACTTTCGAGTCATTAGGCCCAAACTCCATACATGAAGCGCTTACTGAAAACACCTGCAAGTCTCCTATGCGCTTCACTGAAGCGAGAGCCGTGAGAAACACTGTTTTGAACGACAGGTGTTTCATGTCCGACAGTTGGATTGGCTCGAACGGGGCGCCTTTCATGGCCTCCAGGACCATGGAAAGGTCCCACGTCGGGACTGAAGGGGGCCTGGGAGGGTTTAGCCTTCGAGCTCCCCTAAGGAAACGCACGACTAAGTCGTTCTTCCCCAGCGGCTGGCCAGGCACCTGTTTTGCAAACGTTGCTATGGCCGCCACGTATACTTTGAGCGTGGATGGGGTCCTGCCCCTATCCAGTAGCTCTTGAAGGAAGGAAAGCACTTCCGAAACCCCGCAGTTCACAGGTGAAAAGCTCTGGGCTTGACACCACGCAGAGAACACCGACCATTTTGAGGCATAGAGCCGCCTGGTAGACGGTGCTCTAGCCTGCGCGATCGTGTTTAACACTCCCTCTGGGAGGTTAGCGGGTACCCGTTGATGGCCCATGCGTGCAGGGACCACAGCTCCGGGTGAGGGTGCCAGATCGAGCCCTCCGCCTGAGAGAGGAGGTCTCTCCTCAATGGTACAGGCCATGGGGCAGTGCTGGTCAACTGCATCAGGTTCGTCCAGAGCGGAGCTACGAGCAGCACTGGGCATCCGTTTTCCCTGATTCGTACCAACGCTTGAGGCAGGAGCGAGACAGGAGGAAAAGCGTATGTGGGACAGCGGGGCCAAACATGAGCCAGCGCGTCCTTGCTTTTCGAGAAAAACTTCGGGCAATGAGCGTTTTCGTGGGACGCGAATAGGTCCACCTTTGCTCTGCCGAACGTTTTCCACTGCAGCTGGACCGTCTGCGGGTGCAGCGACCATTCCCCTGCTCGGACATTGTTCCTGGACAGTCTGTCTGGTCCCACATTCAGGTGACCAGGCATGTGCGCTGCTCTTAGTGAGAGCAGGTTGTGCTAAGCCCAGACCAGGAGGCGTTCCGTCAGCCTGTGAAGGTTTCGTGAACTGACGCCTCCCTGGCGATTTATGTATGCCACCACTGACATGTTGTCCGACCGGACTAAGACGTGGTGGCCAGTTACCTGGGGACAGAAGTGCCGTAGCGCTTTGTCGACTGCTATCATTTCCAAGCAGTTTATGTGAAGGAGCTTTTCCCGTTCTGACCACAGGTCAGCTAGCGGTCTGCCCTCGAGCAGCGTTTCCCACCCCGAGGTGGAGGCGTCCGTAGACACCACCTTCACACTCGAAGCGGTCCCCAGACTCACACCTGACTGATACCAGTCGGTTATTTTCCAAGGTTCCAGAGCTGAAACGCACTGTAGGTCGACCCTGAGGTGAAACAGACCCGCTGTCCATGCCCTGGGTGGAACCCGCGCTTTCAGCCACATCTGCAGTGGGCGCATGCGAAACAGACCCAACTGGAGTACAGAGGCTGCTGAGGCCATCAGACCCAGCATTTTCTGAAACCTTTTGAGCGGAACTATCGAGCCGTGGCGGAAGGATTTCGCGACGTGCTGAATATTTAGTCCGCGCTCCGGTGACAGGCGTGCCATCATGGATAGCGAGTCTAACACTGTTCCCAGAAAGGAAATTTTCTGACTGGGAGACAGTGAGCTTTTCGCCCAATTGACTGTGAGGCCCAGCTTCTCGAGGTGCTCGAGTAATGGGGCCCTGTGTTCTATGAGCTCCGATCGTGATCGAGCTAGAATCAGCCAATCGTCCAAGTAGTTCAGGACTCGCATGCCCTGAAGTCTCAGGGGTGCGAGCGCCGCGTCCATGCACTTCGTGAATGTACGAGGTGCTAGAGACAGGCCGAACGGCAGGACTGTGTATTGATATGCCTGGCCCTCGAAGGCGAATCTCAAGAATCGCCTGTGATGGGACGCTATTTGTATTTGGAAATAGGCGTCTTTCAGATCTATTGACATAAACCAGTCACCGTGGCGCACTTGCGCGAGGATTTTCCTGGTCGTAAGCATTCTGAACTGGCGCTTCACAAGCGCTCTGTTCAGCTGTCGCAGATCTAAAATGGGTCTGAGACCCCCATCTTTTTTCGGTACCAGAAAATATCTTCTGTATAGGCCCCCTTCGCTCTGAGCCTGAGATAAAGGTTCTATAGCCCCTTTGCTCAGTAGTTTCGCTATCTCGGCACGAAGTAGATGAGACACTTCGTTTTTTCACCGTAGTTTCGACACGCGACATATAACGGCGAGGGCGTCGAGCGAATTGTAGCGAATAGCCTCTCTTTATAGTGTTCAGCACCCATTCTGATACCCCGGGAAGCTTTGACCACGCATCTGCGTGAATAGCTAGAGGTAGAATGAAATCCGGGCTCTGGCCGCGGCGAAACGGCAGCTCAAGAGCCCTGGTATACTGGGAACACAACACCGTGTTTACAGCGTTCGAGGCGGGGGGCGCGCTGATCACAGCGGGCAGCCTGGCCGCGCTCAGCTTCTCTATGGCAGATTGTGCACAGAAAGTGAGCGGGGCGGATCCCGTAGGATTCGGTGTGTTTGTGAGAGACTGTGGGCGCGGGACTGAAAACACTGAAAGTTTTCATCTACACTGAAAACACTGTCGGTTAGAGCCGACTGAATGTGTGTTGGTTTCGTTTTTACAGAAACCAAGGGACACGCAGCGTGCAGTGTAAGCGGGCATTGTGACATGGGCGCGTTCACTACATTGTCTGCACAATCGACCTGAATCGATTTTATATGTGCTAGCCCTGCACCATGGCGGGCCGTGTCTGGGTGTGGGAATGGGCACTGGGGGGTGGGCATTCTTACAACACTCATAACACCATCGGCCGTGGCCGGAACACCAGAAAATGCACTCTTTATTGGATTTATCTGGGTAGCCGTAAAAACGGCTTTTGTGCGCAGGCAAGCGGGCTGAGACACCGGCTGGCTCACTGCGAAATACACTGGGACAGTCACAATGCTTGGAACTGAACGAGCGAGAAGTTTTGGTGGAGTCTGGCCGCGGTGAGACTTAAACACGTCGGTTTTAGCTGACTGTATGTGTGTTGGTTTCGTTTTACAGAAAACGTGGCACATGCAGTGTGTAGCGTTTGTGGGCACATTCACTACATTTAATGCACAATGACATGAGTCGATCTCATTTGTGCGTGCCCTGCACTGTGGCGGGCTGCGTTTGTGTGTAGAAATGAACACTGGGCTGTGGGCATTTTTATTACACTCATAACACCATCGGCTGTGGCCGGAATACCAGAAAATACACTGCTTATATGATTTTCCTGGGTCGCCGTGGAAACGGCATTTTTTGCAGGAAAGCGGGCCATTGTACCGGCTTGTTTACTGCAAAATACACTGGAACAGTCGCATTTTCTTGGAACTGAACAAGCGAAAAATTTCGGTGCAAGTCTGGCCGCGGCGAGACTAAACTTTTTATCTGCTGCGAGACCAGGGATCGAACACGGGTCTCCTGTGTGAAGGCTTTGGGTTTCGCCGCTGAGCCACAGGGGGAGACGACAAAAGCATAAAATAGCTTGAGCAGATAAGAGAGCGTCATCACAGTTTGTGTGTGTTGGCGTTTGTTTGCAGACGTGCGTGTTATACAACAGGCTCATTGCTGCAATATTGACATTTTCAGCCGCTCAAACTAAGAGAAGCTGAGAAATGTTTGAGAAATGGAGATTAGTCCGGCCTCGGCGGGACTAAAAACAAACTCTTTCCTCATTTCGCCGGTGACGCATGCCCACGGGGGGGCGGGGGCGGGGTAGCTTCTTATAACGTAAATAAAGCTAGCCGCGGTTGCGCGGGCGCCTCCCAGTCGAGGCCGATGTTTTCCACGGCTTGAGAGAGCAGACGCATCAGCTCAGACTCAATGCCGGCTCTCTTCCCAGTGGTTTGGCGGGAAACGCTAGCAGAGGGGAGATCCACAGAGCTCGCCCAATCCTCGCTATCAGACGCCAGAAGAGAACATGCCTCGGTGGGTTCGTCGAACTCGTGGACGGATGCGGCGGCAGACGGCGGCCGTTGTCCGTCAGTGAGCGACTCGAGCGAAGCCGGCGAAGCTGGCGGGCGAACCGGCGAGCTTTGGCGGGCTGGAGAGAGCTCGGGAGCGCGCTGGGCGCTGCGCTTCTTGCGGCGCGGCGTCACGGCGGGCTGTGGTGAAGGCTCGGAGAATGAAACCAGGCGAGTCCTCAGAGTCACCATAGCCAGAAGCTCGCAATGAGGGCATCCGCCGTCAGCGAGCGCGATAGCCGCGTGATCCTCACCCAGGCAGGACACGCAGATGACATGACGGTCCCCGTCGCTGAGTGGGGCGCGGCACGAGCCACAGGATGGCATCTTTAAAAAGACGCAGCTCTTTTGTGATGAGAGGTGTAAGTCGCGTCACGTAAGCGAGCTAACACTCTCAGCAGAGTAAGGATAAAAAGGATAAAAAGGATACTTAGAACGCCGGAAAGCGCAGCAGGTACGGCAGTTGAAGGCGGTGAGGCCAGCGACTCCAGGAGCTCGTCCCGCTGAAGGCTTGGGTCGACGGCGCGGCTTCTCACTCCGGATCCAGCGATGCGTGTGCTTCGCTGAAGAGATGAAAATCAGTGTACCAGCCTTATCGAGCTATATTTATAGGGCAAGACCACGCCCTTTCTGGCGGGACGTGACGAAATGGGCGCGAAATGCCCCCATTGGATATGTGTCACGCAACGCCTCTCTCGATAGGCTGCTGCATTTGCCGCAAGAGCAGCCAATAGGCGCGCGAGCTGTTTCGCCTATGTCTGCTTGCTGCTGCAAAGCGTTTTACACTAATAAAAAATTAAGGATAATTTTTGGCTTCAATATCTCGTGGAAAAGAGGTTTTCCCCGTAGCGTAAGCTATTACGCAGTACGAGAGATACTCTCGTAAGAGAACACATTGCATCCCGGAAAGATGAGAGACATGTTTTTTTAGCCAAGCATGCATCACTTCGTGAGGTATATCTCGCATTCAACGCAATGGATTATGTTGTGTTTGGGCTCTTTGTAATCGTGAGAATCTGTTGTCAATAAAGATGTTCGATTTTTCACAATCCATGCATGTTTCATGGAGTTATGAGCTGAAACGTCACATCAAAACAACATAGCATCACTGCTACTGCTACTTCATTGGTGCGCATAGTGCAACTTCATGTGTTAGAAGTCCATAAGGAATATTTTTAGATCTGAGTGATGGATTATGGTGAGTTTGGGCTCTTTTTAATCTTAACAATCTGCTGTAAATAATGATGTGCCATTTTACACGATTTATGCATGCTTCATTGAGTTATGAGTGAAATCGCGGCATTAGTGCTCCATCTATATACAAGGCTCTATGTGCGCCTGTGGGGGTTCGTGTGTTACAACTCCATTAGGAATATCTTAAGATCTGAGTGATGGATTATGCTGTGTTTGGGCTCTTTTTAATCGTGAGAGTCTGCTGAAAATAATGTTGTGCAATATCCTACGATCTGTGCATGTTTCATGAAGTTATAAGCGAAAAACCAACGCGAGTGCTTCACCAGTATATACTTGGCTAGGTACGTCTGTGGTATTTTTTGTGTTGGAACGCCATGAGGAATATATTTAGATCTGATTTATGGAATATATTGAGTTTGGGCTCTTTTTAATCGTGAGCTCCTGCACGATATATCATTTTTCATGATCGATGTATCTTTCATGAAGATAGGAGTGAAAAGGCCAAGTCTAAGCTACCTTGCTTGACTACATGCGTCTGTGGATTTTCTTTGTGGTAGAAATCCATGAGGAATATCTTTAGTTCTGAATGATAGATTATGTTAAGTTTGGACTCATTTTAATCGTAAGAATCTGCTGTAAATAATGATGTGCCATTTCCCACAATCGGAGTATGTTTAATGAAGTTACGAGCGGAAATGTGTCTTAAATTATGCATCCTTATGATTTACATATGGGTAAACCTCACTCAAGTTTAGTAAAAAACCCGAAACAATTATGCTTGTTGTATTCTACTCATTGAGACCTTTCAAATGACATATGACACATGACTATCTGAGCTGTATGATGTATTTGACATATTGCAGTATGTAATACAAAAAAGTACTTCATAAATTATGAAAACATTTTTTTTCTATTTATCAGCAAATAACTCAGCACTACTTAGGAGTTTATCAAATTGGCTACATTCATTGTAAATTTCAGACTCTAAGCTTTCAAATGACACCTATTTTAAGTTGATCAAGGTAATATTTTTGAAAAATATTATATTATTTTTTATCGCAGCTAGGTGGCGCCAGCTGGTGGTACACTCCGTTTTAGAGGGATTACTCAGCACTCGTTAGGAGTTGATCAAAGTGATTAGATGCATTAAAAAGCTGAGATTCTAAGCTTTAAAATTATACCTATTTTGTGTTATTCCATTTCAGTGGTTGATTAGAAATTTGAATATGAATTTTTTTTCGCTAGGGGGTGCCCCGTTGCCCCCGGTACCGGGGGCGTTGGTTCTTAATGTAAATTGTGTTATAGTAATATATCTCCAATAATCCTGCATGCAATGAATAAAAACATATTAGTTGCATTGACTTGACCAGGCAGCCAAGGTATGGCAATCACCATGCCCCGCCATACCCAAAGTGACGCCCTACCCTGAAGCGGGGGAGCATCTTGCGATGCAAATCTCATTCGCCAATGTGCATTGGCTTGTACTGTTACCACTCGAAGGCGAGATCCCAATTCATCAGTCGTTCTGACGTAACGCCGAACGTGACTGATGATAGGGAACTGTTTTTAACCACAATAATCATTATTTCAATAGTCTTCTATCATTTCAGATTTTCCGTGTGATAATTCTGGAAACAGGAGGAATAGAACAGAACTAATAGATTTGACAGTAATATTTAAAATGTAACCTTATTTCATAATGTCACAACAAAATATGACATCAGATTGGACTGGCAAGAAAAAGTCAAATCTGCACTGCCAACTGGTTATGCAAGACAGAGAGTGTTTGGACATTGAAGAGAAGGGTGCGGCATCTTCTGCTTCACTGGGGCGTCAACTGATCGCACCCAGAATGCTTTAATGAAACAATCATCCAGGATTGGATGGGTGGGGGAAAAAGGGGTCTTTCTGTTGATGCGTGATCCTCACTAAACAAACTGAGGAAAATAAAAAATATGTTAAACCTTGCATTACAGCAAAGGGGGTGAGTGGGGTAAGCTGTTCCACTTTTCGACTTATGTCGTCCTTTAGACACATAGAAATCAGAATCAAAACTAATTTGCCTAATCATTTTTCAGGATGTCTGCTATCAATTAAAATTGGGGGGGAAATGCCTAAAACATAAGGTCATATAAATGTGATTTCTCTACCAAAAAAGTTATTTTTTACAACTTGTAATAAAATGAAATGTTACAAAATGTGTTAGTGTAGAAATACACATTAAACAAGATTAATCAATGCTGAAAAGTGTTGTAACACAGTTTATCAGGTTTTAAATAGAATTGTCCTTTATAGCCTAATTGTTTGTTAGATTAAAGGTGACAACATTCACCCTGTGACAGTTTACTCGCACACATTTTTTGCTTTGAAAACTGATCAAAGTTCAGTCTATGTGTCACATGTGTGCTGTGTATGTTTTGTTTATTATGGCTGAAGGGTGGGTTTATCTTGTTTTTTGGCCAGAGTTTGATAGCTGGCCTCAAAGCTTTCAAAATGGCATGGCATAAAATGACAGAGAATGCTACCTTATCTGTGGTACATTTACTTAAAAAAAGCTTCTGACTTGTGAGAAAAAAAAATCTTGCAGTAACATCTATAGAATAGGGCATGATTTTTTTAATCGGTTTACTGAAAAAATAACCATTTGATTGCACGTTATTGCATCTAGTTCTCTGATTTCACATGATTTTACGCGGTGCAGCAAATCATCAACATCATTTATCAGCTATACCAAAATTAAAGCACCAGACCTCTACGCTCCACCCACTCATTCACAATCGCCAGAGTTCTGATCAGCAACACCTGAACTTAAGCCTGGTTCACACGGGACGATTTTAAAATTGTCGGCCGATTTTCCAAACCTGAGAGACCCCACACACGGCAATAAAAAAATCACGGGTCTAACAGTTTTGGTCCTACAGTGTGTGGTGCGCAGCCACACGGCAAAATCAACACATCACACACGAACCGATTTGACTCCTGAGCATTCCCAGGTCAGACGGAAAATCTCGCAAAAACGTCCACCGGACTTTCTGGTGCGCCATGTTGCCGGCTGTTTTGATTTTGTTTCCCGGTGCTTCCTCTGCACCTCGTCACCTCGCTTTCTGATTGGCTACACGCCACAGTCCACAGACGTTTGTCCCCGGGGGACACCACACACGAGGAGAAATCGGGCAAAAAAAATCCAAAATGTTGGATATCCCCGATTTGAGATCGGAACGGTCTCGACGTCCTTCCGAGCAGACGATAGCAGTCTTAACACACCACACACGGCAGGAATATCTGATCAGATTATTTTATGATAATCGGAGCATCCTTAAGATTGTCGGAAGGGGTAAACCGGGGCTAAAATCGGCCTAATTATCCTGCCGTGTGAACCAGGCTTTACTCATCACAGCCTCACTACTTAACCAGTCACTTCTCAGTTCACCATTGTCTGGTCTTGTTCCTACCGAGCTACTCACCAAAATCCTCTTCAGTCATCTTCAGTCTTTAGCCAGCCAGCTTGCACCAGTCCAGCACCTGCACAAAGAAATAAACTGTTATTCTCAGGTAAGTTTTGAGACCGTTCTATTTACAAAAGACTTATGCCGAGTTCACACTGCACGATTTACAAAGTAGTCGGGTCAGTGTTCTTTTCACACTTCATGACTATCTGGGGTAATATTCGGTTGCTGCTGTGTTCACACTGCACGATGGATTGGCGACAGGAGGTTTCACACTGCATGACTTTACAAAAGAAAGAATCGCAGACAACTTCTGTCTGTTCCGCATACTACGTTTCACAACCAAACACACTCGAGAAGTGATGAGGAAATAACACAAGATCACTGACGTGATTGTCACTCACGTGAACGAGCACCGATTTGGCTATGATTTCGGGCATTTGTCGGCGATCTCCCAAAACCTGTTCGCGAGCGAAATTCGGGCCTAAAATCGTTCAGTGTGAACTCGGCATTGCTTGCATTGCTTGTTTCCTGTTAAATCATAGTAATAAACATCCTGTTTTGGAAGTTACCTGTTTTGTATCCTTCTGTTCGCTGATAAGTATGATATTGAGAACCACATAGAAGACTTGTGGCAGCATTCGCATACATTTCATTTATTTTTTTTTGCAACTTGCCTGAAACTGAAATAAAGTAACATTTGTCAGAAACTTTAAGCTAATGGGACACATCTGGTTTAATATTAGGTCAATAGTAAATCAGAAAAACTTTAACTAATAGGGAAAAAAAACATGCTTTTGCCTACTTTTTCCCAAAACATACATTTCACTGCAGTTTCCATTTGTGTCTTTCACATACACCACAGTAATGGGCAAATTATCAATTAATAACAACTTGTTCTCAATATATTCCTTGCTCACCTTATGATCTCAAAACACTTTTACCATACTGCATGATTGGTAAACAAATACTACATTTTCACATTTAAACAACAACCCCATGTATAGCTTTTCAGTCATAGTAAACTTGGTTATAAACCTCTCCATTAATCAAATGGGACATGAGCCAAACTAAAAAAATCCAATTACACTTCAAATAATGTTTTGCCAGGATGATTTTTGTCATTTTAAGGAGTTATCACACAGACATATGTTCCAGTGTTTGCTTTTCCAATAAGTTTGGTTTTAGTTAGTTATTTGATGCTACAAAAACAGGGTGTAACATCATGATTGACAGCTGTGCTTGTCGTTGAGTCTGCAGGAGTGTCGACGGGACCTTGATATATAGTGGCTCCACCTCAGGATCACTACTGCGAAGACCCGGGCTCCGAATGACGTAATCGGCAACGACCGTTTCGGAGATATTTTGGCTTAATTTTTCTACAGTGGAAGGAAGCGGAGACGCATTGTCCATCTTTTTTTACAGTCTATGGTATTAGGAAGTGGAAATTAAGGTTGTATAAGCTAATCATTTTAGCAGGAATGATACATACACCAGCTTTTTTCTCACATACCCACTGAACATCCTCCCATTCCATTTAAAAAAAAAACTTGTACAGTTTATCTGTTTAAAGAGGACACACGTCAGAGACTTTCCATAAGTTTCTTTAGCTATGTTAGCATACTCGGGCAGTCCCTTATAAACAGCCCCCTCACCGAAACTCAAAACTATGTCAAATACTCCATAATGGTCTTTTTAGCTTGCTCTTCATCCATAAATAGAACCAGATGATGCTGAGGCCTGCCGAAGACTTTCACATTCTACTCGCAGTGAAGTTCTCGACTGGCCACCACTGGGTTGTTGACAAGCAAATCATAACATTTACCATTGTGTATCTGTAAAAAAAAATGAGGGAAATGGAGGTGAATTATGCCGCAAAGAATATAACCCAAAACCTTCCTTTGCTTGTGGTTGCCACCACAGCATTTGTTTTGGTTTGCTGTGATATTTTAGTACATTGAAAACATTGGCAAAGGCCTTTTTTCACTTGAGAACATGTTGGAAAAATTTCATGTTGGAATTGTTTCCTGGAGGGAAAGACCCACAGAACATTACTGGTCAGAATGATTTGAGAAAAGATCCCTTCTGAAAAGTTTTTGATGAATTTGAGATGTTTAGTATGGCGTATATAATTTTTTTGATGCACTAAGTTACAGTAATCAGAAAAAAAGTGACATTTTGATTCTATAATCAGTTCTTTAAAACATCAGCTGCAGACTTAAAAACCGTTGGCACGATTATTAGCTCAAAATACCACCGCTATCCATCCAACCACTGATCTTGAAATTCCACCCCTGGATGTACCACGGGGTTCAGCGGACCCTCTCACTTTCTGAAGGTTCGACAGCTCATCTGTCTACACCCCAGCGAGCTGGTGACCGTGAGATGGATGATCGTGTTGAGGGCCCGTGGCTCAGTTCCTTCCTTCAGGGTTTGAGCTAATCAATCAGCGAGCGGATCGGGCAGGACCATATGCACCTTAACTCTCCGCTGATGCCTGCTGCTGACCCTCTTTTACCCTACAGCTGCTTTTTAAGGAAACAACTCAACACAGGACACCATTTCATGGGTCTTTCTCTCAGCAAAAACTTTTGGATTTTTGTTATCCAACTGAATTAATGTTACATTACTTTGAATTTAAACAATCCACAGCACTTAAAACCTTGATTTTGCTTAAAAAGGTCAACACCACTTATGGTCAAAAAGCACCCCTGGGAACTGACCCACTGACCCACTGACTTTGGTGCTGCTAACACCATGCTCAACGGTTTGAGCTACAGAAATAAAGGACATTTGGATGTGGCTGCAAGAGGTGTTATTTAATTTTAGTTGTTTACTTTGTGATTAGTCCATCCATTTGCTCCAGTTTTAAGGGATGGACTCGTTTGACTTGGGACACTTAGCAGACAGTTAGTATAACCACATAGATATAATTATTTTAGTGCACTGACAAAAAGAGTATGAAATTCTGAAAAGCCTTGAATCTCTCTTTCTGGCTCTTTATATTGTATACATTTTATATACTTTATTATATAAATATAAAGTATACACATTTTATTACTTCTTGTTCAAACCTGTTGCGTTATTTTAAAAAAAATGTGAATACTAAAGCTGCCTATTATTTTTTATTTTGTTTTATCAATTCAATAAATACATGTGAACTGGTATATCTTGTAATTGAACAGATTACTGTTGTTACAAAATAAACTTTTGTGTATTTTGGAGGTTTACTTTTCACTGTATAGTGGAACATCTAAAAATTGACCAGTGCATTAAAAAAAAAAAGGTTTTGTAGTGTCTTAACGTAACTGCTCTTTTATCACGGGCTACGAATCTCAACATAGTGTTTACATGAATGCTAAATAAAGTGGTCGAAATGATGTGCGCATTTGTCTCAAGCTTAAAATCGAAAATTTTTGATGCGAGTTTCCCGCAGTTTGCACATACTAACCATCTTTCTACATTGTTTCTTTTCTTTGTTTTAAAGACTTACATGAAGTTCCTAATTTAAAAAACGACAAGTATATGAAGTTCCCTTTCGTAGTCACTCCGAGTTACGTCGGATGACGGAGAATGGGGGTTTTGCCAGAAAGCCTATCATCTTCGAGTATTATAAAATGAGCCAATGGCAATGAAATGCCATGGGTCTGCGGAATTTGCATAGCGTATCCCCGCCCCACCGCGTGGGTATTTAAGGAGAGACACCTGCAACAGCAGATCATGTTTTCGCTTCGGAGCCAAGAGCATCTCTTCACTCCACAAGCCAAAATCCTGAGTTTCATCTTCTCTTCGAGACGAGCGAGCTCTCCGGTGTTGGTGTGACGGTGGTACCCAGCGAGTGCACATTGCCTGCGATCTGAGCAGTGGTCTGCCGGTCTGTGTGTTTTCTCCCTGGTCGCCTCAGCATCGCAGAGTTTTTCCTCTCTAAAAGAGCTGCACGTGGCACGTCTTTTTAAAGATGTCTCGCCCGTGTTCTTCTGGGTGCGGTCGATATTTATCTTCCTTTGATGGGCACAATCGCTGCTTTGCGTGTCTGGGCTTAGAGCACGCTAAAGCAGCGCTTGTGGATGACTCATGTTCCTTCTATGGGAACATGACCATCGCAACACTGAAGTCGAGACTCAATGATCTCATTCGAGAGAGAGTCCCCTCATCCACACCCCGATCTACCCCCTCCACGAGAGGTGGTACTTCGGCTGGTGGACAGGGTGACTTGAGGGTGACGGTGTGGAGCAATCCGACGATGCGTCCTCGGACCACGCCCCCCTCTACAGTGTTGCAACCCGCGAGTGCTGCAGCGATTCAGGCTGGTCCGTCTACGGATGCCCCGCGTGTTTCATTCGGCGCTCCAGAGGAGGATTCAATATCGATCGCGGCATCACAAGGCGGGCATGAGTCATCGGGAAGTGATGATGCGGCTGCGTTGCCTCCCTCGGGAGTGCCAGCGTTGCCCGTGTCAGATCCCGAGATGACGGCCATGCTTTCCCGGGCCGCCGCGAGCATCGGGCTAGAGTGGAATCCTCCGCCCTGCCCTGAGCGCTCGCGGTTGGATGATTGGTTTTTAGGTGCGGCTGCCGCTTCACGGCCACAGCCAACCCCAATTCCATTCTTCCCGGAAGTGCATGAGGAGCTGTCGAAGTCATGGAAGGCTCCTTTGACCTCCCGTGAGCGTTCGACAGCGTTCTCTTCCTCCCCTCGATGGCGCGGTCGCCCATGGGTACACTGGGATTCCCCCGGTTGAACGCTCTGTTGCGATGCAACTGTGTCCTCAGAGTGCTTCTTCTCGTGGTACTCCTAAGCACCCGTCCAAGGCCTGTAGATTTTCGTCTACCCAGGTGGCGAGATCTCACAGAGTTGCAGGACAGGTGGCCGCCGCTCTGCATGCGATGAGCACCTTGCAGTTCTACCAGGCCCAGCTGCTCAGAGATATGCACGAGGGCAGGACTGACCCCGGGCTCTTTGATGAGCTGCGTGCCGCCACTGACCTTGCTCTCCGGGCGACGAAAGAGGCCTCACGCTCGCCCAGCAGTTCTCGACCGCACAGAAGCAGTCTGAGGCGATCAAGCATATTCTGCCCCGACGGCCCGCTGCTGCCTCCACCCAGCCGTCGGTTCAGACGCCTCGGATACCTCAGCCTGCTCGCCGCCGAGGGCACCCTCCTGCGGCTCCCGCCCCTCCTGCACGGCCCCAGCAGCAGCCTTCACCCGGGCCGTGTCGTGGAGGAAGCCGCAGTAAGGCGCCACAGCCCACTCCAGCCCCGCGCCCGCTAAACGCCAGGCCAAGCGGCGCCCCTGAGACGGGCTGCTCAGTGATGGAACCGCTTTTTTCCCAGGAGGCGGTTGCAGGCCCCCTCCTTCCCCCGGTGGAGGGCGGGGGAGAATCTTTTGTTCTCCACTCCCTGCTGCTCACCCACGGGTGGGCAGCACCCTATTGTGGTCAAAGAAAGAACCGAAATTTCCATCACTGAGCACACAGAGCCGGACGAAAGTGTGCGACGCCCCCGGGCCTCGCCGCTCTCGTCCTCCTCTGTCTCTGAGGGCGCGGATGACAGTGTGTGCCGTCTCCGGACCTCACCACTCTCGTCCCCCTCTATCGCCAGACCCCTGGCAGAGCAGACCCCCATGGAATGCTGGTCCTTCCCTGGTCTCCTCTGTCAGGACGCGGAGCATGACCGCGCCCCCGCTCAGGGCCGCTATGCCACCCTTGCCTGGGGCGGTCACTCCGCTTCGCTGTCCCTCCGGGGGGACGTCTGTGGTCTGTGGTTCGGATGATTCCGCTGGTTCAGTTTTTGGGAGCTTGGTTAGAGCTTCCCAACCTGCCCCGCTGGGTCGTCCGAACTATCAGGCTCAGCTATGTGATTCAGTTCGCACAGTCTCCTCCCCGCTTCAGGGGAGTCCGCTTTACTGTGGTCGGTGGCAATGCCCCAATCATGAGAGCGGAGGTTGCCACCCTGCTGGCGAAGGGTGCAATCGAGACTGTCCCTCCAGCCGAGATGGAGTCAGGGTTTTACAGCCCGTACTTCATTGTCCCCAAGAAAACCGGTGGGTTACGGCCAATCCTGGATCTGCGCGTCTTGAACCGCTCCCTTCACAGGCTGCCATTCAAGATGCTCACGGCCAAACGCATTTTCGAATGCGTGCGGCCACAGGATTGGTTTGCAGCGATAGACCTGAATGACGCCTACTTTCATGTCTCCATTTTACCTCGACACAGACCGCTTCTTCGGTTTGCTTTCGAGGGGCAGGCATACCAGTACGCGGTTCTCCCATTCGGGCTGGCTCTGCCTCCTCGCATCTTTACGAAGGTCGTCGAGGCAGCCCTTGTTCCCCTACGCGAACACGGGGTTCGCATCCTGAATTACCTCGACGACTGGCTAATATTAGCTCACTCTCAAGATCAGGTTTGCTAACACAGAGACCTAGTGCTCCAGAATCTAGCCCATCTGGGCCTTCGGGTCAACTGGGAGAAGAGCAAACTCTGCCCCGTGCAGAGGATCTCATTTCTCGGTATGGAGATCGACTCGGTCGCCATGTCCGCGCAGCTTACGAGCGAGCGTGCACACTCACTGCTGACTTGTCTTCGACAGTTCGAGGGCAAGAGCGCGGTCCCACTGAAATGATTTCAGAGGCTCCTGGGGCATATAGCATCTGCAGCCGCGGCAACGCCACTCGGATTGCTTCGTATGAGACCACTTCAGCTGTGGCTTCGCGATCGAGTCCCGAGGTGGGCATGGCATCATGGCACGCTCCGAGTCCCAGTGACTCCAACCTGCCGTCAGACCTTCACCCCGTGGCGGAACCTCAGCTTTCTACGGGCCGGAGTTCCACTAGAACGAGTTTCCAGGCATGTTGTTGTCTCCACAGATGCCTCTGCCACGGGCTGGGGCGCCATGTGCAATGGACATGCCGCCGCGGGCTCCTGGACAGGACCCCAGCGCCAACTGCATGTCAATTGCCTCAAGTTGCTGGCAGTACGCCTTGCCCTGCACCGTTTCCACACGTTGCTCAAGTGTCAACACGTACTAGTCCGTTCAGACAATACCGCGACAGTAGCGTACATCAGCCGTCAGGGTGGTCTACGCTCCCGCCGTATGTCGCAACTCGCACGCCACCTCCTCTTATGGAGTCAGAAGGACCTGAGGTCCCTTCGTGCTATTTACATTCCGGGAGATCGGAACTTTGCAGCCGACGAGCTGTCACGGTTTCGGCCCATCTCCGGCGAATGGCGACTCCATCCCCAGTCGGTCCAGCTGATTTGGGACCAGTTCGGGGACGCACAGGTAGACCTGTTTGCCTCCCACGACTCATCCCACTGTGCCCTGTATTACTCCCTGACCGAGGGCACGCTCGGCACGGATGCACTGGCGCACAGCTGGCCGCGGGGCCTCCGCTTACATGCGTTTCCCCCAGTGAGCCTTCTCGCACGGACCCTGTGCAAGATTAAGGAGGACGAGGAGCAGGTCATTCTGGTTGCGCCGTACTGGCCCACCCGGACCTGGTTCTCCGAACTGATACTCCTCGCGACAGTACCTCCTTGGCAAATTCTTCTGAGGAAGGACCTCCTTTCTCAGAGAAGGGGCACCCTATGGCACCCTCGTCCCGATCTTTGAAACCTCCACGTGTGGCTCCTGGACGGGACGAGGCCGGTTTGAGTACCCTCCCACCAGCGGTGGCGGCTACCATCACTTCCGCTAGAGCATCGTCCACGAGACATGCCTATGCGTTGAAGTGGAACCTCTTCGTCAACCGGTGCTCTTCTCACCGAGAAGACCCCAAGAGTTGCCCGATCAGTGTCGTGCTTTCCTTCCTGCAAGATGGGTTGGAACGAAGGCTGTCTCCCTCCACCCTGAAGGTGTATGTGGCTGCTATCGCCGCATATCACGATGCAGTTGAAGGTAAGTCTCTGGGAAAGCACGACCTGATCATCAGGTTCCTGAGAGGAGCGAGGAGACTGAATCCTCCTCGCCCTCCTCTCGTTCCCTCTTGGGACCTCTCAGTGGTGTTAAATGCCCTGCAGAGGGCTCCCTTTGAGCCTCTGCAATTGGTTGAGCTTAAGTTTCTGTCAATGAAGACAGCGCTCCTTGTTGCATTGGCCTCCATCAAGAGGGTAGGGGACCTGCACCCATTCTCCGTTGACGAAGCGTGCCTGGAATTCGGGCCGGGTCACTCTCACGTGATCCTGAGACCCCGCCCTGGATATCTGCCCAAGGTTCCCACCACTCCCTTCCGGGACCAGGTGCTGAACCTGCAAGCGCTGCCCCTGGAGGAGGCAGACCCAGCCTTGGCACTGCTCTGTCCAGTACGCGCTCTCCGTGCTTACGTAGACAGGACGCAGTGTTTCAGGACCTCAGACCAGCTCTTTGTCTGTTATGGTGGAAGACTGAAGGGAAAGGCTCTCTCAAAGCAGAGGTTGTCTCACTGGATAGTGGACGCCATTGCTTTGGCTTACCAACAGCAAGGCCGACCGTGCCCACTTGGTGTGACAGCGCACTCCACACAGAGTGTGGCTTCCTCTTGGGCTCTAGCGCATGGCGCCTCGCTGGCAGACATCTGCAGAGCTGCAGGCTGGGCGACACCCAACACATTCGCCAGATTCTATAATCTCCGAGTGGAGCCTGTGTCCTCTCGTGTACTCGCTTCAACCAGCTAGTACTGGACCTGCTCAGGTGTCTTCTCTTGCTCGCCATTCCACTCCACGGACTGGATACGTGCGATATTTCCTCAGCTGAGCCTTCCTCTCTGAAGCCCTGAGTTCCTCCAGCACTGTTGAAGCTGACACCGGTGTCTATTGCCTGTGCGTCGGCTAGGTGCCTCCGTGTGCATGGTTCCTCCCCTGAGTAACCCCCACATCTGTATTTCCACTGTAAGCCTCATTGAGCATGTTTCTTTTCCTCGGCAAGCCACCTTGCCACTCCTGGAGTTGAAAGTTGCCACCCCACGGGCTGGTCACTCCAGTGTTCCTCCATATGAAGCCCCCGTCGGGCCATATGTGTATTCTTAAGTCCTCCCTACGGGTAGGCGTGCTGCGGCATATTTCCCCTGAGATATGCTTACCAGTGTACCTTGGCATTCCTGTGTTAAGTAGGACTCCTTCGTCCGTGCCTATATCACGACAGGGAGGTCAGACTTCGCAGGGCACTGGAAGACAGCTGTGAAGGTGGCGTGATTACACGGGGACCCCCATTCTCCGCCATCCGACGTAACACGGAGTGACTACGAAAGGGAACGTCTCGGTTACGGATGTAACCCTTGTTCCCTGAGTAGGGAACGGAGACGTTACGTCTCCCTGCCACTTCCGCTGTACCACTGGGTAGACGCCTGAGTTCAGTCTCGGCTCCTCAGCGAAGACATGATCTGCTGTTGCAGGTGTCTCACCTTAAATACCCACGCGGTGGGGCGGAGATACGCTATGCAAATTCCGCAGACCCATGGCATTTCATTGCCATTGGCTCGTTTTATAATACTCGAAGATGATAGGCTTTCTGGCGAAACCCCCATTCTCCGTCATCCGACGTAACGTCTCCGTTCCCTACTCAGGGAACTAGGGTTACATCCGTAACCGAGACGTTTTGTGCCGTTCTGCTTATAAAACGCACCATTCCCACACCCAAAACAAGGTGTCTGTAAATGAGAGTCAGAAACAAGGACTGATGGGACGTTGTCCTGGTCCACTTCAGACGATAAGCTGAAGGAGAATTTTAGAATGGCACGACAGTCATTTATGATGCTTCATTCAGCAACAACAGCTCATTCCATGCATCATACGTAATCACTGCATTTCTACATCATTGCACATGCGCAAAACTTTTCAGTTTGGGTTTTCAATCCAATCAAGTGTTAAGTGTTTTCAATCCAATCAACAGTAGGTTATAGCATTGCGCTGTATTTCAAACTATATAGTATATTGGGGCCTTAATTCATTTTTTTCCAGATTCAACGCAAATACACTGATTATTCTCAGAAACTTGTAATCTAATTGATAAAGTCAGCGGTTTGCATCTCTAACCTTTCTACAGAGACCTGACAAACCCTTGTAACAATCTCTGTGTTTACGGAGCACCCCACAGATTGATTTGCTTCCAGGGAGTTGATCCAGACCCCAAGCAATGTCACCTTCCAGGCAGTAGGATTCTTGTCTCCATTCCTATCAGATAAAGTCAAGTGCCGAATGAGACTCAACCATGTGAAGGAGCCAAGCTTGACAGCCTCCCCCTGCTCTGACACCATGTAAAAGCTGAACAGGAAATTAGAAAGAATGAAAACCTGGGAAAGGATACAAATATCCATCAGCCTTCATTTTCTTTCTGGGCTGTTTCCCATTCTCAGTGTCACACACTGTTTCTTATTCTTTGACTGTCCCTCTCTCTCAGTGGCAAGTAAGAGGAAAACACCTAGATGTACATGAGGAGGTGAAGGAGAGTGGGGGGTGGGTAATTATCAGGTTCTCATTGTGTCCATGTGGTAACCATTACCCAGTAATCTCCTGTAATTGTATCCGTATTACCAGAAAGTCTTGCTTTCCATTTGCTCTGCCGTCTTGACCGGTGCCGTTACCATGGCGCACAGGGGCCTGTTTCGAAGCAAAGTGATGCAAATTGATGCAATGGGAAGACCATTAAAAGTTTGTCAAAACAGTGTAATGGAGATTTCCTGTTTTAATGAACATGCAACACGCTTTCATGCAAATGCAGTGGATGCACTTTCTTTGAACCCACCAAAACATTTTACGTCACTTTGAGTTACACCACAGTTTGGAATAAGCAACATGGATACGTAGTTCTTTTGGCAGGGTTGGGCAAGAAATATTACTTGCAAACCATGCAGATCTTTAGTTTAGTAGGGATGGAGGGAGGGATGCCTTTATATTACATGCACTGAAAAAAAATCACCCAAAAATGAGAATTATGTCATTAATTACTCACCTTCATGTCATTCCAAACCCTTTTGTTCATCTTCGGAGCACAAATCTTTTTGATGAAATCTAAGTTTTCTGTCCCTCCATTAACAGCTATGCAATAAACACTTGAATGAAAACTCATAATTCATGACTTTCCTCTGGCAACCAAAGCAGGCTCTGTCTTATTTCTATAATTCAAATAGAA
Organism: Tiaroga cobitis; assembly: GCA_030578255.1. Lineage (NCBI taxonomy): Eukaryota > Metazoa > Chordata > Actinopteri > Cypriniformes > Leuciscidae > Tiaroga > Tiaroga cobitis. The sequence goes on from CM060611.1 coordinate 11,264,989, forward strand.
ATCCAGACCTTCAGATTGCCAGGAAGAGCTATCTGCATTGCAATTGCCCAAGTACCCCCAAATGCGGTCAATTTGATGCAATTGCAGTATAACCCTTTGACCTGAGATTTAATGGAGACAGGTAATTATACCATACCACCCACTTACTCCTACCCTTAAACTGGGCTATAATGGGGTTTCCATTACAATGGCAGCCATTTCTTTCTCCTCTCTCCCCTCAACCGTGCAATGTGAAGTCAGAATACATTACTGGAGCTGCAGTCAAAATAACATTACTGTCCCTGGTAGTACAGGTTATTAAAGAGAAATTTATCTCTCTCAGGTTCAGAATTTCAGGCCCTGAATTATAGTGCTTTACTGGTGAAAGGAATCTTTGCATTTTTCAGATACGTTTTTAATGAATAAAACACGGAAATTATGGTTTAACCCTTTGATGCGCAAGCTATGGATACCCCCTCTAATGCACAACATGGGTCTAAAAAGACCCGTATTCATTTCCTATGTTATTTCATGCATGGCTCTGCATTTTTTTTTTTGTTTCACCTTTTGAAATCACTTTATTTGAGCATTTTATATTTCATGATCTATAAATTTCATGATTTATGAATATTCAAAATATCTTGTTTTCACTTATCACAAATTCATATTTTAATATTTCCTAGGTTTTGTGTAAATACATCAAGCTTACACACATGGGTCTAAAATGACCCATCTATGCAAGCGTGATAAAACAAAAGAATAAAGAAAACTTTTTGTTAAAATAACCATTTTACCATAGTGCACCACACGACGGATTATGTGACCGATAGCATTGATTTATGACCATTTATAAAAATTAATATGGAGGTACTGCCCAGGTAAGGTTTCTGCCCAACAGCGCCAATATATACTTGTATATATAACTTTCTATTGCAACTTTTATTTTGTTGACCTAGCTAACATTAGATAAAATAAAATATGTCGACCGCAAGCTAGCTAATAGTATTGGACATGTTTCTCTTTTGCACTAGTAATGGATTTCAAGGTCAAGGTAACCTTAGCCTAAACGTTCTAATTTTAGCCTATATCTAGATGTCTTTCACAAAATATAAAATATTTTCTGTGACAAAAAATGTATTAAATAAAACTTACATGCATGAAATATACACAAGAGGCCGTGTTGAATTGTGAAATGTTTGGCAGGTGAATAGTTTTCTGCAGTAAATATATTTATACTATTTATAAATATCAAAGGTTCCTATATGGGTCATTTTTGACCCATGTGTGTAAAATTGATGTAGAAATACAAAAAGCGTGTTTGTTTATAAAGTAAGAAAGGAAAAATAAAAATAATGATTTGTGGAAATCAAAAACAAGATATTTAATGAATACCTGGATTAATAAATGATAAAATACATTTCTTTCAAATATTAAGCAAAGAAACATGAATACCGGTCATTTTAGACCCATGTTGCGCATTAGAAGGGTAGTGAAACAAAAACAATTTTTATTCGAAAAGTAAGAAAGGAAAAATTTAAATAAGGATTTGTAATGATCTAAAACGAGTTAATTGAGGAATACCTGGAATACTGAATGATGAAATCAATTTCTTGCAAAGATATAGAAAATGAAAACTCAGTTGGGTCTATTTAGACCCATGTTGTGCATCAAAGGGTTAATAAATAATCTATCATCATACATATAGTTAATATCATAGTATCATATAAAGTTATGGCACACAAATGTCTATCAGATTCAAATTCAAAGGCCAGATCAAAGCCAAACCACCTGGAACTGGGATTTAAAGTGGTTCAGTTAGTTAAATGTGTGCTTTTGAAATATTCCATTTTCATTGCATCCTGTGAAAAACAAAATAATTTAGTTTAATTGCTACTTTAATGCTTAAAGTAAACAGTGGTGCCAAAATAACAAATTGCAGATTTATTGCATTTTTCAGTAACACTTTATTTTGATGGTCCCTTTTGAACATGAGTAATTTTGCAATGATATGTCAACTAGCAGTCATTAGAGTATTAGACTGTCTGGTTAATATCTGCTAACTCTTTATTTTTGATGGTCCGCCAACAGACATTCTACTAACTACAGTATAAGTAACTTTGCAACTACATGACAACTTATTCTAACCTTAACCCTACCAGTCTGCAAATACTCTACTAACACTCTAATGAGAGTTAGTAGGCATGTAGGTGCAACGTTATACTTATAGTCAACAGTATGTGTTAAAGGGACCATCAAAATAAAGAGAAACCCATTTTTTTGACCAATTTGAATTTGGCTGATGAGTAAAATTACGAAACTCTTATAATCAGGTTGATTATTGGGAATGGATGAAAACATCCTTTAAGGCCCGGGTATACTTCAATTTCCACTTTCCGCTCCGTCTTGCGCACAGTTGAGCTCTTTCAAAGTATACTCCTTTGGCCATGAGTACGGAAAGAAGCGCTCGGCGCTTGCGCATTGTCGAGTGGACTGATTTTAAGCGCTGAAGTCACTTGCACATGCGATGTTGTATTGTTGTTGTAACTCGGACATCTTTAGGTTTCAGCACCATAGAGAAGCATTGGAAGATCCAAGGCTCTCAACGGTTTTATGGTGTTTATGCTACAAAAATGGTACAACGATGTGCCTGGGGTACTTGTAACACCGATTACAGGTATCCTGAGAGGATTGGCATGGGTATTCATGTATTGAATCACTGTACTGTGCACACGTTCACCAGCGCTTTTCAAAAGTGTGATAAGATTTGTGAGAACGTACCAATTATCTGCGCAATACGACTGAAGCCCAGTTTATTTATAATATCAATGATGTGAGGGCAGTAACCTGGTTCCCTAAAGATTCAACCCCAATAAAGACGAAAACATTCATTTTATGGTTGTCATACTCTTATTAAGTTACAATTAAAGTTAAAGAGTCTAACGCTAACGTACATGCTAACGTACAAACCTAAATAGCTAACTGTTCTTACGTCATGTGTAGGTCAAAAACACCCGATGGCTCAAAAAATGTGATGACCGTAGCATTGTTTCCATTGTGATCTGTAAACCTTCGCTTACAAATTAATCTCGTTACCTACCATATTCATTTTAAAATCTTTTATATATCCCACCGTGGCATATTTAAGTCCCACTTGAATGCTCCTCGACGAGAGGTGGTCTGTCCAAAATTGATCAAAAACATCTTGGTTTTCACACTGACAGCTGTCATTGTAAGTTAGCAACTCCGTTTGTTTGTCTGAGATAGCAACAGTAACTAAGGGGGGCGGGGCTTACCGATAGGTCAATTGGGCTGCACGTTGACATCCGTGGACCCTCCAGATAACAAAAATTACGTCACATGGACAGTGCGCGGGCCATCTCGGAAAGCGGGCGGCTGAAGTATTCTTTGGGCTTTAGAGTGCATTCAAACATTTCCATACATTTAGAAAATAATAACTTAACAATTTCCTCATATGCTACTCTCTGTTTAATTAGAGCTATTGGTGGTCAAAGTAGATTGGTGTTGGCATGTAATTATGTTTTACATTTCTCTTTAAGTCTTTCTCAGCTAAATAAAGCAATATTTATTTTTAAAATATGTTTATAATGTGTAACGTGAACGTGATTTCACAGTACATGTTTCTAGATCAACATCTGATTCTGGAACAACATTTTAATCAACCAATCAGATTTGAGGTACAAGTTTACAGTTTATGTCAAGTTTGGGCTTACAAACAGGGTTAGGTGCTTCTACATCAGTGTTATTCACCTGTCATTTCCCTCTGATTTCAGGGTTAAGTTATGGGTAGGGTTAAGTTTAGCGGTAGGGATAAAGTTAGGTCTAAATTTTTAGACAGGAATGGACAGAACAAACGGATCCAGGAACATGTCTTACTTGGCAATATCATGGTGACCAATGTGCAAAATATCTACTGTAATACTATTTATTCATTCTTTTTTTATTTTAATTTTCATTATTTTTTTATTTTTTTATTAAAACACCAGCAGGAATGAGATTTGAGATCTGCTGTAAGATTTAAGTGACTACAACTTGAATTTTGTTCTGTTTTTTAAAGAAAGTTGAATGGAAAGAGCCCCATAAAGACTCTGAAAAGATTTCTGCTTCGTGTTCCATGGGAAAGGGTTTGGAACAAGGTTTGTTTTAAAAGCTAGTAGAAATGTGTGTTGAGTGAAGGAAGAGTGTCTGTGAGTCACACAGTAAAGTCATAAGTGACCACGGCTGCTTCTGACATTATCATGAGCTCAATGCACACACAACACCTCAAACAGAGCCCAGTTCAGTTCAGGCTCTCTCACCCTCACACTGACCGTCCATCCGCCTCTGCTCATAATTCCACACATTGGCTGTGATGAATTCCCCTTGGCCTTGTGTCCAGTTTGGACCCTCATTTATTTCTTTTGAGAAACCCCTTAAAAGATGAGGAACATCAGGCTTCACAATACTCACCAGTATTGCCATTTTCACTATAGCTACAGATAAATAAATAAGAGGAATAGGTGGTCCATTAGCCTGTGAATGATAGACCAAAGACCTCCCTTAATTGCTTTCTTCTTGTAGTGTCTCAATTTATTTCTCAAAACAGGAATAGTGTGCACACGCGTAGCGGTGCTGGGGTTTATGATGGATGGGGCAGGGGAAGATGCACCAGCGCTGGGTAAAGCTCACTGAGGCTTTGATTAACGAGACTGCCGGGGTCCCCGAGGAGCCCCAGGCAGAATAATACTGTTAGAGCGAAACAGCTGCTCTGCTCAGACCTCAGGGGCCCCACCAGCACAGAGACGACCAAAGAGAGAAATTACAGGGTGGAGGATGGATGAGTAAACAGGTAGATGGATGGTGGTGAGATGTTGGTGCTGTGATAGATAGATAGATAGATAGATAGATAGATAGATAGATAGATAGATAGATAGATAGATAGATAGATAGATAGATAGATAGATAGATAGAATATATATACACTGTATATACTGTGCCCAGACAGCAACATAGTTCAACCCTAGATTCAGCCCACATCTGGTATGTGTTGAATCCACGTGTAACAGATGTGGACCGGATCTGGGCCGACTCTATGTTGCTGTGGATATATACAGTATATGTGTACAGTGTGTGTGTGTGTGTGTGTGTGTGTGTAGAGTCATTAATAATAATAATTTGTATTTTATTGCACCTTTCCAAGGCCCAAGTTTGCTTTACAAAGTTAGGTAAGAAAACAAAAATACAGACAAATAACAAACATCCATAACAAAGTACAAATCGGAAACCAATAGCTGAAGTGATCAAAGTGAATTGTGACAAAGGCATAATGTTTCAGCATCCTAAGAGAATAAATAGTTTAGTTTTGTTAAATATGAAAAAAAAAAATTGTGGAATGTTAAGCTTGACAGCAGCTAACGTCATAAATAGATGCTGTTCAACCAATTTGAAGTTTGATTCCTTTTTATCATAGTTTTGATGATCTACAAGTTTAGCTCATGAAATCATGCTAGCAGCATATCAGTTACATCATAGCTGCTTCACACCACTTGGCATCAACACTTCATGTACTGGCCCAGAATAAAAATAATACAAAAACCTCTGTACTTCTGTCCAGCCAACCCACAAACACTCATCGCCTTTCTGGGTCTTGTTTATTTCTTTCTCAAGCTTGCCATGACAGTGCAACCCTGCCGTCTGACTGCGTTAGAAGCTGGCACATGGAGCAGAGCAAACAGGGGAACACAGTTTATTTTCACAGCAGTCTGGTTCAAGTGCCTGCGGTTTGTTGCCTGCGTGTTATTTTCCCTTCCTGCGTGTTATTTTCCCTCCCTGCGCGAGAGTGTTTATGCAATGGAGGAATTTAGGGAGAACTGTAATCTTGTTATCTCATCGAAACAAGAGGGAGAGACAGAGAAAGGCTTTTTTTTTGGCTGGATCAAAGGAAGCTGGTGATTGTAAAGGCAAAAATTGCAACACCACTTTTATGTGTTTATATTAACCCCCCCCCTAACCCCCCGCCCCCCAGCCCCCCCTCCGTCAGAGCAGACGTGCAGCTCAGGAATTCTTCCATAGAGACTTGCTGGCAAATACGAACACACAATGTCGACAGAATGTTGCGTTTTATTCAACTGACAAGATCCTCTTCTAATTGCTGATCAGCCATTGCCATGTAATAGCATATTTTCCTTACACCTTGAATACATGTTATTGACCACATCTTAATCATTGTCAAAATGTTTTTTCAAAGTAAGTTTTTTAATTATATTTTTACAACTATCATGAATTTATCGTTTAATACCAAGCTTTTCGTGAGTCGCATCTCTTGACATTTTACAACTAAACCTTGCCATGTTATAAAAAAGTCAAATGATCAGATCTTTTTTTTAACACAGTCATGTTGGTTGGACCACATGAGTTTGATTGGCAGTTGTTTTCAAATATTTAGAAGCAGTGAAAACAGAAAGGAAAAAAAACTGTTAAACAACCATGACATTTTTTAATTAAAGCTACACTATGTAAGATTTTTGTAATAAAATATCCAAAAATCACTTGCACAGTGTGATATGTTTCCTGCAGTTGTGTACTTACAATATCCCAAAAGATTTAGAATTTTTAGAGAATGACGTAATATCCGCATTATCCCTGGTTTCCGCTCACACTGCCATAGTAACCATTGCGGCAGACGTGGACAACTGCGTTGCGTCTAGCGTGTCTATGCACGCTTACGCTGTTGTTGTTTCGTTGAAATATTATGGACCATGGCAAGCAGACTTTGGGCAAAAGGAGAACTAAAACAAGGATCAATATCAGCGTGGCGTTTTCGAGATGCCGAGAGCTCCACGTCGCCGACCAATTTCGACTTGACAGAGACGCCACTCTTGCATGTAATTTATTAGACAAGTGAGCAAATGTACATAAAAATAATCAATGTTATATAGCTCAACATGATGAAATGTTAGAATATGATCAGTATGTTATTCTAATGTTGATCTAGCTTACTGTTAGTCTCATACAGCCAACAAACACATAGAATAACATTATAACTTTCAACTCACTCAAATGCAGTTTAGTGTGATCGTGTAGACTAAGTGAAACAGAGCTGTTACCTCACAAGTTTCATTCGTCTAATAAAGTGACCTGTGTGAGTAGTAATTCAGCAGTTGCTGGTAGTTCGGCAGAATGAAATGTCCTTATTCCTTTATATCCACGGGGCTCGCGTGTGGTGCTGATATCTGTCTCTCATTAGCAATAGCGCCCTTCTTCATACCACAGTCATGTTAAAAACATCAATGTATTCACTCATCCATAAACATTATTATTAGATCCATCAGCATAACAACAAGTTCCATTATTCCGCTTATGCGTCATCAACCTACGCCTTTGTTATTGTAAGAGGTTAGCAACCCCTAGCGGCGATTAGAGTTGATATATTTTATGTATACATATATTTAAAATATAAATTAGAAACATTCTCATCATAAAAGCCCTGTATTCAAGTCATGTACTTATGTATTTCTAAATACATTTGTGTTATTTGTGTATTTTTTTATTTTAATTGTTGACCCACATCATACTCTATTCTGTGGAACACAGTGGAGGAAGTTTAGCAGAATGTTCTGACCACTCGTGAGGAGCGGCCACTGAAACTCTTCCTTTCATCATAGCTCTCAAATCCATGTTAACATCCGGTTTTTGATTTTATCAGTGCACCATGCTTAAAGTACCACAAACTGAAACGCAGAGGTGGAAAGTAACGAATTACATTTACTCGCGTTACGTAATTGAGTAGTTTTTTTGTGTACTTCTACTTTTTTAAGTAGCTAGTTTTTAAAATCTGTACTTTTACTTTTACTTAAGTACGTTTTGTTTGAAGTATTGTACTTCGCTACATTTGAAATCATATCCGTTACTGAGTAAAAAATAATAATACAAGAAAGAAAAAAAGAAAAGAAAAAAAATCACACTCCGGAAATTACTGCATTGATTGAAGGGCGGGAGAACAAACGCGTAAAAAAGGTGACGCAGACCCAGCGGAAGCTGAAAGTGCAGCGCGCTCGAATTCTTATGAAGCAAATTATGGCCAGTATGAAAATACTTTGTAGGAAAACTGTAGCCAAAAATGTGGACGCAAAGTGGCTGCAAAAGGAGGATACATAGGACACCATCCCTCCTGCAGATAAAGGTATGTCCGATTATAACTTAAGGCCGAATGACTTACGTGATGCAGAGGGAATCCAGGAATCCAGTCATGAAAATGGAATTTACATAACGCAGATGTCACGTAAAACACCCAAAATAATGGATGCATGAATACATGGAAAGTAAAACTGTGCAATAAATCCAATCGCGACATGGTCTGTGAATATTTAAGCACAAAAATACTGCATGTAAATATATCCCTATTTGTTCTGCTGAGCTGCGCCGCTTTGTCTACTTACTGCATAGCCTACTCAAGTATGCGTGACGTTCATGGTGTTTTCAGCATCTTACAAACAATTTGAGGATATGAATACATGAACATTTCCAGAGCTGCTCTGAGAGAACGCCTAATGAGCATTTTCATAATTTTATTTGAGAAAAACCATTGTCTAATACAGTTTGAAACACTTTTTTACATTTTGGTCTTCACTACAACGCGTCAAAATAAAAGTTCGGTTTTACTAAGAGAAATTATGACAGAAATACATTACTATTGTAGGCATACAATAGAACGTAGCCTACTTCTCAAAATATTAATAATAACAACAATAATAATACATTTTATTTAAACATTATTTAAAGGAATATATTTTTTGTCCATGGTTTAATTGAGTAAATCTGTTTTTGCAGCGCTTCCCCAAAAAATAAAAGGACACAATTTTAAATTTACATTTGATTACCACCTTTTTTGATAATATATTTGGATTAAATCATAAAAAGAAACATTCATTTTCTGAATAAAATACATTTCATAGGACAATATTATTCTTAAACATTTTAATAAATAATTAATGTTAAAAATAAGTTGTTAATCTAATTCATTATCAATTATCGAATTTAATTGATTAGACATGTTTTATTGAAATTTTAATAAACAAAACAAACAAATGGTTTCAAGTTTGTTATATTTAAAAGCATTTGTTCAACCCCAAAAAAAAACGTTTTCATTCTAACATTTTAACTGTCATTTTAACTGATGATGATAATAATAACCATAATTTATTTATACAGTTTATTTAATAATTGATTAATACTGTAAACCGTGATATTTTCTAGGACATTATCATACTGTGAAAATCTCATACCATTACAACCCTACACGGGAGAGTCCCCCACCCCCGGTGTTAAAAAAGTAACTCAGTAACTTTTACTCTGAGTAAATTTTAAATGAGCTACTTTTTACTTTTACTTGAGTAGATTTTTAGACCGGTAATTTTATTTGTACTTAAGTAAAATTTCATTGCAGTAGTAGTACTTTTACTTGAGTAGAATATTTTATTACTCTTTCCACCTCTGCTGAAACGATTGGCATTATTTCCTTTTGTGCTTTTTGCTTCTACACGCTTTCATACAGTTTGGAACAACATGAGGTTTAGCAAATGATGACCTTTTTGTCTGAACTCCATGTTGCCAGATCTCTCTAGAAAAATAAGCAACCTAGTCTGAGAAAACAAGTCCAAAATTAGCTCTCTATGGTTTTCATGCTTACTTGGCGAGGGACTGTGTTAATTGTCATGTGGTATAGTAACTATATCTCCTTCTCATCTGAACACAAGCAGAAATGCTGAAAGACAATGAGAGAGTGCTTGCCTTCACTCACAGCACTCATTCAAAGAGATAAAGCAGCACTTGCCAGGGGTAATTACAGAAACATTATCAATCAAAATATCCAAGCCCTAAAGCATGGCAAAAGCTTCGTTTTCCTCCATTTATCTTTTTAACTTTAGCTGGATACAAATATAGGTTCCTTCTGACCTTTGCATTTTTGCTGATTCCAGCTTCATTTTCTGTTGTTTTTATTGCTGTTTTCCTTCTTCTTTGACTTGGAAGTGATGGACAACCTGTGAGTGTTGCCACCTAGTGGATTCGCCGTAGCCTGGTTAAAACCAGACCATTCTCAGTTGTAACTGAGTTATGGTCTGGCAAAGCGTCATAGACAAATCATTTCCAGAGGGGCGTCACCAACGGACGTCGCGGATAGACCTAAAACCAATCAGAGCGTTGAAGGAGATGACGTATGCAGAGCGGCAGAGAAGCATTGTTGTTCTTTGCTCGATTTTTAACAAAAAGGAAACGTTTAAATCGCTTAAAACAGACGCGATAGCTGATTCGAACGAGTGATGTTCGACGGATGCGGCATCCATCTTTGTAAGGTAGGCTAAAATCTGCTTCAAAATCCCAGCGCTGTCGTCATCGTGTAAAGCCGCCCCAAGGTTTCTGATTGGTGCCTCGATTTCGACGAATTGGAAATGGGCTTGAATGAGCTCTTTGCCAGACTAACTTTTAGAGCAAATCTAAATTTGCCGGAAGGGTTTTCCCAGGCTAGATTCGCCGGTTAGTGTAGCCACTTCCAGGCACATGTCAGAGGCTGCATTCTTCGAAGTACTCGGACTTCAAAGGCTTCGCCTTCGAAGGCTGCGAAGGTCGGACTGAGTGTTGTTAAATGGGACGGTCTAGCCTACGGATGATTGTTCTTGTCGCCTAGCAACTGTAACAGCTGCCATTGATGCGTGACAGTAACGTCTGTACTAGACTTTTTTGAAAGTTATATTTAACTGTCTGAAAACAAAACAGGGTTCACAAACTGTCTAAATATGTTCACCATAGTTCATTTCTATACATAATTAAGAGTATACACTATAAATTAATGCATCTTAGTAAGATATAAGTCAACATTTGAACCAAGGTTGAACCCAATACTTACATTTCAAAGTGTAATTCGTCAATTTTTCTCAAAAAAATCCTGTCTTCACTGGCTCGCATTGAATTCTAGGGTAGGCAAGGCCATGTGAAGGATCCATATGTTGTATCCTTTATCTCAAGGGAAAAGAAAGATGCATTTGGAGGCTGCATTTGAAGGAGGCCTCGAAAAGGGACAGCCTTCGCCGCGTTGCGGTGACACAATCGGCCTTCGAATGTGCCCTTCGAAGGATGCAGCCTCTGAATTGGGACAAAGCAGTTGGCTGTGTTTAACTCCACTTTTTGACATACACTCACAAACTTCCCTAAGCTCTTCCCCTTCTCCGCCATTTTGAAGTGCATTCAACTTCGTGGGCAAGGAAATTGTATATTCGGACAGACCCTCGACCCCTCGATTTTGGCCGGGGGAGCGAGTCTATTTAATATGTACCATTCACAACTCTGTATGATATTGGAGTTATTTCGACATTTATCCGCATAACCAGAGCCGTCGCAAGGGCTGTGAGAACTGTGCAACCGCACAGGGCCTCGCGCCACTAGGGGGCCTCGAAATCCTGCTGTTTTATTTTTTTCTCCCCCCAACAAATTAAGGCTTTTTTTTCATAGGGATGTAATCTCCCAGTCGATTAGTAGATTATTGGTGATATACGGTCTGAATTTTTGTTATTTCATCAGGTGGAAAGCACTAATTGCTAATGGGGGTGTTTTCAGCGCACCCCTGTTTCACAGGTAACAGCCTGTCTTCAGAACACCCCCTTGTTTTCACTTTTTTGGATTAGCCCAACCCACTAGAGACAGATTGAAGAAAGTAGACTTGAAGGCGTTGGTATGGAGGTTTGCTGAATATTAATTTAATTGTGTGCGTTTAATTTACTCTCAGTCCTCCTTTACCATGTCAAAGACATCGACAGTGTGGCAGCATTTTCCGAAAATAGATCGAACGGAAACGGAAAAAAAGTCTAATGCAAAGTTTGCAAGCAACAGTTTACACAGCTCGACTACAAACATGATATCACCTAAAAACGGTAAGCTAACTTGTCTGCGTTAGGTTGCTCCGTCTGTTTTGAGTAGTCTATATGAATGAACATATAAGAATTGGCATTGAAATATGCCAATTAGTAATTATCATATTTATAACTGCAGGCGCACCCACACGCAACGACGGTATTGCGTAATAGTGCTGTATTTGTTTTGAGCCAGTAAAAAAAAAATGAAGTTAATGATCTCCATACGGGTGATTATCCGCTTATCATTATTTAATCTACCCACAAACTAAATTTACACTCTATTCAACAGATTTCAATGTAATTAAACATTTGAAAAATATATTCGCGTCTCAGCCGCGAAGCTGAGCTTCAGCCTCGCTCTGTGCGAGGACATGCACAGAGCGGCTGAAATGATAGTCTCTGTCAGTTATTATAACATTATGACAAAAACAATTGTCTAAATTATGTTGCATATTCCTCATCAGTTCTTGTGCTGATATCACTAGTTGACATAGTACTATTTTCGGAAATTAGGCTTTATTGCGCAGGTGCACGTGATGCAACGCCGTCAGAGCCGACAGAGTGTATAATTTCAGTGCCAAATAATTAGGTCAAAAAACGATTTAATATACTGCAAATAGCCTATTAGTTTTTTTAATGTTTATTTATAATTAATTTAAGCGGACAAGGCTAATAAGTAGGCTGTGCAGCCAATTATTCTAACGTTCAGAACCTGGAAGGGGCCTACCATTTCAAGTTCGCACAGGGCCTCGCACCCCACCTGCGACGGCACTGCGCATAATTCTTATATTGTTATCATTTCCGTTTGAGTAATTTTTTCATATTTTTTTCCAACAGGCCGAGCAAACTGTACAGGCCTATAGAATAATGCGGAAAACAAATTCATAAGGGAAAAATCTCAGGTAACATGATTGTGGATTCTTAGTGATAAAGGGCTTAGGGCATTCCATTTAAACACATTCCAATGGTTTGAAACCTCGCAGCTTTCAGCGCGTCGCTGTCTTGCTCAAGACCCATGCTGCGTCCCAATTCGCCTACTTATACTACGCCCTAAAAGTAGAACGTAGTTACAGTATAATGATGCTATGATCGTTACAAGTTCTTGCAGCCAATGAACGGATGAATATTGTCTTCATTACATTCCATCAGGTGATATTTAATGCTAATCAGCCGTGACAGTTATTGCATTGTTGATGCTACGTTGATGCAACATGCTGCAGTTAAAAACAGGTTTAAATGCTAATTAGGAAGGTTTGGAGGCATGGGAGCACTTGATTTTAACCCGACAAGATTGCAAACCAGGTTGGCTCGAATCATTATTATTTGCCATTTTGCTTAATGAAGAGGGCCTTCATTGACAGAGGAAACATTCACCCTCGTGTAGCTCTGCATAACAATCGCCACAAATGAAAAAGAATCCGGCGCCAGGAAAAAAAGTTTCCCTGTTGTCTGTATTAATTTAAGTCTCGTTTAACGACTGTCGGAATCACACGTTCCGCCGAGGAAGTAGGTGATGAAATACGCCGCTCTGCCGACAAACAAACAAGGAGAAAGGGGGAGAGAATAAAGGGATGAAAGAGGAAGGAGGGGGGGGGAAGAAAGGGAGAAACATGCGGAGGAGACACAAAGACATCAGAATATATATCAGGACAAAAATAGCAAGTCTCTTTGTTCTGCGCGACGGAGAGCAGTGTAGCTAATTAGAGTGGAAATGATAGCTGGTGCGACTGACACAGGTAGAGAGTAGCGGCGTCTCCCGTGTGGCTGACAGTGCATACTGAGAGTGGTGTGTAAGCAGGGGTAATGGCTGTCAGCTCCTGACAGCTGTAAAATGGCCTTTTAGTTTGCCGCGCAAAAGCTGTCACGGAATCTCGCGTTACAAAGGCGGATGTAGTTAGCTGCGATGGCAAGGCACATCATTATTAACAAACGGTGTAGTGTTTGCCTTACTGGCCCCCACTTGCAAATGGAACATGCTCTCGGTACAGGGCCCTCCTCCCCCCCAAAAAAAACAACACACCTGAAACTGAGTTGTCAGAGGTAACAAGCCGTAAAGAACCAGGGCAATGGATTCGGGGTGCCAATCATTGTGGGGCACTGCGTTTGTTCAGTGTGAAGATGAAACGAACTATGGTTGTGTTTATCTGGTGATTCCTCCCACTGGCCCTGGACTTTTCTGTCTGTTCTTCTGATGTCTTGTGTGCTGTTTTTTTTTGGGGGGGGGGGGGGGGGGGGGGGGGGGTTGTTTTGTAGTGGATTACTTTATGATACCTGCAGGCAAAAGGGTTCATGTACACTCTACAAAAACAAAGAGATAGCTGCTAGAAAAAATGCAATGAGAACAAAACTGTACTTCAAACAGCACTTCATATATAGCCTACATATGGAAAATCTCACAAAAAGAAATGGCCTGGTCATATTTTAATTTATTTTAGTTTTAGCCATTTTTAATTTCACTGCAAAAAAAAAAAAGTAAAATAATGCTATTAAATAAATACAATTATAAGTACACAACTCGTTTTAATTTAAAAAAAAAGATAATTGTATCCAGACACATTCAACATTTTCATTTTTATTATTATTTAAAAATATTACATATTATTATTATTATTATTATTAGTAGTAATAATAATAATAATAATAATAATAAAGTAGGAGGAATTTTAAAATCAATGTTTAATGCCATTAAAATAAAGTCGCAAAACAAAAAAAACCTTAATGATATTTAAAAAGGCTCCTTTTTTTTCTCTGGACTTAATATGTGAGATTCACATATATATGAATACAGTAGTGGACTGTGAATATAGGCTGTTCTCTCTTTATTTGTCACCAGTTGAAACTGGAAATAAGAAATCCCACAGGTGTGGTGGATTTGTTTTGTTCTTTATTGTATTGTGTAGAGCTGACTCATATGTTTCCCCAGAGGCCCGTGTGGAGAACTCCTGGTGCCTAGCGCAGAGTCAGATTCACTTCTCTTGTGTAGATGGCTCTTATTACATGATTGGCACTAAAACAAGCCAAATGTCTGGTGCCGACTAGCCAGATAGATTTTTTTGTGTTGTTTTAAACTATTTGCATCACTGATTTGAAATTGCATCATCCATATGAGCACATATGAGCGTTAATCATTGCACCACAGCTTCAAACTATTTTTTCTCTCTTTGATGTGATAAAAATAGGAAAGCAAACTCTTTTCAGTGTTTAACTTTATCCTAAACGATTCATTGATGCGGTTCACTTTTTGAAATAATTCATTTTAATTTAACACCATTGTATCATGCTTCTCGTTTAACTGACTTGAAACAGTTACTCTTTGGCTTAACTCAATGTTTTAATGTTGAAAGACCCACTTTGTTTACAATTACACCTGCAATTAAGATCGACGTTTTGGTCGATCGGATCACAAGTAGACGAAGGAGACATTTAGGCCTACCCGTTTACCCCTGGTGTTTTAATCCGTCTCTTTTGTCCACTTTCAATCACTTCTGTCCTGATTTCTTTGAGGGGAGGGTCTATGGGTGGGTAAATGTGATTTTTTCACGTCTTTCGATCTAATGGACAAAATGAGCTTGGGCAATTTATATATTGTGATAATGTACATTGTTGTGGGCAGGAACAAGACAAGGAATCGTCTGGCTGGAACTCGGTAGACTCTTTATTGACTTCAGTCTAAGCACAAAGTAAAGGGCGGGGATTTTAACGCACTTAAAATAAACATAAAACTCGTGTCGTTGGTTTTGTCATGCAGTTCCTCTCTGCGTGCCTGCGTGTGCTCCGAGTCCCAGCGTGTGCAGCTCTCTCTCTCTCTCTGCCACTGCGTCCTGCTGGCTTATATCCTGTCCCTCCACCCAATTACTGAAACAAGAGACAGGTGTTATCACTTGAACTTGACCCACTTACGTGCCGCTTGTCCTCCCGCTCTTTCTCCCGTCAAAGACTTCGCTAAACCACGCCCCCCTTCCCACATACCCCCACCGCCCGACACCGGCCGGGCCCCCAACCCCCTGTCCGACGTGTCAGTCTGTAACACAAAGGGGAGAGAAAAGTCAGGTGATTGTAAGAGCGGCCCTCCACATAGAGCAGCCTTCACTTGGGTAAAAGCCTACTAGCACTACTCTAACCACTGGACCGGATATGGTGGGTCCTTTTTAGTGAGGTCAGTCAGCGGGCTGGTGAGGTCCGAATAGTTAGGAACAAATCTCCTATAATATCCCGCCAGTCCCAGGAATTGCCTCACCTCCTTTTTGGTCTTAGGTCTTGCACAGGTTGCAACTGCTGTTGTCTTGTCAATTTGGGGACGCACCTGTCCATGACCCAAGTGGAAGCCCAGATACCTGACCCCCACGCACCCAATCGCACACTTCTTCGGATTGGCCATGAGACCGGTATCATCCAGGAATGCAGCGGCATATGCGGTATGGGGTTGAAGAATTTTATCCATGAGATGCTGGAAGGTGGCCGGTGCCCCGAACAACCCGAAAGGAAGAGTAACAAATTGGTGTAATCCAAACGGAGTCGTAAAGACTGTTTTTTCTTTAGATAAAGGTGTTAAGGGGATCTGCCAATATCCCTTTGTTAAATCCAGCGTAGAATAAAATCAAGCAGTACCTAGCCGATCAAGCAACTCATCAACCCTCGGCATTGGGATGGCATTCACCTTGCGATGGTCCACACAGAACCAGACCGAGCAGTCCTTTTAAGGTACTAAAACTATCGGGCTGGCCCAGTTACTGTGGGACTCCTCTATTACTCCCATATCTAGCATCGCTGCTAATTCTTTCTGAACCACTTTTTTCTTATGTTCAGGTAACCTATATAGCCGGGTGCAAACTATCACGCCCGGCTCTGTCTCAATGTGGTGCTGAATAAGGTTCGTTCGACCGGGAAGGGGCGAAAAAACATCTGAAAAAAATTCTTGCAACTGGGCTATGTCAGTGAGCTGCAAGGGCGAGAGATAATTTTTTTTTAATCACTTATAGCCCGAGATCTTCCTCTCCACTCCGATTGACCACAAAATTGAGATCACCCACTCGTCGTGTAACCTCAAAGGCAAGGCAAGGCAAGTTTATTTATATAGCACATTTCATACACAATGGTAATTCAAAGAGCTTTACATAGAAGAAATTAAAATAATCAAAACAAATAAGAATAATTAAAGGGATGCACTGATATGAACATTTTGGCCGATACCGATAACCGATAATTCTTTACATTTGAAAGCCGATAACCGATATATTGGCCGATAAATCTAAATTAAATTTTTTGTATACTTTGATAGCCTGTATAACAAAAGGCTCACCATTAAAACCCTTGTCTCAAACACTTTTAACATAAATCAAACCTATACAATACAGTATAGCCTAGTTTGAACCAGTGTTAGATTCCTTATCTTTTAAAATAAATTTTACACTGATATGGACAACTTTCTTTATTAAAAAATGGTACTTTATAATAAGGTTTAATTTTGTTAGCATTAGTTAGCATGACCCAACAATTTTATAAAACATTTTTAAGAAAGTTGTATCTGTTAACATTAGGCAATGCACTGTGAACTAACATGAACACATATTTTATTAACTAACAATAACAAAGGTTAATGCATTAACAAATGAGACCTTATTGTAAAGTGTTATCAAAAAATCTATTGCCTAACAAAAAATAAAATACATAATGCAAACAAGTCATTGGATAACATTGGGCTGCATATAAAGAAACAAAATGCATGTCCCATGGATCAATAAAATGGAATCGCCTCCACGGACAATAAGAAAAAAATATTTTAATCAAACCATATCGTTGATGAAAATAATACGAGAACAAAATAATGTTAGTTATTAATTATAACGCAATGTTTTTGAAACCCAAATGCAAACCCAAAGAATTTACAAATGTATTACAATAGTGAATACAATTATAATTGTATGACAGTCCCAATCATAGCTTTTAATGTTTTGCATTGTTGTGTAATCTGTGCGCGCTGAAGCTGAAGAGAACGAGCACCGGCAAAAACTGAAGAACTTTTCTAGCAGGTTGTTTAAATCCACGAACGAAACGCATCATATGTGAGATTAATCAGATATTTATATTACATCAACTTTATATTACGATTTATCTGCGCAAAATGGCGTGAATGCATAATCGAACTTGTGCTGGTCATAATGTGTAGGCTAATCCCTGTTCTGGAGGCGCTATTCTCACAACAACGCGCTGAAACGGTAACTAAACAGAGAATTCACAACGTTTTATTACAATAGTGTTCTCATTATAATGGCATGTATATGACAGTCCCAATTATAGTTATAAATGTGCATTGCTGTTTGAGCTGTGCAATGCTAAAATGATCAAAGATGATCACAGCAAAGATGATCACAGCAAAGATGATCACCGGTACAATGAAGCGCTACTGCATCGTTCATTAGCTCAACCAAACGCATCCTATATTAGATTAATCAGATATATATACACAAAATAAACATATTACAACTTACAATGGCGCAGAATGCTGCGAATGCTCAAGAGAACTTGACTGTGCTTGTCATAAAGGCTAAACTCCATAGACGCGCTCTTTCCGCCACAACGTGCTCGTCGCGCTGAAACACTGGCGAACAACAATTCACAACATTCTTTTGCGTGTTTCTATTATAATGTTATGAAGCCTATGTGACAGATTTGTGCTGCACATGTTGCACTGAACCTTCCTTTTCGAAGTGAATCCAATCATTCAGAACCATCATGGCGAACAGCACGCATCTCTCAACTGAAGTAAATAATCTATCTATCGGCTTTGATATATCGGCCCAATTTTCTTATCGGACCGATAACGATAATATCAAAAAAAATCATTTATCGGCCGATCATTTATTGTGCATCCCTAGTAAAAACAGTCAGACGAACAGTGGCACAGTGCTCATTCAGTAAATGCATTGCTAAACAGATGTGTTTTGGGTCTGGATTTGGATGTGACTACTGTAGGAGCACACCTGATCTTCTCTGGAAGCTGGTGTCCAGCTGCGGCTGGAATAATACCTAAAAGCAGACTCTCCATGCTTAGAGTGAACCCTTAGTATTTCTAACTGATGTGATCCTAATGATCTGAGTGATCTGTTGGGTTTATATTCGGTGAGCATATCTGCAATATATTGAGGTCCTAGCCCATTGAATGATTTATATACCAGTAATAATACTTTAAAATCAATCCTAAATGTAACTGGGAACCAGTGTAAAGACCTGAGGACTGGTGTGATATGTTCATATTTTCTGGTTCTGCTCAGAATCCTGGTAGCAGCGTTCTGCATGAGCTGCAACTGTCTTATGGTCTTTTTAGGAAGGCCAGTGAGGAGTCCATTACAATAATCCAGCCTGCTGGTGATAAAAGCATGCACAAGTTTCTCTTAGTCTTGATTGGAAACAAAGCATCTAATTCTTGCAATATTTTTCAGATGATAATATGCTGATTTAGTTATTGCTTTGACACGACTACTGAAACTAAGGTTTGACTCTAGAGACACACCAAGATTCCTGACTTGATTTTTAGTTGTTAGACACCTAGCGTGAATGTATGCATTCACTTTGAGAACTTCATCTTTGTTTCCAAACGCAATGACTTCACTTTTGTCTTTGGTTAACTGAAGAAAGTTTTGGCACATCCAACTGTTTACTTCATCGATGCATTGGCACAGGGAGTCAATGGGGCTGTAATCGTTAGGCGATCGGGCTAAGTAGAGCTGTGTGTTGTCTGCATAGCTGTGGTAAGCAATTTGGTTCTTTCTCATTATTTGGCTCATTGGGAGCATATACCACTCAAAGGGTCCTTGCCACTTGGCGAGTAATTTTGAACTAGATGTTGGGAGTAATAACAGCACTTTATCTCCCGGTGCAAATTCACGTAGTTTCGTCCCACTGTTATATAGCCGGCTTTGTCTGTCCTGAGCCTGTAGCAAATTCTCCATGGATAACCACCCCAAAGTGTGGAGTTTTGCTCTCAGGTCCATTACATACTGAATTTCGTTTTTGCTTTACGAAGGTCCGTCCTCCCAAATCTCTCGAAGAATGTCCAACACTCCGCGAAACCCTGTGGAGGCTTGTGGGACCTTGCGTACAGCAAATAACAGGGGTTCTAACCATTTGTCCAAATGTTTGGCGTCTTCCTGTATGAACTTACGAATCATTGTCTTCAAAGTACGATTAAACCGCTCCACCAAGCCATCTGTTTGTGGGTGATAGATGCTGGTGCGAATCGATTTACTGCCCAATAACTCATACAGTTCACGAATTGTACGTGACATAAACGCCGTTCCTTGATCAGTGAGGATCATCTCCTTCGGGATCCCCACTCAGGAGATCAAACTAAATAATGCATCCGCAACACTTTTTTGCCGAAATGCTGCGGAGGGCAATTGCCTCGGGGTATCGTGTTGCATAATCCACTAGGACTAATGGAAAATGGTGCCCTCATGCTGATCGTTCGGTCCGATGAGGTTCATGCCAATTATTTCGAAGGGGACCTACATAACCGGAAGAGGGCGCAATGGCGCTTTTAACGTGGCCAGCGGGTTCACCAACTGACAATCACGTCACTGCCGTTCCTACAGGCCCACTGGGAAAGCGTTCCCTGTACATAGAAGGAAGGGACGCTGCAGAAGCCACCGGCAGTACAACATATGGAATGTCACTGGGGTGGCTCCAGCCTATGACGGGGGACTCAATCGGACAGTGACGGCAGAGGGAAGTTAGGGCTCGCCGTAGGGAGCTGTACCGTGGAAGAATACACATATGGGATCACCGTAGGGATCGCAACACATGGAACCAGCCTAACACAGGTTCCACACTGCTTACGAGTGGTAGGCCTAACACCGGACGTTCCACCCTGTGCAATGTCGGAGGGGTGCGGAGGAACTCAACAGGGTTCGGTTAAAGGAAATAAAGGAAATTCTATTCTGCTCGGACAGAAATAACACAACTGGCAGAGGAACGAATTTGGAGAGGCAAACAGATGGAACTGTACGGCCCCGAAGTGGTCCCTGCCCAGCTGGACCACCAGGGGATGGTGTCTCCACTTTCCCTGGCCATAGACTGTCGTGAGGCTCGTTGGCGGCACGATTGAGCAGGCCTGAAGAAATAGTGGAATGAAGCAACCTTAGACGCTTCTGACTCCCAGGAGGAGGTGACGGGCGAGTTGTGACATGCGAAGCATGCACACACAGGTGCAGGTACACCTGTGTCGCGACAGACCACTCCACTGGAGGGATAGCCTCATAACCCTTCACCGCTCCTCCCTGAAGGGTAGCGAGGGGGGAAGAACCAGTCAAGTCATCATCTCCAGAGGCCAGCTCACCCTCCGATACTGCAATCGGCGTCCTGTCCTCTGGGGGAGCCCCTGGTGAAACGGCCGACCCACCCATTACAGATGGACCAGCACACTTCACGGGGGACTCCAATGGCTACGGTGGAAGGGAGGAGCTGAGGGGCCCACAGGGAATGGTTACCGGGCGAGACATCCAACACTACCCTCCTATTACCCACCCCACGCGGCACCCAAAGGCGGGGCGTGATAATGGGGACTCACGCTTCGCGGACGAAGGCGAGTCTCAATCTCAACACTGCGACAGTCATATTCCCGCAATGGGAACATAAACCATCCACAAAAGCTGCTTCAGCGTGCTGTAAGCCCAAACACGTGATGCGACAATTGTGACCGTCAGAGAGGAACAGGGAACGACCGCATCCAGAAACGCACGGGTGGAATGACATCTTGAAAAAGTCGCAAACGCACCTGTGTTGTTCTTTCAGGAAATAGGATCCATCACCAGTGCCGGAGCACACAGGGGAATGACCGCGGCAACACTGAACAGTGAACTGAAACAGGGAAGCACTCACTTTTCCGCCCTCTAACCAGCCATCAACACACACAAACATTTTCATCCTGGGACTGTTCCAGATGGAAGTCATTGTGCTAGATTCAGGTTCAGCCTCTCCACAGCGCTCCTCTCCTCTGTTCCAGTAGCCATTGGTCCTGGTACAGCCTCTCCTACCTGAGCCACCGCTCCCTCTTCCCACCCTCTTTTACCCCAAGAGACATCCGGTAGGTGTTCGCCTATCCCTGGGCACGCCACCATGTGATCCTCCACCAGCTGGATGGCCTTGACTAAAGACGCCGGACGGTGGCACTGGACCCATTGCGCTGTCTTCGTTGGTAGCCGCGCAAGAAGCTGCTCCAGCACCACGCGGTCGATGATGTCCTCAGCTTTGTTCATTTTGGCCATCAGCCATCTGCGGCAGGCGTCCCAGAGCTGTTGGACCATCACAAAGGGCCGGTCGTTCTCCCCCAGGGTCAGTGACCGGAAGCAGCTGACGGTGTTGTTTCGGGGAGAGACCGACCTGTTGAAGGATGGCCCGTTTGAGATTGTCGTAGACCAGGAGGTTCTGGACTGGAAGTTGTTGGGCCGCTCGGACTGAGAAACACCGGCCAATCCAGTCACGGCCACTCACATGCCTCTGCGGACCTCTCAAAAAGGTCCAGGAAGGCCTCGGGATCATCTTACGCTCCCATCTTACTGAGAGACATGTGAGGGGTTGGAGCAGAGGTTGTTGTCGTTCCCCCGCCTCAAACCTCCCTGTCCATACAGCTGCGGAACAGCTCGTGGTCCCGCTGCTGGGCTTGGATGAGGGCTTGGAACCGTCGTTCTTAATCATCCCTCGTCTCCAGCAGTCTGTTATTTCCAGCTAAAGTTAATTCTGATTGATTCACCTCCGTCGAAATGATCAGACTTTAAACGCGAACCTGTGATTAACGCTGACGCCGTTCACATGCACATTCAGAATTGATTCTATAGTTATGTACTTTTGAAAATATGTGCGCAGGTTTGTAATTCCATACAACCCATGCCTAAACAAACTACTTGTCTTGCCTATAAATTTTGACACATAAACACTTGACACTTGCCCACACGTGTAAAGCTGACTTAAAAGCTAACTCTTTTGCTGAACGTGATTCAGTCATGGACAGTGGTTCCACTTGATGGAAACATGTATGAACTAAACTTTTTGAATAAAAAATAACACGTTTCCATCATGTTGAACCACTGTCATGTTTAAATAAAGTTCAGCCAAAAAGTTTTTTTTTTTTATTGATAGTGATGAAATATTAATTACTTAATCTCTGACATAATAGTTCTCTGTTAAAACGATCTTAAGCATCTACTCAATTTCTAATACCAAAAATAATGGGATTCATATCCATTTTATTATCAATACAAATATGCCCTACTTCAAGAAGTTACTTTAAAATTGGTAGAAATTTAAGGCAGAAAATAATGGTGTCATTCAAATAATCCACTAAGCACTGGTAACCCTCCAGCTATCAGGAACTGCCCAACAACACCATGGTCAAGTTCAGGTCAAATCAACAAGGGGTTGTGGCACCGTGGTCCGCTCAGCCATGAAAGCCAATTGCTTAACTCTAATTGGCCCTATAAGTGCAGCACAATTAGACACACTTGACATTTGCATTACTTCCAAATTACATTGACTCTGATCAGTACCTCTGATCATTTGACTTAATGTTAAACTGGCAACCTTTTGAAACTCTCCAGCTATGGAAACTTGGCATTCCCAGTGGAACGGCACCATTTAGATGCACAAAGACAGACTGGATACCTGTCAACAAAAACGCTGATGAGCTTGGCTCTGGGACATTTGAGAAATGATCAGAATTCAAAATAGAAATGATGGAGCTCTGGAACATTCCACATGGAGCTGAACATCTGACAGCGAGAAGAACTGAAGGCGGTAACGTATGGCAAATCCTACAGGTTTTTAAAGGATCTGCTTTTGCAGAAAACTTCTATTTATAATGCAAATACTGAACTCAATTCAAATTTGCAATAAATAAATTATATAACTTTCCCCTCACTTTATGGACATAATATTACATGTGCAAAGATGCCTGCGGTCCTCTGCTGGTGTTTGCATTTCTATGAATAGCAGTGTTTGGTTCTTGGGTGATATTTCACTTATTGAGTTTGATGATGATTAAATTTCACCATACGAAAATTGAAAATTATTACACTTTGGTTAATGTCCATCTGGGTTGGATTTATAAATAAATGACCAGTTAAGAGGGTCGTTCTGTATTTACTGATTCTGCATGGCTGTGCATGTGCGTTTGGGTGTGTGTGTGGACCTGGTATACCCTACGTTATGGGGATAAAAAGTCCCCACAAAGATGGCAATATCTGAAATCCTTGTTCTTGTGGAGACACTTTTTGGTCCCAATGAGGAAAACAGCTAATGAACCAAGTGATGGTTTTTGAAAATGCAAAAATGCTGGTTAGGTTCAGGGTTAACGGACAGACAGGATATACTGTGTGTGTGTGTGTGTGTGTGCGTGCGTGCGTGGCACTTGAATCGCACAGTTAACAATTCCACTTTGACAGCCCTAGATTTTTCTTCAAATATTTCTTTTACAACATTGCTTTTCAGTTAATGCAAAGTCACATGTGATTTTAATCTTCACAAAGTTGTAGACATTAGTAACTGAAGCAATGTTCCCCTGTGACTGTAATGGAAGCACAAAGAACCAGGGTCCGAAATTAACACCCGCCAAGCACCAAATGCGGGTAGATTTTCCGTTTGGCGAGTAAATCTCAAAAGGCTATCCGCCCCACTGGCGGGTGAATGTTCATACCAAAATAGTAATTTAACGAGTTAACGTTAACGAGTCCTCTTATCGATGCTCCTGCTCCAAAGCAATTTTTTGTCCCGCCATAGTCTTATTTGATCGGTGAGTAATGTAGAAGACGAACTGCTGTGCGTGTGACAGGGCGCAACTGAAGAACGAGCAGAGAGAGAGAGAGACCCAGTCGCGCGCGCGCGCACTCTTTGGCCGTGTGTCCACCAAAGCGTTTTTCCACGCGCCTGGCGTATGTTTTCAATTGTTTTCAATGGGAGCGTCGTGTTTTTAGAACGCCATGAGCGTAACGAGGCGCTGAGCGGTTATTTCACGCTGAAGCGCTGAGAGCTGGCGTTTTTACAGGTCGCTGAGAAACGCAGCGCTCATCACTGTCACTTTTTACCCAGCCGTCCAATCACAGTGGAGGAGGGGCGGGACTAATACCACACTGATCAACTGTCACAACATTCTTTCTGTACAACGACATCAACCAGCAAAGCTAACCGAACAAAATGGATGAAAAAATAATTTTTAGTATGAAACAAATTATCTGCGAAATCAGTTACAAGTAAACTGTGCTGCGGATATTCTGTATCATAGCAACGAAACGTCTCAATGGAAAAACTGCTGCACTGCCAAAACGCTCTCAAGCGCCCACAGCTAGGTGTCTTCAGCAGAGCGTCTAGCGTTTTTTTTTTTTTTACTGGTCGCCGAGAGTTGAAGAATGTTCAGCTTTGGGTAAAATTCAGCGCTCATCACTGTCACTTTTTACCCAGCCGTCCAATTACAGTCGAGGAGGGGCGGGACTAATGGTGCGTTCTATTATTGTCAACGAACCGACTCGGCCCTCGGATATGGCCATTTCCACACTTCAAGCATTCTGGTATGTTTTGCGCGTCCGAGTCGGAGAAAAAACATGGACGCCACCCGGAAAGCTGTTGCTATGGTAGCACTGGCCAAGTACAAGGCGCTTATCAAAACTCAGCCATTTGAACTTCATGTTTTAGTTTATCTTCTGTTAGCAACGCTAGCCACGTTAGTAACACCTGTTTGAAGCAAGGCTTCATTCAGTATTGCACTCACGACAAGACCGATTCCCATTCCCACAGGCAGTGATACGGACGCAGTAAGGTATTGCAGTAATACGAGTGATTAAAATCTTAATTTAAACAACCAAAGCGGTCCAAAAACAATGAAAACAATTCATACTAAGTCACACAGGCCGCAGCCATCTTGGATTCCGTATCAGAATTCTTGCTCGGTGTCCTCACGTTTGTCCGAAATCCGAGCGGGAAAATATGAGGAAAGGGGGCGTGTTTGTGCGTGTTGCTAGGCAACGTCTGTCTTCCTAGTCGGAACTCCGATACGGATAAATAATAGAACGCACCATAACACCACACCGACCAACTGTCACAACATTCTTTCTGTACAACGACATCAACAAGTGGAGCTAGCCGAACAAAATGGATGAAAAATGAATTTTTAGTATGAAACAAATTATCTGCGAAATCAGTTACAAGTAAACTGTGCTGCGGATATATTCTGTATCATAGCAACGAAACGTCACAACGGAAAAAATGCTGCGCTGCCAAAACGCTCTCAAACGCCCAAAGCTAGGCGTCTTCAGCAGAGCGTCTAGCGTTTTCAGCTGGCTAAAAACGCTTTGGTGGACACACGGCCGCGCTGTCTTGCTCTCTCTCCCTGGCACATATTAATCAAAATAAATTGACACGATGGTAAAAGGTCGGAAGACCATAGTTTCATGTGGAGCATTCGGATATATTTTTTTTCCCTGAATTACCGCTGGGTGTAAATGGTGCTAAAATACCTTATCTTCTCTGAAAAGCGTTCCGCACATTCAGCTGACATAAACCACACTTTAAATAAACGAAAAAACTATCAGTGATTAAATGTTTTCTGTGTTGACACAAATCTTGTGGGATGTCCCAGCTGCCGGGATAATCACACACAGGGCCGGCCGGAGGCATAAGCGAACTAAGCGGCTGCTTGGTCCAATCGAGTCGAAAACTCGAAAAAATTTTTTTTAGATGACTTAAACAAGTGACATGAATGAATTCATATGAATGAATGAATGAATGAATGAATGAATGAATAATTACAGACAAGAAAATTCCGATTTCATGATCAATATACCTGCCTACAACTGCTGCTGTGTCTGCCAGCATTTAAGTCATGCGCATGATCTAGACACCTCGTGCGTCACGTGCATAGACAATTCGTGCGCAACTGCGCATAGTCACGTTAATGTTAAGCCATGTCACAAAAAAAGGACGTATCCCTCTGGTGCCGAAAATAGAAATAAGAAAATGACAGAGGAGGAGAAAAAAAGAGCAAGATAAATGTATGTTTGCATAATTATTTACGGTATGTTTTGTGCAGCAATTGACCCATTCCTATCTACGGCAAGCCCCGAGGCGAAAAATACATTGCATACACACATATACAACAAGCGCCAGTGCATCATTACCGGTATTATAGTAACATACTTTGTTGGATTCTGTCATGTACAATCCAAGAAAGTCTGTAATAATAATAATAATTTAAAAAAAAAAGATTTTGAGGACAGTTACACTGTAGTGAGACAGTTGAGAAATAATAATATTTTTACAGTTTTCAACAATAATTGTCATTGTTGAAACCTTGCTCTTGTTATGTTTCTGATTTCTCAGTTTTGACATTATTTTAGCAAATAATTTATTTGATGTGTTTTGAGACAGTTTGTTTTAAGAAGTTTCAGAGAGTTAGTAAAAGAGTAAAGTAAAAGTTAAAACTTTTTTATTTAAGTAGGCTATCAATTTTTGATTAAGTATTTATTTTGTATTAATACATAACCTCACTGTATTAATTTATAATATATCATTATTGCGTGATATCTGTGTCAATAATCGTCAAGCACAGGTGGCTCTGCGTAGTGGGAGGGGGCCCCCAAATCAAATTCTGCCCCAAAAGTCTCGGGCCGGCTCTGTCTACCACTCTCCATGGCAGGTGAGCCAAAAAGTTAATTTCGGACCCTGCACAGAACACATGCATGATCATCACACTCAGGTGAAACGTCAATTCACCCAGCACACCTAAAATAAAAAGAAGTAATTGATGCACAAGACCTATCCTCTCCCTATCCTCTAACTATCCTCTCCCTATGGAGGATCCCTTTCCCACTCTACAGATAAAGCGTTGTGAATTTCGGCTCGCGTACCCCGAAGTGATCAAATAAAACAAAATTCTGTATCAAAATGTATAGGCAAGACAAGTAGTTTGTTTAGGCATGGGTTGTATGGAATTACAAACCTGCGCACATATTTTCAAAAGCACATAACTATAGAATCAATTCTGAATGAGCGTGAACGCCGTCAGCGTTAATCACAGGTTCGCGTTTAAAGTCTGATCATTTCGGCGGAGGTGAAACAATCAAAATTAACTTTAGCTGGAAATAACATTATTCAAAGAACTGCTATAAAGCCAAAACAATCTCTGTAACC
Source organism: Tiaroga cobitis (assembly GCA_030578255.1). Classification (NCBI taxonomy): domain Eukaryota; kingdom Metazoa; phylum Chordata; class Actinopteri; order Cypriniformes; family Leuciscidae; genus Tiaroga; species Tiaroga cobitis. The sequence continues at coordinate 11,293,041 of CM060611.1, forward strand.
TTAAATTATATGTTTATCTCTGTAAAGCTGCTTTGAAACAATCCATTGTTAAAAGCGCTATATAAATGAAGATGACTTGACTTGACTTGACTAATTGGGTTCATAAAGCAAACCCTTGCAAATTCCTTTTTTTTCCCCCCATGAAGCGTTTAGGGATGTTATATGACACACTCCTTCAGTCTGTCAGCACACTTAGTCGGAGCAGTCCTCTGACAAAAGATAGTGGTTACTGAAGCAATTCTTAACCCAGATAGACTCAATTCAGCTGAAGTTACTTCTTCTCCATGAGCGAGAATGGAAATAACATGTTAGAACAGCAGAAATCTTTTTTGCCAACTTCATACACATATTTGTTTATGGGGTTGTTTAAAGCTACAGTATTAGAAGAATCATGGTAAACCTGAAATGTATTAAATGTTTAAAGAAATTTCTTAACTAGCTAATTTGGAACAAAATGTATTGTGAAAAGTGTTTTACAAATCTGAATTGAGAACATTCTCTTGAAAACATTACTCAAACATTACTAGAAAAAAAATGCTGTCAAATACTGTAGATGATGAAAGATAATAGATTAGATAATATTTTTAAAATGTGTTGTGGCTTCAGTGCAGTAACATATTTTTCTCACACAGCATAAATGAACCATGTTTTTATGATTTAATGTTTTGTTTTGTCTGGTTTTGTTATGTTTTGTCTTGTCTTGTCTCATTTTGTTTTGTTGCTGGGAAAGTGTGTGTTAAATAAATTGTATAAACTTTTACTAAAGGTAACAAAAGCATCTATATGTGTTAAAGTAGATGGAGTAACTTTTCTCTATTTACGGATATGGCGAGACATGCATGGACAAGTGAACATCACAATTTCAATGAAAAGCATACCGATAGGTCTAAAATATAATCACTTATAATGGTCTTACCATAGAGAATCAGGGTAATACAAAAACATGTTTTGGAAGAAGGAATTTCGGTGTATTGACTCATTATTTCAATTTAGTTAATTTTGAACTTAAAAAAGTTACGTAGTGCACCTTTAAATAAATGACAATTGTTTTGAGCTAATTATTTTAAGTAACATTTTAGGGGCTTCTATATACTCTGCAGTGTTGATTTTTTTTATAGTGCTTGTTTTTGATATTCTACAAGCTATCATGAAGTATCCAACAGAGCAAACTTCCTTAGCTAAAGGAAGTACATGTGTACATTGGCCTTTGGTCTATGTCATGCAGTCAGCTCTATGGACAATCCAGACGGGTTAATAGGCTTGTCACAGTGGCGGTGGGTGTCTTTCAACACTTGCTTGAGTCTTGTCAGTAGCACCAGGACACATGTGGCACAGATCCTCCCCTGTATCATTCTGTTTTACTGGGATCTCTCTTGGCTTGAGCTGGACCAGGGTGGGGAGTGTGACAGGTGCTAACAACGGGTGGACACTGTTAAATACGAGACTGACAGGTGAGCACAATGCAACGATGCCGAGAAATTCAGTAAAGCATGGCATCTGCTCCAGCAACTGGGAGGACAGTATGAGGTTTCAATTATCCAGATAGAGTCGTTCATAACTAGCTCCGATTAAACTGCAGCTGAGCGAAAGGCTAATTGGGGGACGGTTACTGAAGAATTGTGATGTGAAGCTGAGTATACACTACAATGTTTTTTTTTTACAATAATTTTTTTTACAATCACTACAATCATTTATCATTGTTGATAGTAAAACTGTATAATGTGACCTTGATCTTGGGTAAATGATCTTTACAATAGCAAATGAGGCTTATTCAATCCCAAAAAAACCAAAAAAATCTTTTGATTTATTTATTCTTTTGCAATTTTTTATGAATATTCAAAAGAGAAAATAATCAAATGAGATGAGTAAAATATTTACAAAAAAAGTAAAAAAAAATAGAATAGGCATTAGAACATTATTATTATTATAAACAAATTTTCATTTAATTCCTAGAAAGAAAAAGAAAAACAACAGTACTTTTAATATGATATAAAATTTCGCATATCTCATGATATATGATTTGGGCCATACTACATTTATTTATTTGCTACAACCAACCCCTAGTATTAGCAACACGTCTAAAAGGATTGAAAGGTGTTAAATGGTGCATGGACAGGTTTTCTTAAAATACGTTTATTAAAAAAACAGATTACCATTTTCAATTTAAGTTAATATAAGGTAATTAATACCTTCTGAATATTAATTTTGAGTCTTGCCTTCCAGATACGACTGCACATAAAACACACATAAAATACAAGAATTTTGTAGATATAAAAACCGTATGCACAGCACTGTAGTGTTGCGAAAACCCATGGGCCCAATTTATGCAATTTCACCTGGAAATGAAATGTGTTTTTAACAGCTTTAGAGAAGTGCTTTGTCGTTCCAAGGTGAGGAAGGTTTGTTAAAAGGATGTGATGTGTATTTTCACCTTTTTTCACTCCTTGGGTTGGAATGCATGTGTGTTAAAGTCTTATTTAATGAAAAAAGTTTTAGGTAGGTGGGCTACAAGGCGGAAGGCTGATCATAATGCCTAATCTCATTCTGTTTCATGATTACACAATAAAACAGAACGAATCGCAGCTAGCGTGAAAAGCTGTACATGTGTTCCACAACTATTTACAATACCAGTCAAAAGTTTGGATTAATTAGGATTTTTTTTTATGTTTATGAAAGGAATTCTTGTATCTCTATACCAAGGCTGCATTTATTTGTTTAAAATACAGTAAAACTTTTATTCATTCCTGTGATGGTTAAGCTGAATTTTCAGCAGCCATTACTCAAGTCTTCAGTGTCACATGAATGGTAGTGCATCACACAGCAAAAACATTGATAATAATACAAATGTTTATTCTTAATTATTAGAATGATTTCTGAAGTATCGTGTGATGCTATGAATAAATTAATTACAGTTTTAAATATACTAAAATAAAAATATATTGAATATACTAAAATAAAAAGACAGGTTGTTTTTCAAGTCTTTGTGATCATAAGAACTTCTTTGAAAACCACTTTCAAAAAATCTTTTTTTTTTTTTGTTCAAAAAACATTTGACTGGTAGTATGCACAACTATACACACTTTGGACAGAAACAAAATGTTGTCATGTTGTCATGACCCCCCTTGTGTAGAAAATCCCAAATAGTCTGCAATTTAACATACTGTAGATGTTTAATGACAAGTATTTTGGCTCCAATCAGTAGGGAAACCTCCTAATAGATGTGATCTTTATCTTGGTTTCCATGTCAGGTCCTCAGACTTTCACTTCTTATCTTAAGGTCATTTTATTGCTATTATAATGAGGCTTGTAATGAGAGCCCATTTCAATAAGTCCATTTTCACCCCCCTTCTAAACAACCCAAATTACCCAATTGGAACATGCTGTAGGGTGTAGTGTGCACTACGTTTGCTCTTGTGCCTTTGTGTGTGTTTAGTGGTGGAGGAAGTACTGAATCTCAGTACTTAAGTAAAAGTACAAATAACCAGAGACATATTTACTTTAGTGAAAGTAGAAGTACCACAATGACAACCCTACTTAAGTAAAAAGTAAAAAGTACCTGATTTTAAATGTACTTTAAGTATTAAAAGTAAAAGTACTTGCATAAAAATTTATTCTCTTAATGTCTTTATTCTAATGATTAATAAAACAGTTAATCCTAACTCATTCAACCTAATAATCCTATAATAATGTTCAATAATGATAGAAAAGCCGTTATTTTTTAAGCTTTTGTCACCATTTCTGAACAAGCTTGCAATTAAGCAATATACACATCAAGCTTAAAGCAGCACTCAGTAGGAATTCCGTTTTTGTCAAACGGAAGAGTCGCTGTGGAGTACTTGTACTGTCGTGAACAGCACTCACGCAGAGATGGCTCGCACTCACGGCCGGATCCCCTCCCCCTGTACACCGGTACCTGTTCAGTAGGATGGACGCTGTAACGAGTGGAAATAAGGTATGGCCCCTTTAAGAGCTGCGCGCGCCCAACACCACATGTATACGGCGCCGGCTTATTTCTGTTTGATGCTCATTTTATCAGAATTTTATCAGATCTGTTTTTTGCCGTAAAGCAATTCGTTACCTCGCGAGACCTGATATCACACGATACTTCATAACACTGAGGCCGGCGGCCCGCCGGCCCAAAGTTGCAAGGGTGGTTTTGCGGCTCACAGGCACCAGGGGGGTGCGAGACAACCACCATTCAACACGAAATCAGTAATATAAACATTACAATGACTCCAAAGCTGTTCGGTTAAGGTAAAAAAGTTACTTAGTTCACCTTTAATTTGACGGGGTTTGGCTGTAAACGCGATTAATTTATGGCGTAATTCTGAACCTCTTGGCTTGCCATACTAATCCTAACCAAACGTATAATATGCAAGGGGGTAATCCATCAGCCGGAAGTTGAAGCTGCCTCCGGGGGCCGCCATTGTAGCTGGCTATCACCTGCTGTTAGCATCCCATTGACTCCCATTCATTTTGGCGTCACTTTGACAGCGAATAACTTTACATCTGAGGCCATCTGGAGGTTTAAAGACTCCATTTGTCCATTATTTATTTCTAAAGAAACACGACAATGTATAAAAGGCTCCATTACTTTGTATCTTACGTTATGGCCACGTAGAAGCCATTCTTGTAAAAATACAGCCCATTCTCATCACTAGGCGTCATGAAACTGACGCCTTGGGAATCATTTTGACCATGCTTCAATATTCTACGCTTTAGGCACCCTTTAGCGTCAGTTACATGACGCGATCCTAGGGCGTCATCTCACTGACGCTTTACCTTTAACGTCAGTTAGATGACGCTATCTAATCCTAACCCTACCCCAGACCTAAACCTACCCGCGTCATCTAACTGACGCTTAAGGTAAAGTGTCAGTAAGATGACGCCCTAGGATCGCGTCATGTAACTGACGCTAAAGGGTGCCTAAAGCGTCGAATATTGAAGCATGGTCAAAATTGTCATTTTAGTGACGCCTTGGGATGAGAATGCGTTGAAAAATAGGCTAACGATTGCGTCATAACCACGGGACGCTCTGTCGCACAGTAGAGAATTTACCGTATAGACAGAAGTAGAAGCTCGTAGGCAATCGTTTACTGTCTATGAGGCAATCGGGTGGACATAGAGGCATAAAGTCAAGGGAGAAGCCCATAGATAGAGAGTTCAGAAAAGCAACGGGACAAAATATTTCAACAACAGATTTGTTTCAGATTTCAATTCAGATTTGTCCCGGCACAGCTACTAGAAGGTCAGAACGGTTGCTCACGTGACAACTACGTCGTCAAGCTCAGTTTGAGCCTGCGCAGTACGCTTGGCTATCAGGAAGTGAGTGCCCATGTTGGGCTTCAACTCTCTCCGTTGAAATCAACGGGGTCGCTGTGTCCATTTCTTTTACTGTCTATGATAATATGCTACACACGCACCCCACACCACTACTAAACCTACCCATGCGTATCCTATGCACGTAAAAACAAATTTCCGCGTATAAATTGCACGATAAACACACTGCGTGCTATAGAGACGCATTTAGTGTGACCGGGTTGATATGGCAACCAAACTTCACTGGTGAGACAAACGTGCGACGAACGGATGGCCAGGATGACGTTTTGCCAGGGGAAAACTGATCAGAAAATGTAACGAAAATGTAACAGAACGTTGTAGAAATGTAGTGGAGTAGAAAGTATAATAATTGCTGCAAAATGTAACGAAGTAAAAGTAATAAGTATGCACTATTGATTCTACTTAAGTAAAGTAAAGATATGTGAAAAATGTACTTAAGTAAAGTAACAAAGTATTTGTACTTCGTTACATTCCACCACTGGGTTGCTTCGAGGTGGACTTTGTTGAATCATAACCTGTTTTCATCACTCAACCCACCCTGCCCCACAGCATGTGTAGTCAGCTTATCTTGGCGAACCATTAAACAATCCCAATCTAAATATCTAATATCGCTGTCACACAGCATTTAGCGAGCACAAGGCATGCTTTGACAATGTCTGGAGCAACAATAAAAAAAAGAGCCTACCGGTACTTAAAGCATTATCATCTGTCTTGAACCCATAGCCGTGGCCTTGTTCCTGCTTGTCCTTCAGTATGTGCGAACATGTGGTAGTGACCTGCCGGCCAACCGCTGATAATTATTTCCACTGAACGTCTTGCTTTGGGCACAAAGTCTCGCTCCGTGAGCCCAATTGGGAGCAATTTGGTAACCCATACCCCTGAACATTAGTAATGAGAGCTGATCGAGTGGAGACCGGGCCTGCATTAACCTTCGGGATGCCTGGTTGTGTTGAGGGGGAAGAGCTGGCTTGCCTCCAGCACTGGTTCCTGGGGGCTGGAAGTAGGGCAGCCCACCCAGGACTGGACTCTTGATTGAAGGGTTACTGAGAGAGAATGGGCGGCAGCTGCACAGGAGGCTATTTTTGAAAAGCGGACATCTTTGTTTCTGGCAGGAACTGTCATGAAGCTGTGAATAACACTGTTCATTTGGGTCATTCTATGCCTTTTTCTGTTTGGTTGAAGTATGTTTTTATGCGATTTTTAAACAGTCTGTGTCAGGTCTATAATGTGTTTCATTGTTAAATTGTGCAATTATCAGGCTAGATTAAACTCTTAAAAATAAAGGTTCTTTATTGGAATCTGTGTTTCCGCATCTGTAAAAAAGAACCATTAACATCCATGGGTCCTTTCAGTTGTGAAAAACGTTCTTTACTGAGGAAAAAGAGTCTTTCGTATATTAACGCTTTGATGCGCAAGCTATGGATAACCCTCCTAATGCACAACATGGGTCTAAAAAGACCCGTATTCATTTCCTATGTTATGTCATGCATGGCTTGGCATTTTTTTGTTTCACCTTTTGAAAAGAGGGTGCAAGTGTGATAAAAGAATAAAGAAAACTTTGTTAAAATAACCAATGTCAGAGTTGTTTCGATCAACACATTTAATGTAACACTTGAAATATGCTTATTGGCCACTTTGTCAAACATAACACACATATAACCGATAACACTAATTGAACTGTAGAGTAGTGCAACTGTAGGGGGATCTCCCCACCACCAATGTGCAGCATCCACCCGGATGATGCGACAGCAGCCATAGTGCACCAGAACGCCCACCACACGACGGCTTATGTGACCGATAGCATTGATTTATGACCACAAATAAAAATTAATATGGAGGTACAAGGTTTCTGCCCAACAGCGACAATATATACTTGTATATATAACTTTCTATTGCAACTTTTATTTTGTTGACCTAGCTAACATTAGATAAAATAGAATATGTCGACTTCAAGCTAGCTAATAGTATTGGACATGTTTCTCTTTTGCACTAGTAATGGATTTCAAGGTAAAGGTAACCTTAGCCACGTTCAAATATTAGGCTATATCTAGATGTCTTTCACAAAATATCGAATATTTTCGGTGACAAAAAATGTATTAAATAAAACTTACATGCATGAAATATACAAAAGCAGTTGAATTGTGAAATGTGTGGAAGGTGAATAGTTTTCTGCAGAAAATATATGTATACTGTATTTATAAATATCAAAGGTTCCTATATGGGTCATTTTTGACCCATGTGTGTAAAAGTGATGTAGAAATACAAAAACTGTGTTTGTTTATAAAGTAAGAAAGGAAAAATAAACATAAAGATTTGTGAAAATCAAAAACAAGATATTTAATGAATACCTGGATTAAATGATAAAATACATTTCTTTCAAATATTCAGCAAAGAAACATGAATACGGGTCATTTTAGACCCATGTTGCGCATTAGAAGGGTAGTGACACAAAAACGATTCTTATTAGAAAAGTAAGAAAGGAAAAATTTAAATAAGGATTTGTAATGATCTAAAACAAGTTAATTGAGGAATACCTGGAATACTGAGTGATGAAATTAATTTCTTGCAAAGATTTAGAAAATGAAAACTCAGTCGGGTCTATTTAGACCCATGTTGTGCATCAAAGGGTTAAAATGTTCTTCTCACTAAGAAAAAAGTGGTTCGTTTAAGAATTGTTCACTGAAGGGTTCTTTGGGGAAGCAGAAATGGTTCTTCTATGGCATTACTGCGAAAAACCCTTTTGGAATCTTTATTTTTTTAATAGTAAAACAAGGTTGCCAATTTGTCAGCTGAATTTTCCTTTACAAGTCTTTTAAATAAATGCTTAGAAAGAGAGTTAAATGTGGACATGAGGTACATTCTTGTGCCATTTTATTCTTCTGTCAGGTCTGCAATGTGTTTGTGATTAGATTGTGTAATCCCAATCGATAAATCAATCTATTAGGGTAACAGGGTTGACTTTTCCAGTTTGGTTTGGCATTAGAAGCCTTGTGCTCAAAGTTTCATATTCGACAAGAAGCTTATAGACATCTTTTAAATATAATGTCAGGTCTGTAATGTGTTTATTAAGTTGTACAATATCAGGCTAAATTCCTTAATTAAGGTAACTGTCACATTTATGTCTTGTTCTGTTCTGTTTACAAAGACTTTCTGTTCATTGTTTTGGTGTTTATTAGAGATTATTCCTGATCGTTCAGTACAGTAATTGTACAGTAACAGAGTTGACAGTTTACAGTTAAATTTGGCTTTACAAGTCTTGTGCTCAAAGTCTTGAAACCATTAAATGCTTCTTAGAAAGATAATTTAGGGTAGACATTGTGTACATTAGGTACATTCTTGTGCTTTTTTAAACATTCCGTCAGGTCTGTAATTTGTTTGTTAGATGCAATCACAGTCGATAAATTAATCTATTAGAGTAACAGGGTTGACCGTTTTACAATTTAGTTTGTCACAAAAAAAGTCACAAATTCTATAAATTGCTTCTTTGAAAGAGAATTCAGTGTTTTTTCTACTTCAATTTTCAATTACTTGTTGTTTTTTACTGAACAAAATCATGGTAACAGAGTTGAAAGAGATTTTATCTTATAAAATGCTGATGAATAGTAAAAAAAATGATGGTAACAGGGTTGATACATGACATCAATGCACTAAAATGTACAAACGACACTTTTTTCTACATACATTTTGTTTTCATCAAAATGTACATATTTTCTAATACAGCAAGGTCATTTTTTACACATATTTCATTGGGGGACATGAAATGGTAGAACAATGGTAGAAATCTGCTATATTGCTTATACTGCATTTCCATGATGTAAAATAACAGGTAACACTTTACAATAAGGTGCAATTCATTTACCTAGTTAATGTGTTGGGCATCATGAACTAACACTAAACAACATAGGTGCTTAAAGCTCCAGTAGGTAACTTTTGAAAACATGTATTTGTTAAAACTGTCATTATGTCCTGACAGTAGAATATGAGACAGATAATCTGTGTAAAAATCAAGCTCCTCTGGCTCCTCCCAGTGGTCCTATTGCCATTTGCAAGAAATACACGCTCCCGGTCAGAAACAACCAATCAGAGCCAGGAGGAGTGTCTTAGCACTGTCAATCACGCTCGTGTACGCGCTGATCACACCCCTCTCTTGCACAGCGCGAGCGCCAGAGCGCGAGCCGTCGTTCAAACTCAAGATTGCCGGCGTGCTGCAGCTGTGCTTATGACGGAGAAACAACCTAAACTGCCAATTCTCCAGTGACACCTGCTCATAAAACAAAGAGGTAAAAGGAAAAAGACTGATGATGATAAACAAGCGAAAAAGAAAGAATTACACAGAGCCCATTGACTCGGTGTCAAAACTAACATGTAGATAAAATGTCACGCACTCTGCTAAGCAACAATTGAAACCTGCTAATTCACTGGCTTGTCATGTTGCTGAAATAATGTACTAGCACACCTGATCTAGCATTATATATCGCTAGAATAATTACTTACATGCTGTAACGTTAGTTACCGTTATATTAACGTTTTCTTACTAGCTATTTATAACTTATAGAAAGAGTGCAACGTTATAAAGTTACATGTAGGCTATTGGAAAATACATAATGATTTGAGGACCAAGTTTGTAGTCAAAGTATGGGCAGGCCATAGTCAATGTAAAGCATATTATTGACGTTTAGTCCCTATTAGTGAATGTGCCATATAACTTTTTATCAGCTGTTATCGGTGGGCCTGTTTACTAGCCTGCGCGTTCACGACAGGCTCTGCTGTGGAGGACGAGCTGTGGAGGGAGGGCTGTAGTGCAGCAGAGAGCAAGGGGGTGGGACCTGTAAGTTGTGCTTGTTCAAATTTTCAGGCTAAGTCAACGTTTTCTCAAGACTCCCTACTGTAGCTTTAATAGTCTTGGTTAATGTTGATTAATAAATATAAATTATATTGTTCTTTGAGAATTCATGTTCATTGCACACTAACTAATGTTCATTCATATAACTATATGGGTATAACTATATACTAGGCCTATATGTAGAAATTAATGTTATTGTAGATTAACAAATGCTGTAAAAGTATTGTTAACAAATTGAAACTGTTGTGAAGTGTTACCAACAAACTCATTATAGTCATTATAGAGTAAAAGAGAAGCCCAATAAAAAAAATTCCAGTTCATTACACTGACTTCCAAACTACTTGAACAGACGTTTTAGCAAGCTTCCACTTACGACAGCTTGCAATTAGTAGTTGCTCCTGATTGCATCAGGTTCTGAACATCTCAAAACTGACACCAGCTAATGATCATCCTAAATAAGGCAGCTATTTAAAAGACAGGAGCTCATGAGTTCATCCTGCCTCACTGTCAATCAATCATTCAATGTTACATGACACCTCTCACTCTCATTAAGTCGGTTGTAGCCCACTTCCATCCAGACTTCAGGGGAATCAAATAAGAGCTGAATAAAATGAGGGGATTTGATTTATTTATTGAGCATACTTGACTAGATGAGGTTGGTCCCTCATCTGAGTTGTTTGTTGACTTGTTGCTCTCACCATTTAATTGCTTACTTTCGTTAAACAACAACAAACAACTCAAGTAGGAGTTGGCAGAAGAAACATTCTCATTTCATGCTCATGAAGTTGAATATTAGTCACCGAGTGCCAATTGAACCTCTATGTAACATTACACGTATTACTTACCATTTGTTTATTAAGACAGAGGGTGAAGAAAAGTTTCAGATGAATCTGACAGACATATCAGAAAGACTTGCGCACCCCACTGATTGGGTGACAGAATGGCAAACAAAGCAGCTTTTTGTTCCCGTTTGTATCCGCAGTAATTACCGCCACAGCAACAACCTCGCCTTTCATCTCTTCAGTCACATCACACAGGGAGCTGCAGTCAGAAGCGGCAGACGCCACTGTGCCACATCTGCCGCGTGCCGAATCAGTGCGCTGTCCCGCTGGCAACATGGAGGCATGCCTGAGTTAAAGTGTGAGAACATGGAAAACAACAGCAACACTGGTCAGACGTCTAGCTAACAGCCATTTGCTTCAGTCAAAGTTGACTCCATATTCCCAAAATGGGCCTGTGTGAGTGTGCGTTCAATATGACGTAGGCCTGCTATCGCGTGTATCATAATTTATTATGATACATTTGTTGAAAATATTCAAATCAGGAATGTCAAAATCAGAATGTGTAGTTCGTGCATAAAACAATGTCAGTCAAAACATGTTGAACGATGTTCACTTACGAAGTATTTCACTCGGTTCCGATTCGATTTCAGTGAGTGGAGAACAAATTTACACTCATGCGCGTTATGTATTGCGTACAATATGGACTCTGACAGACAACATGTTAAACCTGTTGAATTTATTCATTTAGCAGACGCTTACAAATGAGAACAATAGAAGCAGTTAAACTAACAATACAACATGACATCATGACTTTGCGTAAACATACACGCCACTTTCAATTCAAGTGGCGTGTTATCTATACGCATTTTGAGCTATCCGCGTGTATGTCCACGCCGAAATCTTTTGCGTGTATGTCTACGCCATTAAACGTCCGAGTGATTCCGCGTGTATGTGTACGCCGTTAAATGTCCGAACGAAACGAAGCAAAATCTATATCTACATCTGTGGAGCGATATTTCTTTTCCTAGGATGGTAGGGGAAGACTCATAAATGCTATTAACCCCAGTGACGGGTAGGTTTAGGGACGGGGTTGGGGTAGGTCATATATCTATATATACATAATACAGTAATATAACGTTAAGTCAAAGGCGTTGATAAACACGCTGAAAAGCGATTATGCGTGTTGATAGCACGCCAAAAATGGAAATACGAATTGGCGTGTCATACATACGCCATTTCATGAGATCAGTCTGAACAATAGGACAGCAATATGCAAGTGCTATGACCCTTCCCGGTTATATATATATATATATATATATATATATACAGTTATATACAGTTATATATATAAAGATAATAGATAATTATTAACTACTAATTGCATATGGGATGTATCAATAACTTTTAAATGACAACACAACTTTAACATAACATATTGGATGAGAAATTGCAGTATATAAATAGACCCTCTAGTCTATTAGGTTTTTAATTATCAGCAACGTGGATCATGAAACGTTACATTTGAAAATACATTAAAAACCAATAACACAACAGAATATAAATAGTCATGATTTTTTACTGCCTGTTGTTTAATCAAATGCATTTGAAATTTACCTATATATTTTCATTACAAAGCACGATATATTTTAGCCATCTAACAAGTAAAAAAGGATGTCTAATCTGCAATTTCACAGTTGAAAAACACACAGCATTTTTCAATGATTTAAAATTTTAAATGATTATTTTCTTTCATCATATTTACAGTCAGCTCAGGAATATTCACATAAATACTTATTAAACATGACTGCAACTATGAAAACAAATATACATTCTTTTGTAATTACATTAGCGTCAATATAACTCCATTTATAGAGTTATATAGGGAGGGGGGAGGGGGGAGGGGGGAGGGGGGGAGGGGGGGGGGGGGGGGGGGGGACAACATAACAGACATAAAAAATAAATAAGATAAAAGAAAGCTGGGAGATCTGTCATCCATAAACATGTGTGTATGAAAATAAAGTAAATGTCGAAAAATATGTTTCCTTGACTATTGTGAATACGTTTTATGTTAGAAATCTCATTCTTATTAGTGATCAAATTAAAAATCTTGTTTTTACTGACATTTATTGAATATTTTATTTTATTATTATTATTTTAATTAAATCTAAAAATAGTGTTCACAGTTTTCAAAGATTGACAAATGGGTTTGGCTCACTCTTTTAAATATGGGTGACCAGTCTTCAATCAGCATAGTTCTGTTTGTATCAAACAGAACTATGCTGCCCTCTTTTGGTCCTAAAAGATACCTTTGGGTCAAAAGTCACACAAAAAAACAAGGTAGTCTGAGCTACTCCAAGTTATTCCAAAAAGGGGGGTATGCAGCTGAAGAGTGCCTTAAAGAACCTATGTAGTTTAATAGTAACTGTGAAACGTCACAATACTGCTCTACAGAAAAGTGGAGCGATTCATTGGCAGCATCCAAAGTGTGCGTCCAGACACCCTAATCTGACAGACCATCACCTCCCAATCGCTTTTGTTTGCATCATTTGCATTCACCACAGACGAAAAGGGCCTCCTACAAAACTAATCCTCAGCCCTTTGTTGCTATTAGAGATGATCTTTTGACCTCTATAATGCAGTGATGCTGGAAGCCGTCAGCCCTGCGGTCCGGGGCGAGCATCATCCTCACCTGTGTCCAGATGTCCCTAGCAGCTGCTTGGCATTATGGATCTTTCTGATGCCACCAGGAGTGTGCTAGTCATAGGAGCACGGACAGAACGGATGCTTGCTAATCCTGCTCCGTTGTTTGCTAGTGATAGCGTTTAGCGAAATCCAAGTGTCTAGTGATGAAAGAAAACAAAAGAGGCATTAGCTGCCTATAGATACGAACTGAATTTTAAATGGTCCACAAAATTGTTTCATTTACACGCCATGGAGCACAAGAGCATTCCTTCATGTGAAGCATGCCTAGTAAATGTATTATGCAAACATGAATTAAAAATGCAATTAATGAGAAAAATTACTTGTATTCACCTCTTCTATTAAGAACATGCTTTTGATTGTAAATTAAAAGTAAATTTGAAATTTTTGGAGGTCTTGAAAAAATGTCTAAATGATGTAATTTTCTGGAGGTTCAGGTAAAAAAAAAGTTAATAAAAATGATTATTAATACTTGTAAAAACCTTTTGGTAACACTTTATTTCGATAGCCCACTTTGGACAGTCAACTAACTAGAAGTAACTTTGCAACTACGTACATGTCAACTCTCATTAATGTAACTACATGTCAACTCACTCTCATTAATGTAACTACATGTCAACTAAATTTCATTAATGTAACTACATGGCAACTAACTCTCATGTAACTACATGTCAACTCACTCTCATTAATGTAACTACATGTCAACTCACTCTCATTAATGTAACTACATGTCAACTAAATTTCATTAATGTAACTACATGGCAACTAACTCTCATGTAACTACATGGCAACTAACTCTCATTAATGCAACTACATGTCAACTAAATCTCATTAATGTAACTACATGTCAACTAACTCTCATTGATGTAACTACATGTCAACTCACTCTCATGAATGTAACTACATGTCAACTAACTCTCATCAATGTAACTACATGTCAACTAACTCTCATTAATGTAACTACATGTCAACTAAATCTCATTAATGTAACTACATTTCAACTAAATCTCATTAATGTAACTACATGTCAACTAACTCTCATTATCAACTCACTCTCATACGCCTTATTCACGGCAGTGCCATCTTTGATTTTTAATGAGAATGAAAGCGAGGCTGTGAGGGATAGACATGCATCTCTTCAATGGGCTGTACTGTTATTTAATGTGTTTTCGGATTGTTCTGCTCATGAAACACTGGAAAAATATCTTTCCAAGAAATTTCAGTTGACAAAAAACTCCCGACAATGTAAGCTGTGGAAAATTGTAAGTTATCTAGGAGCTTTATTCAGCTTTTTACAGCGGATGCCATTGGAAACACGGTAAGTCTATCCCTCACAGCCACACTTTCATACCCGTCATGGCGCTGCTCTGAATAAGGTCTATTAATGTAACTACATGTCAACTAACTCTTATTAATGTAACTACATGTCAACTCACTCTCATTGATGTAACTACATGTCAACTAACTCTCAATAATGTAACTACATGTCAACTCACTCTCATTGATGTAACTACATGTCAACTCACTCTCATTGATGTAACTACATGTCAACTAACTCTCATTAATGTAACTACATGTCAACTCACTCTCATTGATGTAACTACATGTCAAAACTCTCATTAATGTAACTACATGTCAACTCACTCTCATTAATGTAACTACATGTCAACTAACTCTCATTAATGTAACTACATGTCAACTAACTCTCATTAATGTAACTACATGTCAACTAACTCTCATTAATGTAACTACCTCAACTAACTCTCATTAATGCAACTACATGTCAACTAACACTCATTATCAACTCACTCTCATAATGTAACTACATATCAACTAACTCTCATTAATGTAACTACATGTCAACTAACTCTCATTAATGTAACTACATGTAAACTCACTCATTAATGTAACTGTCAACTAACTCTCATTAATGCAACTACATGTCAACTAACTCTCATTAATGTAACTACATGTCAACTCACTCTCATTGATGTAACTACATGTCAACTCACTCTAATTAATGTAACTACATGTCAACTAACTCTCATTAATGCAACTACATGTCAACTAGCTCTCATTATCAACTCACTCTCATTAATGTAACTACATGTCAACTAACTCTCATTAATGTAACTACATGTCAACTAACTCTCATGTAACTACAAGGCAACTAACTTTCATTAATGCAACTACATGTCAACTAAATCTCATTAATGTAACTACATGTCAACTAACTCTCATTGATGTAACTACATGTCAACTCACTCTCATTAATGTAACTACATGTAAACTAACTCTCATCAATGTAACTACATGTCAACTAACTCTCATTAATGTAACTACATGTCAACTAAATCTCATTAATGTAACTACATTTCAACTAAATCTCATTAATGTAACTACATGTCAACTAACTCTCATTATCAACTCACTCTCATACGCCTTATTCACGGCAGCGCCATCTTTGATTTTTAATGAGAATGAAAGCGAGGCTGTGAGGGATAGACATGCATCTCTTCAATGGGCTGTACTGTTATTTAATGTGTTTTCGGATTGTTCTGCTCATGAAACACTGGAAAAATATCTTTCCAAGAAATTTCAGTTGACAAAAAACTCTCGACAATGTAAGCTGTGGAAAATTGTAAGTTGCTCTAGGAGCTTTATTCAGCTTTTTACAGCGGATGCCATTGGAAACAAGGTAAGTCTATCCCTCACAGCCTCACTTTCATACCTGTCATGACGCTGCTCTGAATAAGGTCTATTAATGTAACTACATGTCAACTAACTCTCATTAATGTAACTATGTCAACTCACTCTCAATAATGTAACGACATGTCAACTCACTCTCATTGATGTAACTACATGTCAACTAACTCTCATTAATATAACTACATGTCAACTTACTCTCATTGATGTAACTACATGTCAACTAACTCTCATTAATGTAACTACATGTCAACTCACTCTCATTGATGTAACTACATGTCAAAACTCTCATTAATGTAACTACATGTCAACTCACTCTCATTGATGTAACTACATGTCAACTAACTCTCATTAATGTAACTACATGTCAACTAACTCTCATTAATGTAACTACATGTCAACTAAATCTCATTAATGTAACTACATGTCAACTAAATCTCATTAATGTAACTACATGTCAACTAACTCTCATTAATGTAACTACATGTCAACTAACTTTCATTAATGTAACTACATGTCAACTAAATCTCATTCATGTAACTACATGTCAACTAACTCTCATTAATGTAACTACCTCAACTAACTCTCATTAATGCAACTACATGTCAACTAACTCTCATTAATGTAACTACATAACAACTAACTCTCATTAGAGAATTAGTAGAGTGTTAGGTTAGGTGTTACGGTTCGTAGAATAAGTTGACATAGTCAGTAGAATGTCTGTTGAGGGAGCACTTAAGAGTCCATTCTAAAGTGGACTACCAAAATACTTATTTGTGCTTGTTGATAAAAATGCCATATGTTTTATCCTATAGAGCCATATTTAGGTACATCAATATCATAGAGATTTAGACTGGGATCTTTTGACTTGAGCCAGTAAGCAACAATCCAGCAACCACCAAGCAATTTTCTAGTGAACACCCATACATCTCTAAAGAATCAATTTTTTAAAATCCAAAAACCACTAGAACAATGTTGACTTGTGTACTTACATTATCCCAAATGTTTCCAACAATGTTTAAATTCAGAAAAATCAGCAATTTTAACCAGTGAAACGGCCCGTGTCATTGTGTTGCCTGTTTATGACGTCATATCCACCTTACCCTCGATTTATGATTTTACTTCTGCAGAAACCATGGAAACACCAAAGATGCTTTAATATATTATGTGTTTTATTAGACAGGTTAGCAACTGTTTGGATACATTTATCAACCGTAAATGAATAATTTAGCAGCACAAGTCATCCAGCTTTTATTAATATGATATTCTGATATCGATCTAGCTTAGGCTACTACAGGGTGCAACAAGTGCATCATTCCAGCCACCGAGCAAACGAGTAACACCAAGTAACGTTATAACATAACTTTCAACACACTCAAATGTATTTTTAGTATGATTGTTTTGACCATGTAAAACAGCACTGCGTTACCCCACAATTTTAATGAATCAAATAAAGTGACCTGTATTCGTAGAAATTCAGCACTTGCAACTGTTTCATTAGAATGAGATAAAATAATGTAAATTTCAGTGGTCAAACGTAACTGTAACAAAGTTCAAGATCAAACATTAAACATAACTTTAATCGTAAAATAAACATAAAGAACAAATCGAAAGGAGCGGTGGCGGCTAATAAAAACAGCAGCGTAAAATGTCTCAGGCTCTCAGCCTCACCCTGCTTCATACCACAGTAACATTAATACAATTTTAATACATTAGTTTGTCTATGAACATGATTTTTTGCTTGAGTCCAGTCGGATTGCTTTCCATTGGCTCTAGTGAAGATGACAACTCCCATGATTCCACGCTCATTCACAGCATCATCAAGCTACGCCTTTGTTATTGTTTTGAACAGTGACCTCTAGCGGCGAAATTTACATATACTGTTTGTGCCTTTAAAAAAAGTGTGAAAATCTAGTTCTAATATTACTACGACTTGAAATTTATATGAAGGAAGTGTGGCCAGATGGAATAGAGGAAGTGAAACGGGTAAGAAACAGTAAAGGGGTATAAATGTGCCCCACCTCACTTTCTTATACTGCTTATAACCTCATTCTGTGCCAACATCATCCTTTATACGCCATTTGAGGTTTTGGGGGTACATACTTTGTTTTAGCAAAGAAAGTTGCTTAATACCCTTACCATAAATAGGCCATTTCCGTTCGTCCAAAATGGTCACAGTTTATATGGTTTCCATCTGCCTGGTTTTATAGGAAAATGTTCGAAATGTCGTTGCTAAATGGTAAACCACTTTACAAACCACAATCCGAAACCATTGAAACAAACCTTGATTTGTACTATACATGAGAGTGTATGGCAAAATACTGATGTCTTAAGGCAACAAAACGGCCTATTGCTCACCACGGTCATAGCTGGTTAGGAGAAAAACTTATTTGAATTTGAAAAAATGTATCACTCTCCATCAAAAGCTTAATAAAAGCAGACATGTCTTTTGAAGTAATATAATTGCTTTGAGTGCTGAACAGAGCAAAATTTGCAATGGGATCATTATGAAAATTATTGATTTATTTATCATTAGTGTTTGTTTTTTATTATTATTATTTTATTGCATTTTCAGTATAATCAGCATTGAGAGTACAGGTGTGTGGTTTATTACTGCAGTTACTTAGTTAAACCGGTTATTATCATTAACTAAAACTAAAACCATTAATAAGCACATTTTCATTACTTGGAACAAACTAACGTTAACTTAAATTAAATAAAAAATAAATTTAAAAAAAAAAACTTAAACCAAGGCAACATTCCCATATTCGTGTTTTTTTTTTTTAGTTTGAAATTTATAAAAAGAAATCAAATTGACATTTTAAAAAAGAAAAAAAATAACAATAAAGATGACTAAAATGAAAGTATTAACAGAAATTATAATAGCTAGTATATCTATGTCTGTCACGGTTGGCTTAGATAGGAAGATGAAGACAAACAGATCAAGACCAATATAAATATACATCTAGTTTAAAGAAAGTTCGCCAACCAGGCATTGTCATGTTTCAATGTGTTTAAGTTCTGTTTTGTAATCTTGTTTCCCCCGTCTTTTGTGATTTTGGTTCAGTCCTGTTAGTTTTCCCGCTCTGTCTGATTAGTAATTCCCTTCACCTGTGTTCTGTTAATTATCCCATTAGTCCCTGTTCATTTAAGCCCTGTGTTTTCCCTCAGTGTTTGTTGGTCGTTGTCGATGTATGGTTGTGTGTTCTCTGAAGTACTGGCATTTGTTCTTTTGTTCCTGTTTATTTCTGTAAGTTGAGTTTTGTGAATAAATCAACTATATTGAAGTTCTCATGTCCTCGTCTTCGGCTACCTGCACCCAGCAACCCTGACAGAACGACCAACCTTAAAAAAAAAAAAAAAACCCTCCAGTGTAAGCCTCCAGTCGAACATGGAGTTCGATAAGCAGGCCTTTGTGGGAACCCGCAAAGCTATTTTCCGTGGGATCCGTGGAGGTCACAGGGGAGGATATGGGCGATATGGGTCTAGACAACTTTTTCAGCGTCAACATCTCTGCGTCCAGCCCAATCCTCATCTCATCCGCCCTGTCGAGCAAGAGCCAGTCTTCGAGCAGTCTCCAGAGCCTGTCACCTGCTCACCAGAGCCTGAGTCCATCGCCTGCCCACCAGAGCCTGAGTCCATCGCCTGCCCACCAGAGCCTAAGTCCCACCAGAGCCTGAGTCCATCGCCTGCCCGCCAGAGCCTGAGTCCATCGCCTGCCCGCCAGAGCCTGAGTCCATCGCCTGCCCGCCAGAGCCTGAGTCCATCGCCTGCCCGCCAGAGCCTGAGTCCATCGCCTGCCCGCCAGAGCCTGAGTCCATCGCCTGCCCGCCAGAGCCTGAGTCCATCGCCTGCCCGCCAGAGCCTGAGTCCATCGCCTGCCCGCCAGAGCCTGAGTCCATCGCCTGCCCGCCAGAGCCTGAGTCCATCGCCTGCCCGCCAGAGCCTGAGTCCATCGCCTGCCCGCCAGAGCCTGAGTCCATCGCCTGCCCGCCAGAGCCTGAGTCCATCGCCTGCCCGCCAGAGCCTGAGTCCATCGCCTGCCCGCCAGAGCCTGAGTCCATCGCCTGCCCGCCAGAGCCTGAGTCCATCGCCTGCCCGCCAGAGCCTGAGTCCATCGCCTGCCCGCCAGAGCCTGAGTCCATCGCCTGCCCGCCAGAGCCTGAGTCCATCGCCTGCCCGCCAGAGCCTACGCCGCATTTGAGCCAGCTCATGAAGACACAGTACTAATTGTGGTGTCTACAGCTCTTCTGTGTGTGTGGGCAGCACATTCATCGAGTATGGCCAATGAGTCCAGCCCTGAGTTTCCTTCGCCGCTGGTCCCGTCCAGCCCTGAGCTTCCTTCGCCGCTGGTCCCGTCCAGTTCAAAGCCTTCTTCGCCACTGATCCTGCCCAGCTCAGGACCTTCGCCGCTGGTCCCGTCCAGCAAAGAGCCCTCACCGTCTGTCCGGCCAGAGACCGTCCGGCCAGAGACTGTTCACGTCCCGTCTGCTCACGTCTCGTCTGCCCAGCCTGTCCCAGAGCCTGTCCCTCATCCAGTCACTCTCCAGTCACTCTCACGCCCGAGAGTCCGACAGCTCCGTCATGGCCACGCCCGCAGCCTGCTCCACCATGGCCACGCCCGCAGCCTGCTCCACCATGGCCACGCCCACAGCCTGTTCCACCCCGGTTCCCTGAGCTACCAGCTCCGCCCTGGAGGCTTCCCGTTCCTGCACCACCATGCCCTTGTCAGCCTCCAGGGTGCCCACGCTCCCACCCCTTTGGATGTTATACGGCGCAAGGACGCGCCTTCGGGGAGGGGGGAGGTACTGTCATGTTTCAATGTGTTTAAGTTCTGTTTTGTAATCTTGTTTCCCCCGTCTTTTGTGATTTTGGTTCAGTCCTGTTAGTTTTCCCGCTCTGTCTGATTAGTAATTCCCTTCACCTGTGTTCTGTTAATTATCCCATTAGTCCCTGTTCATTTAAGCCCTGTGTTTTCCCTCAGTGTTTGTTGGTCGTCGTCGATGTATGGTTGTGTGTTCTCTGAAGTCCTGGCATTTGTTCTTTTGTTCCTGTTTATTTCTGTAAGTTGAGTTTTGTGAATAAATCAACTATATTGAAGTTCTCATGTCCTCGTCTTCGGCTACCTGCACCCAGCAACCCTGACAGGCATGATTAACACAACCATACCTAACGGAGAATGGACAAAAAGACAGAGTGAACAGGAGGAACTAAATAGCAAACAAAGGCTGCATTTACACTTGGCATAAACATGCGATCACCGTGATCCCATCAGGACATGGTGGGGCGTTTACATTTGTTCATATTAAAGGGTTAGTTCACCCAAAAATGAAAATTAAGTCATTAATTACTCACCCCCATGCTGTACCAACCCCGTAAGACCTTCGTTCGTCTTCGGAACACAAATGAAGATATTTTTGATTAAATGTGACAGCTGGATCACTCCTCCATAGGCTCCCTAAGGGAATGAATCCTGACGTCCCAGAAAGTCAATGAAGAAAATGTTTAAATATTCAATGTCACAACAGTGGTTCAACTATAAGTTGATCAAGCGACGAGAATACTTTTTGTGCGAAAAAACAAACAAAAATAACGACTTTATTCAACTATTCCTTTTCTTCCTTGTAGGCCTGAAACGAGACTTCAAGAGATTTCCACGACGCGCATTTAACTGAAGTAGTTGAAGGAGATCGCAATTCTCGCGCATGCGTCGTGGAAATCTCTTGAAGTCTCGAATATCTTACGGGGTTGGTACAGCATGGGGGTGAGTAATTAATGACTTAATTTTCATTTTTGGGTGAACTAACCCTTTAAGTAGCCTCTGTATCTGGATAACCGATCGGATTTCTGTTTCCTGCATAATATTTAAATTAGATCTGTGGCACGACACCAGATTAAGAGTAAAGATGATACCAATTAAACAATGTACCAATAGAGGGAATGTATTAACGTCACTTTCCCGCCGGAACATGCCCCGCTCAGCCGGACTGAGTGGCAAAAGAGCTGCTGCGTGACTGGAGTTAATAGGGGAAACTGCGAAAACGCGAGTAAAACAAACTATTATCAGTTTAAACTAAAAGTTGGACTCGATATAGTGTTCCTTACAACTTATCAAAGATCCAGTGATCCATGGATATTGACATGCAGCCAGGAATCGTGTTTCCTGACATTTATATGTGCCTGATTTCAATGCCGGGGAAATAAATAAAGAAAATTTGCCTGTAAACGTTTTATATATAAATACAATAAAGATAGGTCTAAATCCGAGTGATCACTTACATTAATGTTATACTGTATATCATCATATCGTCACGCCCTAAAACTTGTATAGTTTTTTGTCAGTGTTTATTTAAAAACATCCAATTATGCAGAATATAGTCTGTTCTGTAGCTTTTAGCAGTCTGTAAAAATATACTGTACCTCAGATTTCTGGTCAAATCTAGTTGTACAGTCAATCGCAAAGCTCTTTCCCGTTTTAGATGTGTTTTGTGTGTTTTTCACGGCATTCACGCTGAAAACAAATGCTGCCGCTCAGTCTTTTTGCCAATTAGTGGGCGTGACCGCATTCACTCCGGCCGACGGTGACGGCATACCCTCTATTGCTTTCACTCACTCACTTTACTTTCCTGTGCAATCTCCAGTCTTAGATCAAATTAAGTTTTTTGAACGAAGGAATACTTCCAGAGTTAATCATACAAAAATAACTGGGTTGATCATGTTAAACATGTCACATCATCGATCATCTGGGTTTAAGGTTATCGTGCAATGATATTGACAGAAATGGGAGATTGATAAACATGCTGAAACAATAAAAACATTCAACATTTAAAACATTAAAAGATTCCAATTATTCCTCTGGCAAATCAGCCAGCGTGCAGCTCTTCATTAAAATCTCATGACTGACTGTGATTGTACAAACAGGCGATCGCCTCGTTCAGATAATGTTGCATAATTAAAATGAAAAATGACACACATAGTATCATGTAAGTCTAAATAAACTGTTTTAAAGATTGACGTTTATTGTAAGGTTCAAATAAGTTTAATTTCTACTGCGTCTGGCCATTATTTTCTGACAGCCATGTGGGGAGACTGGGCGGGGATTTATATGACGTCCACCTGTGAATGCAGACACGATGGCTGGATTGCGTTTACATTACACTGAGATCCGATCACAATGCGTCCCCGACTACCTCCGAACCTGGACACGCTAATCAGATAACATTCCGATCAGAAGCGCGTTTACACTTGTCTTTTCAATGTGTATGTGGACAATATCCGGAATCCGGATACAGGTCGCATGTTAATGCCAAGAGTAAACAGCCAAAGATGATGGTAATTAATAGGACACAGGTGATATGGATGAACTAATGATGGTAACCAGGGAGACAGACTAGTGGCGGGAAACTGAACAAAGGAATATGTGACAAATGACATCTAACTGAAAAGTCCATGAACACAGTGGTGACAGTGATGACACTGCGATAACATACTTTTTATTGAGAGAGAGAAAAACAGCCAGGATATTCTTCAAAATTCCACCTTCTGTGTAGCACGGGGGAAAGTGATTTGGAATGACATCTTCATTTTTAGGAACTATTAAAAAATGATTAATTATTTAAAAAGAACAGATGATTTCTGCCCATGATTACATTCCTGTATGACATCACATGCTCCTTATACTAATAAATGAAACACTCCAAGATTTCCATTGATCTCAAAGGTAATTAACAAGAAGAGATTCAGAAGATTCTCATCATTAAAGCTTAATTTTAGTGGTTAGTCATGCAGAGATGCCAATCACCTGGTTTTTTTTTAGTTTTTTTTTACATGCTAAGTGTTAATAAACTCCCTAAAGAGGGGCATCTTGATTGAGTTTCTGAAGGTGAGATGACAAAAGCCGGATGGGGGATGAAAAGAGGGGGAATGAGGGAAGGGTGGAGCTATTGCTTGATACACAGGCCTACTGAAACCTGAAAACTGAAACCTTGTTCCGCAGACTAATAAAGCGCTCTGATCGAAAAATGACAAAGTATTTACCTTATAAGAATTAAGTGCTGGATTAATTTCACCACTGGAGAATTGGCCCCGATTAATTTCCTTAGGCTACTAAACTCTTAACCTGGAGGCCCGGGCGTTAACGGAGGTTCAGGTCCATATACATTCAATAGAAAGTGTGCCACTTTTGAGCCATTGATAAAAGTGTAAAATATGACAAACGTATATGACAGATCCCAAAGCACTTGCTGTTCAGAGAACCCCCTTCTAAAGCCCAGTGGGCATCAGCTATGCCAGTCACGAGTGGCACTAAACACAATGGCAGGTTAGGAGGCGAGTGCCCTCAGGAAAGGAAAAAGATGGAGAGGGAGGGAAATGGAACCAATTAAGTTTCTAGATCACCATGTTAAGAGCGAAAATTGAGAGTTTCCCACAGAGACCTGCCACGGGGCTGTCCTCTTGTTTTACCCATGCTCCAGGAGTGTGAAATGCAAGCACTTATCAAAATGTAATTATTGTAGGCCGCTAGATTTGTATGATGGCATCTAGAACATACAGTGGATTAGGGGTGTGCGATATGACCAAATTCTTATTTCACAATAAGAAATTTTATTTTAAGATAACCACTCTATCACAATATAGTTATTCTGTGTTGTTTTATCTCAGTTCTGCCATTAAAAATTAGAAAATAGAAGCAAATTACAAACAATAGGACAAATACAATATAACAAAAATATGAATGAAAAATGTTTTTCAGGTACAATAGTTTATTTAACATGTAGAATTAGAAGGCTACAGAAATGTAATAGCATAGTATTCACTGTATGAATTAAATATACATTTATTCTTATTAAAGCTGAAAAAAGCACTCCATTATACTGATACATCTGGTTTACACCGAACTGTTTACTTTCACTTGAGACATAACCGGCTGTGAACATGAACACTCCACATGATGGGTAATTTGACATAATTCCGCGTGTATTCGACGATTCAAGCACAATAAGACGTGAAAGAGAACTGAATTTGCGATTGCATGAGAGACGCAGTTTTCTGTGCACAGCTGACTGACACATACCACAATTGTGCTTAATAACACTTTTTAACATCGAGCACGTCCCAAAATTGCCTTCAGAGAGAGGCAGCTTTCTGTGCGCTAACTGAATTCCTTTTCAGGATATATTGTGCTTATAACTCTTATAACATCAAGAACGTCCCACTCTTTATATTCTCATTCAATTGTACTTTATATTTACATACTGGGATATACATATAGCAAAATCTCTAACAATAGACATTTTATACTGTGGTAATGCAACCCGATCTCACGGCAATTCGTACGAATTCTACAAGGTAGCTAATTCGTACGAATTCATATGACCTCACTCGTACGAATTAGTACGAATTGGGCTAAATCGTACATATTTTACGAGTTGGCCAATTCGTATGAATTCGTACGAATGACCTACCCCTGACCCCGCCCCTAAACCCGCCCCTAAACCTACCCATCACGTGGGTTTAGACAAATTGTACGAATTCGTACGAGTGAGGTCGTACGAATTCGTACGAATTATAGCCACTTTTTAATCACTCGTACGAATTCGTACGAATTGGTCGTGAGATAGCGTTGGGTAATGATACATATCGTCATACCGCCCAGATCGAGGATAAAGACATTCTAACTTGGGCAGTCTGCTTTAGAAAATCACTTGTTTGGATGTATGATTTTTTTATGATAAATCGGTGCAAAACCCCATGGAGATTAAAAGAGGGGGACCCTAGCATATCTAGGGAGTAGAATATCAAAAAGAGGGGGTGGGCTTTTTTTTTACATGAGCCAGACACCAACCCCCAATATCCAGAACATCCAATCCAGCTACCTAGAAATGACATAGCAACCATATACAACACCCTACCCTCATCTTTCTTCAGAAAATCTAATATATATATAATGTAGGCTATAATGTAAAATTTAAATAAAAAATACTCATAACAAGATCAATTTACTTAAGATACCACCACAATTTACCACTCCATAAGATATTAAGGCTTGTTTTCAGAGAATATATCTTGAATAAAAGTGTATTTTGGCATATGTTTTTCATTTGTTTTAAGTATAAACATTAAGGCAGTAAAACAAAATGCATTAGGCTATTCAAGATACACTCTACGCTGAAAACAAGTCTTAATATTTTATGCAATCTTGCTGCGTAAATAGATTTATGTTGTTTCAATGATTTTTCAGATATTTTTCCAGAAAAACAAGCCCAAAAGGATGAATTTACAAGTCTGTTTATAAGACATTTTTGCAGTGTAAATATAGTCTGCTTATGATTGCATTTAGAGATATCACCCACTGTTTTTTATGTCTTTTTTATATCAAGTTTTGCAATCGAAAAGCTGTTACGTCTGTCATTCAGCACTAGGTATTTTTTCAGGTCACAGTTCATCAAGTAGAGTTTGGACTGATGAAGCTCCAGTGCTTTTACAAGAACCTCCCCTCCTTTCACTTCCCATAAAGTGCGAAGATATTTCACCAGAACCTGTGACAATCGAACATAATCCTAATAGTAATAACCTTTAGTCCGCAGCCAGTTTCATTGTTCAAAATAAGCGTGCGCAGACACCCCTGCTAATGAGGTATTGACCTCGGCCCAGACGCACTACATTGTTTGAGCTGCTTATTTATTTATGACTGTTTGATATATAGCGTGCTACTCATGATTAATTCCTTAACACCGACCTTGATCAATATGCAAGATTAATGGCAGATTTACTTTAATGTTATTTTTATTGGAAACATGGATGCAGTGCATTTTCCCCCTCTCCCCGACACTGGCAACACTTGATTGATGTCTGTGCCGCATCAACTCCAGCTTTCCTTTAATTCCCTGCATAATAATTCTTTTTTTCTTTCCTTTCGTGGGCTCCGTCAGTTGCCGAGAATCTGCCTTTGTGACACATTCCAAATGTCTTGTTAAAAATTAAAGTGATTGTATTCCGCTTTCTAATGCAAATGCCGTCCCACGTGGCCTGCACATGCATATGAGGTCCAGAAGACGAAGAGAGTGCGACGGTAAGAATGCAACTTGCAACACAGACACACACCGAAACACTGTAGGGAAATGAAGTCGGCGTTATCAAAAACGTCCCGATAACCTGTCTGTCTTCCTGTCAATCAAAAAAAGCGGCTTATAGCTTATGGACGGCGTGCTTGTGTTTTCTTCGCTGGTTTTGTTTCACTGGCTGTGAAGTTGGACCGCATGCTGTTGGTAATCATAAAACTATCTGTGCATGAATTTCTTTATTCTTTTTTGTTTTTTGTCTGTACATCTAAATTTGATAATATTGATACGTTGAAGCGAACTTGTATGAATTTCTTTGTTCTGTTGATCACAAAAGAAGATATTTTGAAGAATGTCAGTAACCAAACAGTTGGGCCCCATTGACTTCCACAGTAATTATTTTTCATACTATTGAAGTCCATGGGGCTCATCAGCTGTTTGGTTAAACACTTCCTTCAAATACCTTCTTCAAAACTTATACAGGTTTGGAACAACTTGAAGATGAGTTATTAATGACATAATTTTCATTTTTGGGTGAACTATCCCCTTAAACTGGATGTGAGATCCAGATTAACAGCACTATTAATAGTGTGTGTACATATGCCAGTATGAGTCTTATGGGTTTCTAAAGCTGTTCTTGTGCTTGACACTTCAAATCTTCACTTCTCAAAGGTGAAGCACAAGCAAAAGCTTCTTCTGCTCTCTCGTTGACATTAAATAGCCATTCTAGAACTGTCTACGATTGCCAAGTACTGAAACATTTCAAGAACATATGAGAACCATATCAAGTGGCTGGAGGGCATGTGTTTCATTGAAATGATTATGTTGACACTTTGGCCACATGTAGGATTAAAGAGATAGTCCACCCCAAAATGAAAAAATATGTCATCATTTTACTCACTCTCATTTTGTTCCAAACCCATATGACTTTCTTTCTTCCTCTGCACACAAACAATAATTTTAGATTATCAATATAATTTGAAGAATATCGTGCCTGCTCTTAATCAGAAAATGAAACTGAATATGAACTCCATAATGTAAAAAACATCATAAAAGCATCATACGAGTAGTCCATGCGACGTGCACTATATTTGGAGTCATACAATCTAGCTTTGTGTGAGAAAAAGACGTCAGCATTTACAGATAACTGGTTTGTGAACAAATTGTTTCTATTAAGTATTTTAATTCAATGATTCAGTTTATCCAGATTTTGCAATTTCGCACAAATGAAGCTTGAAGGATGAAGCTCGACGGTCACTAAACCCTAATGCTCAAAATGATTAACTGGTTTGAGTAGGGAAAACCTAAATTAATTCAAATTAGTTCAATCAAATTTTCATGAGTATTTACTTTCTTCTTCTTTTGAGTTCACAAAACACATTTTAAGTAATCTGAATTTTCATTGCTTTGAGTTTTATGAACTTGTTTCATTTAATTTAGACATTTAAATTGAACTGAAACTAGGCTGAGATTTATATTTCCCAGCATGCTTTGCCGTGACACTCGAAAGGGAGATTTGCAAGATTAAGTGGGAGATTTAGTAGTATTTAAAGGGGTCATATAATGCCATTTTTGAACAAGTTAATATGAATCTTTAGGGTCTAAATGAAAACTTTGTAATATACTTTTATTCAAAATTCTCATTAGTATTGTAAGATTTTACCTGGTCAAAAACAGCTCTGTTTTCAGCACGCCGTTTCAATGCGTATGTCTTTAAATGATAATGAGCTTATATCACTCCGCCCCTCTGTTCTTTGGGGCGTTTTGACACAACACAGGTGGAGTGTTGCCTTGACAACAGTTGAGGGTATATTTTGGAGAGAGAATGGCAGCGGGAGTCTCTGAGGACACATCTGTGCAACCGTATCAATTTGAACCGGAGTTGGACCCGGAACAAGATAACGGCCGCAAAGAAGTTCAACAATTAAGGCTCAAACGGGACGTTTCTGAATGGTTGGTTAACGTAATGTCACTTTGATCTATCTTTGTATGCACTGGCAGGGTAGAGTAGTGAGATGCGAACGCTATGTATACTGACGTACACGTACCCTGAGTGTAAATCTTAGCTACATTCATCGTGAAGCGTGCAAGCAATTTGCAAAGATTAATATAAAGGTTAATAAAACTTTACACTCACTACTTCTGGAGGTGCAGCAGGGACACAAATAGTTGGTACAGATTATTTTTTCAGGAGCAGCTTCTTAGCAAAACCAGCTTTATACTGACCCTCGTTTATAAAGCAGTCTGGTGAGAAATGATTCGCCCAAACATGAAAGGATTGACGTTGGGGAATATTCCCTTCGAAAACAAAACTCAGCCCATGCGTCTTCAGCGGTTCGGATTTAGGAACATCAAAATGACTGCTGTGTTCGTTATTACACCCAAGAACAGAACTCCACAATCGCTTAGACGCCATTCTGCTCCAGCGTATCAACAATGGCGGACTATGATGACAGCTCGCTCAGGGCGGGAAACGCTGTGTTGAAACGCTGCTGTCAATTATCAATCGTGGGAGGGGCGTCCGATCTAGTGATGTCACAAAATCGAACGGCTCAATTTGCGGCAGGGGAAAACACATGGTTGTGTACAGGCACTGCCAACACACATTTCAGTACAATCAACTTGTAAAAGTGCATGTACCATTATATGACCCCTTTAATGTTTTGCTATGCTAATTTAGAAGAGTTTCTGGTGTTGGTGGTGATGGGTGGAGAATGAGCTTGGTTTGAGAACAGAGAAAATGTTCTATATTGCCATATCATTCAGCAATTACTGTGCTATGCTATGCTAATACTATCAAAACGTTGTGTTTCCAATTAGCGAGTTAGAATTTACTGAATTAGCTATGTTAAAGCTAGCCAAGATTCCACTACTAAAAATTTTTAAGATGAGATTGCATGATACTTTTAAGTTCAATGTATGAATTAGCTTACTCAAATATTTCAAGTTAAGAATAATTAAAATGTATGAGTAGTACAAAATAGAAATCTACCAGCAGTTCTGCATACTTAAACTTTTTAAACTGATTAACTCAAAAATGTTGAGTTCTGCCAACTTATTCGGTCTAGCCATATCAATGGGGCATGAGCAGATCATTTGAAAACGTACAAAAGAGATCATACAAATTTATGAGAATTGGTCACCAATTTGCCACCAACATAGTTACAAATTGTTAATGACAAAACAGTTTTATTTGTCTTATATATGAGAGTTTAATTAGCTCTATTTTCTGGATGGAAGGGCAGAAGGTAGTCAATCTCACTCTTTGTCTCTCTCTATAGGTGGTCTCTGAGTTCACAACTCATGAATTAGTCATCTGTAGAACTTTACACAGGGGAGATCGGCCTGCTTTGTCTTCTCTGGCTTTTGACGAAGCCCCAAGTCTTTCACACATACACACAAGACATACATCACTGCAACATACACACTTCATGGGAAAATATGCAAACTTCCAGAAACACAAAGACAGAAACACGTTCACAATCTAGATTCAACCCATTCTTACACACACACACACACACACACACAAACACACACACACACACACACGCGCGCGCGAACACATACACACACATACACACACACACACACACACACACACACACACACACACACACCTGAATTCAGTTGTACTGCCAGGGCTTTTTCATGTTGGGTTTGATAGCCATATTCTGTTAGAAATAACACGTTTGATGCCTTTGAATTTGCATCTCCAGGCTTCATTCTCAACTCAGGGAAAAAAAGTTAGGAAAAATATATTGATTAATGAAAATGTGAGGATGTTGTAGTGATTATAATTTTTACATTTTAATGTTAAACATAACATAAGCATATGTTTCATCATCTAAATGTTTATGTTTGCCATAGGAAATTAATTTAGAAAAGTCATTCCTGGGTCTTTGCGGATTTTCTCCAGTATACTATTACCTTCGTTCTTGACTAGACAAATACTTTGAAGTAAAATGTAAGCCAAAAAATGTTCCTTGAATTTTTCAGCCTCTTTAAAGGAAGAGTTCACCTTCACCACAGAATAATGTAATTGTATTATCTTTCTTTCTGTGGAACATAAAAGGAGATGTTCTGAAGAATGTTAAAGCTGTTCGAACTGTAAAGCTTTCCATACAAATAAAGTGGGTGTTGCTCAAAACACAGCAAAAAAAAACACCCTCCCTTCTATTAGTTACATTGAAAGAAGATGAGTACATTCTTAAATCAAGATGCAGTTTCTTTAGAGGTATTGTATATACAATATGAAGTCTTGTTTTCTGAAAGATTGATCAGAATTATGTCATTTTTGCTAAAACAAGTAAACATCTGCCATCTTAAAGTAATCGTGTTATCCCTTTTAATAACGTTTATTTTTCTTACCCCATTGGCAGATATTTTTTAATGTTTTACGCATAAACTCACTTAATTTTGATATTGTTTTAGAAAACAAAAATATATTAATAACATTAATTAACAATAATTAACATTAATATATTCATTTTGCTTCTCAAGTTCTAATTTGTGAATTTTTTTGTCATTTTTGGAGCTCTTCAGTATTCTTCCCATATATTTTATGGAAAAGGGCAGCATGAAATAGGTTAACATTTAACCTTTGATTTAGCCTGTGCTGCTGCTTTTATTTCTGACTTATATAGATGTAGATATATTTAATGTATCTAGAGATTAAATTAAGTTTTCAAAAGACATGCCAATATAATTCACGAGTAACTTGACTATCGACTCGCACTGATTGTATTTCACTTTCATTTACATGTGGCTTACACCACAGATTTGTTTTCAATAATGGAGCAATCCTTTGATTGTTCATTCCAAAATATGAAAGTACATTGACATGTGCAGAGGTTCATGTTTAAATGAATGGAAAGCATGGCAAGATGCCAGGGATTTTCTCAAACTCCCAAATGTGCACCGATCACACGTCCACAAAAAGAAGCTCCGAGCTTAGAAATGGAAGAAAAAAAACATACTGCTCCCTGAGGACATGCAGAGTCCCATACAGTGAGTGCATGTTCGTGTGTGTGTGTGAGAGAGAGAGAGAGAGAGAGAGAGAGAGAGAGAGAGAGAGAGAGAGAGGGGGGGGGGGGGGGGGGAATAAGGGTGAAAGAGGTCAAGTAACCTTACTCCACATTTTTTTTTTTTTTTGGTTGAAGAGCGCCATCTAGTCAGTGGCAGTATTTTTTAATAGAAATCATATCAATGGGTTATAGTCAAAAAGCATTCAAGCTAAACAAAACAAATATATAAGGTCCTACTGTAGGTGAAAAAGCCATTTTTTATTTTTTTATTTAATCAAAATGTAATGTTGCCATGATAATGATGCCCATAAAACAATAAGGCTTTATATTGTGACTTATTTAAATATTTATTATATATGATTTTTTATATTAAACATATTCAATCAAAACTGACATAGAACATTGGTTGTTTATCTAACTAAATATTTAGTAAAACGTTATATCTACAAATTAAACTTTATTTAGCTCTTTTTCAAGATAAAATTATCTTTAAAATGGCATTTAAGAAGTGCTTTTAAATCTGATATTATGGATCTCTATTGTGAAACGAGATATTACATGTATAAGCAAAATAACAGTTGGCATAATAAAATCGAATTTAAAAAATCTAAACAATGTTAATGCAATTGGCAAAGGAGTAAAATCATATGAAATCATAAAATGTAAATCTTTATCAATTCTGTTGGCTTTTGGTTTGATTAAGTCTAGTGGTTGAAATTGTAAAATATTGTGGAAAGTCAAAATCATCACTTATACGTCGCCTTAAGGCATGTATCTTTTACTATCAGAAATATAATATTTATAATAAATTATAATGGCTTTTGAACAGCAGTTATTCATCATAGTGATCATGCAAAACAATTTGTCTCTTGTCAACAACTCAACTCGTTCCGTGTTTTATTTCATACGAGCGCAAAGAGAACTCAACACTGCAATAAGCTACAAAGCGCACCCGTTTCCTGTCTGAGCTGGGATATTCTCATAACCATCTACATGAAGCCAACATCTGTACAGGCATTTCCTGCCTGACCTTGAGACTGGCTCACACACACACATATGCACACGCACACACACATGAAGCAAAATCACTGAAGGCCAAAGTGACTAACATACGAGAAATCCAAGATACACACTATGGCTTTGAACCCAGATCGCTTAATGTTAATCGTTACTTCCATGAAAGACTGAAATAATATGTTCCTGGTAAAACGTACATTTTATTTACAACTTTGAAAACAACTATTTAAGGCGCACTATTTTGACATGTTGCTGAATAGTTCCTTTATCAAAGCCAGCAAGAAATAATTCTCACAGATTTTAAATCGCAAATCATGAAGTATTTGTAGTAATGAAGCTCTGTTTAATTCTGCAATTGTAATTATTTGGCAGAAATAAATCTGCTGATAAAAAAAAAATGTGCTGATGATTTTTTGCAACTCTATTTTGATAAACAATACATACTTCAACACATGATATGCAGAATAATTGGATGATGTCAGATTTAAATGGGACTTTAAATAGGATATAGAGTGATGTGAGAACAAATTAACATTGTGTTTTCATCTGCCAAAACTTTAGGGAACTCTTACACACACCCACAGATCTCTCCAACCATACCCGCTTGAGAGTGCTGGTATTCCCACAGGCCACGCTCATGTTTTCCAGCCTGTAAGAGTTGGCGTAATGGCATTATGAGGTCATGCTGCTGGAACAGGAAGTGAAGATCTTTTTCTCTGCCCTCCCATGAGAGAATAAAGGGACAGGATGTGTTATGCTAAATGTTGGTGTTGATATGTGGAGATTTGTGGGTCTGCTCAATGTTCTCTCAGCCCTGTTGCGGTCACTGGAAGTGCTGTGATCATAAAATATGATCAAAACATTATGATATCCCAATGACCAAACAGCTGTTGTGTTCCATAATGACTTTTAAATATTAAATTCCTGAAAGTTTTTTTTTTATGATATGTGGTTTAATGTTATGTTTAATACTTCAGTCTTCACATGTCACATGATCCTTCAGAAATCAGTCTAATATGCTCATTTGCTGCTCAATAAACATTTCTTATTTGTTATCAATGTTCAAACCTGCTTTACATTGTTGTGGCAGCCATGATACATGTTTTTTTTTTTTTCAGGAATCTTTAATGAACATACATTTTAAAATATTTTTGATTTACCCAAATTCTTCATAAAACATTAAGCTGCCAAAAAATATTTAGGTTTTGATCTGTTTTTCACTCATAGCTATTATTAAATGGCTTCAGGCAACTTTGAATATCAACATAGATTATGAGTCCAATGGTCCACTTTTATTGTCACAGTCATCGTCTGCACCATCCTGTCTTCGTCTTCACTACACTTCCCAGAATCCCTCGTGTCTCCACACCTGAACTCACTCCCTCATTACCCACCTGTTCATCGTCATCGTCATCTGTGTCACCTGTCCTCACCTCGTTATGTTCATTTGTATCTGTATTTAGATTCCTTCTGTTCAGTTAGTCTTTGTCAGTTCTTGTCTATGTCATGTAGCGTTTATGTAAGGTTTATCGTCTGCCTGTTATTATAAGTAAAGTTTTTTGTTATTGGAAATTCGACTTCTCGTCTTCCTCTGCATACACCTCCCGTGACATTTATGATACTTATATCATGACTTTTTGTTCTTTATAAACCTTTAACCCTTAAATGCATGAATGTTCCAATCATTATCACATATTCGGGTGTTTAGCGACCCAGATCTATGTGTAACACGGATGGATCTCTACCTGTTAGGATAATATAAAACTCTCCTAATATTAGAGTAACAATTACAGAAGAATAAAATAAAGCATATTTTGTTACCTTTTGGAGCTTGGAAGGGTTCAGTTTGAGCAGATGTTTTATACCATCATCACTGTCCTCATCAGAACTCATTTCCCAGTACAATC
Source organism: Tiaroga cobitis (assembly GCA_030578255.1). Lineage (NCBI taxonomy): Eukaryota > Metazoa > Chordata > Actinopteri > Cypriniformes > Leuciscidae > Tiaroga > Tiaroga cobitis. The sequence goes on from CM060611.1 coordinate 11,328,420, forward strand.
AGCATCTGGCTCATATTCGTCATCTCAAACATTCTCAAAACTATAATTTTTGACATCTTCAAAATCAATCTTTTGATCGCTGACAGCTTCTTCACCAGATCCACCATCAAGTGACAGTGACACTAACATTTGATTGCGTTCAGTACTTGCTGCAGTAAATCGCTGAGCCATTTTAAGTTTTACTGATGATACTTCCTATTCTTTTGTTTTCTGCCTGCGGTAACTATGAGTGAAACGACCCTTCATCATTGTGTATCAGACATTGAGACCTTGTGGAATAAAGGTGAATTGCACTTATTCAGTCATAAAAGATTCTATTATTGTAATATACTTACACTGCTACACGCCTTGGGTATAACTTTTTCTTGTTATATTGTTTATAATGACTTGATTGAGGAATACTAAGAAGGTTGATGTCTAACTGGGGCGGCAGTGGCTCAGTGGTTCATGTAGGTTGTCTACAAACCGGAAGGTTGGAGGTTCAATCCTCGGTTCCACCTGACCAAGTGTTGAGGTGTCCATGAGCAAGACACCTAACCCCAGCTGCTCCCGACGAGCTGGATGGCGCCTTGCACGGCTGACACCGCCGTCGGTGTATGAATGGGTGAATGTGAGGCAAATTGTAAAACGCTTTGGTGGCCATTGGGTCTGTGAAAGTGCTATATAAATGCAGTCCATTTACCAGCTTTAAAAACTGAATGAGGAGGAGGCTTGTGAATGACGTCCCGGTCACTAAAGACCGGAGGTATTAAAGGTTAAAGTTTCTGTCCCAATTCATTGTAATTCCATAGAAACAGCATTCTTCAAAATATCCCCTTTTGTGTTCCATAGAAGAACGAAGACATTGTGAATTGCATATACATGTGGAGATTCAAATTCCAACTCATGAAATGAAAAGGGACACATTCTGAATTGCTTGTCTTATTATAGTCACAAACATGCAAGCACACTCCCATATTCATCTAGACATATGTCCTGTGTCAGTAAACGTGAACGAGGCTCTTTGGGCTGACAGAAGATCAGACCCTGCGTGTGACAGACAGCTCTTACAGTAATGCACATTCGCTGTATAGACAGGTGCACATCTTCACACTGTCCTGGCTCATCTGTCAAAGAGACTCTGAAAAGAGGCATGGAAGGTGGGAGGAGGGAGCCGCTGTTTCAGGTCTCCCTGAGGGTGGCTACTCACTGACAGACCGGATCCAGCAGGCCCTGATGGCCTTGGCGGTGGTCCCCAGGTGCCCCGGAGGGTCCCTCTTGTGCTGAGGGCTGACAGCTGCTCCTTCCCCTGGGGTGAGACAGAGAGAAAGGGAGAGAGAGTCTATGGAAAGAGTGCCGCCTCAATTCATGTCTCCGCTACATACAAGAGCTGACAGGATTCACTTCTCACGGGGCCAGAATTTTGAGTGCAGGCAAACAAATATACACAGTCAGTGGAAAAAGAAAACAGACCCTTGTTCAATTTTATGGTTTTATCGGGCCATAAATCATCAACTTCTAAAATGTGACAGTCAACCATCAGATAACAGACTAAACAGTCATGTATTTAAGCAAAAAGTTCAAATTAAATAAAGATACTATGCATATGGAATATTAAACACAATATATCACTACCAATACCAACCATCCCGCATACAAAGTCCTTTTTTTCACATTTTCACAAGGATCCACGAAAACCACTAAAAACGTTGTATTCTGCTGCCAGACCAATATTGGCAAGGTCATTTTGTAAAGAAACACTATGCGCCTATAGACTGAACACGTAATACTCATTCGCATGAGGTCACCGCTTTCACAAATTTGTGTTTTTGCAGTTTACACGGATATGATGACAGTATCATTTTCAAAAGCTTGCACTTTGGAACCCGTTTTTTTCAAGGTTTCCATTTCAGAGCCCCAAAATGCTGTTGTCGTGTAAATGAATGGCTAAAACGCATAAAAAGTTTTCAGTTTTTAGTTGAAAACTGTGTTGTGTAACATTTCCTATACTCCAGCAATCTCCTGCATGCGTTCTGGTTTATTTATTAAAGACTTTTGAACAAGTGTTGATTAACACACCAAGCATGACAAATTTGGTTCTTCTGAAGATTTTCATGGGCTAGCTAGAGGGACGTTTTAAGGGAGCGGTTCCATTTGTATTTGTTTATAATTTCAAGAAATTTCAAGAAACCATATTTTCTCTTTTGCAAGCACTTTTATCCATAATTTGTATTCAAGTAATATATATTTGATCAGTTCATGCATTCCAATGGGAATCAAAGGCATGGCCTTGATGACATTTTAATTTATTTATCTATGTACAGAAACACTTTAGGACCTCAAGCCCAAATTATCAGGTCATAACCACCAAATAATTTAGGGCACCATAGGGAGACACATCACCCAAATATTCAGATTAGTTGTTTGTAACTGCAAATCTGTAAAGGTGAATTGCTCATGCAGAGTCGATTTTGCAATTTTTGTTACAGAAGTTATCCGTATTAACAATTTAGAGGATATTTATTTTATTATTCACTCTATTATTTAATGCATTTTAATTGATTTATTGTAAATGCTATATGCTGTTTTTCCATCATTAAAGTCAAGGGAATCTTCTTTATCCAGGTAAAATATTTAGAATATATATTAATCCATGAAAACTGAAAACCTCCAAACCAACTGTTTATAAATGCTACCTAGATTTAAGGGGAGGAGCACAAGCTGTGTTGGTTTGTGACTGGCAGCATTAATCTACAGTAGAAAAGTCTCTAAGGATTCATCACAGATAGGTGGAGAGAGAGCAAACACCCATCTGCACAGATTTCTCAGCTTTCTCTGAGCATTAGTGGTAATAGTTTTCTCTCAGCTGATTGCTTACAATCAATGTTGATAGGGCAGGACATGGCTCCTCCTGTGAGAAAGCCACGCTCATCATGCCACATAATGAAGGAGGAGTCTGATTGGTCAGGACATCACATGCAAATATGACATGAAAAATGTATGCTCTGTGGTTTGGGCTGTTGAAACTTCTACCAATAGCTCCAAGTGAATATTTACCCAAACCCAACACAGTAGAAATGGTGTAAATATCCCTCATTGTTGTATAGTGAAAACGTCTCAGGTTACGACTGTAACCGTAGTTCCCTGAGAAAGGGAACGAGACGATGCGTCACTTGACGCCTTGGGAACGCCCCCAGCGTGAATGCGTCTGAGCATCAATGTCAACTAGTCCAATGGAAAAAATGAGCGTCACGGGCGGGTGACGTCATGACCAGGAAGGGATAAAGGCTCACCCGGTGAAACGCGGCATTAGCTTCAAAAAGTCGAAGCAAGCCGATCACGGGGAAGCAGGAAGTATGGCAGGGTGACGCATCGTCTCGTTCCCTTTCTCAGGCAATTACGGTTACAGTCGTAACCTGAGACGTTCCCTTTCGAGGGAACTCTCGATGCGTCACTTGACGCCTTGGGAACGAGAATACCCAAAACGCCAGAATTCCAAGTACCTGAGTGTCAGTCTGTTGAAACTAAGCACTAAGCACCTGAGAACCTGGGGCAGCATCCAGGTCTAAGCTGTAAAACCTAACGAATGTGAGCGGTGAGGACCAGCCTGCCGCATCACAAACGTCTTGAAGAGAAACTCCAAATAGTAAGGCTTTAGAGGCCGCCATACCCCTCGTAGAATGAGCTCTGACCGCCAAAGGACACGGCAGGTCAGAGTACTCGTATGCAAGTGAAATAGCCTCAACTATCCACTTACTAACTGTCTGTTTAGAAGCAGGAAGACCCTTCTTAGGTGATCCAAAGCAAATAAATAACTGGTCGGACTTCCTCATTGACGATGTCCGATGAACATAAGTATCCAGTGCTCGCACTGGACACAAGAGGTTCAGCCTTTCCTGGTCCGCCGATGTAAAAGGAGGAGGACAGAAAGCCTGCAGCACAATAGGCCTCGGAATCAAGGTCGGCACCTTAGGGACGTATCCCTGTTTCGGATATAAGAATGCCTTGACCATCCCCGGTGCAAACTCAAGGCAGGTGGGGGAAACCGAAAGGGCCTGAAGGTCTCCAACTCTCTTAAGGGAAGAAATAGCTAGCAGAAAGATAGTCTTGAGGGTAAGAAATTTCTCTGAAACCGAATCTAAGGGCTCGAATGGAGCCCTAGACAGGCCTTCTAGTACTATTGCCAAATCCCAAGCTGGCACCCTAGTGCGAGTTGCAGGCCTCAGCCTCAATGTGCCACGAAGGAAACGTGTAATCAGGGGGTCTCGACCCAACGATGTACCCCCCACCAGGGCGTGGTAAGCCGCAATGGCCGCCACGTAGACCTTGAGCGTGGAAGGACATAGACCTGACGTAAAGCGCTCCTGCAGGAACTCGAGTACTGTGTTCACAGAACAGTTAACTGGATCCCACTGATGTCGGTGACACCATACAGAAAAAACTCTCCCTTTAAGCGCATATAGTTTCCTAGTAGCTGGAGCTCTGGAGCTTAGAATGGTCTCAGCAGCCTCAGCTGAGAGACCACTCTCTATGAGTTGGGCCCCCTCAGAGGCCAAACCCACAGGTTCCAAATTTCTGGTCGAGGGTGAAATATTGTGCCCCCGGCCTGAGACAGAAGGTCTCTCCTGATTGGGATCTCCAAGGGAGGACCGTCTAAGAGATGGATCAGGTCCGCAAACCAGATCCGACTCGGCCAGCGTGGTGCTACTAGCAGTAGGCTTATTCCGTACTGGCGGACTCGTTCCAGAACTCCTGGGAGCAGAGCAACAGGGGGAAATGCGTACAGACGTAGCCTCGGCCACGTCTGCACCATGGCATCCAGCCCCAGGGGGGCTGGGTGAGTAAGGGAGAACCAAAGTGGACAGTGCGTCGTATGCTGAGACGCAAACAGATCCACCTCTGTTTGGCCGTAAACCTCCCAAATTTTCTCCACCGCCTCGGGGTGGAGTCTCCAGTCCCCTGGCCTCAGCTCCTGCCTCGACAGGATGTCTGCTCCAATATTCTGGTCCCCAGGAATATACACTGCCCTCAGGGAGAGTACCTTCCCCAGAGACCACAGGAGGATCTGGTGCGCCAGCTTGCAAAGCGGACGCGACCGCAGACCCCCCTGACGGTTCAGATAAGAGACCACCGATGTGTTGTCTGTACGGACGAGCACATGATGGCCCCTCAGGTCTGGGAGGAATTGCTTCAACGCATTGAAGACGGCCATCATCTCCAGGCAATTTATGTGCCAAGAAAGATGATGACTCATCCACCGACCCTGAACCGAGCGGCCTTCCATTACCGCTCCCCAGCCGGTGAGGGAAGCATCTGTTGAGATCGTAACTCGATGGCAGAGAGCTCCCAACACCGGACCCTGGGTTAAGAACCAGTGTTTTCTCCATATAACCAAGGCACGAAGGCATCGCCGCGTGATCTTGATCACACGAAGTGGGTTTCCCCTCGGGGAGAACCCTCTGGTCCTGAGCCACCACTGCAGAGGTCTCATGTACAGCAGGCCAAAAGGAATCACGTTGGACGCTGCTGCCAGAAGACCCAACAGTCTCTCGAACTGTTTCACAGTGCGTGACTGGCCTAGCTTTAGCTCTTTGGTGGCTGTCAGGATAGCAGCTACACGAACGGGCGATAGAGTAGCCCGCATCGTCACTGAATCCCATACCACACCAAGGAAAGTGGTTCTCTGTACTGGAGAAAGCACACTTTTCTTGGCATTGAGCCTCAACCCCAACATCTGCATATGAGCGAGAACGACACCTCGGTGCCGAACCGCCAACTGCTCTGATTCCGCTAGAATCAGCCAGTCGTCGATGTAGTTCAGAATACGTATGCCCTGAAGCCTGAGAGGGGCTAGAGCTGCATCCACGCATTTCGTGAACGTGCGGGGTGATAAAGCTAGACCGAAAGGAAGAACCCGATATTGGTATTCTTTGCCCCCGAAAGAAAACCTTAGGAACTTCCTGTGCTGAGGGAGGATGGAGACATGGAAGTAAGCGTCCTTCAGATCTATCGTGACAAACCAGTCCTCGGATCTGATTTGAGTCACGATCTGCTTGAGTGTCAGCATCTTGAACTTGAGTTTCTGTACTGAACGATTTAACAGACGAAGATCTAAAATGGGACGCAACCCTCCATCCTTTTTTGGAACAATGAAATAACGGCTGTAAAAACCCGACTCTCTGTCGGGTGAGTACACCTGTTCTATAGCTTCCTTTGCTAACAGGGCCTTTACCTCTTGCTCCATTACCAGAGCCTGCTCGGGATGCACCACTGTGGGCAGCACCCCGTTGTAACGAGGAGGACGAGAACCAAACTGGATTCTGTATCCTTTCTCTACAATCTGCAGGACCCAACGAGAAATATTCGGCAGAAGCTTCCACGCTGCCAGAAAATTTACTAAGGGAACCAGCCTCTCGAGGCTGGTCTCTGGTGTTATTGAGACGGCTAATTCCGGAGCCTGAAACATAATGGCAGGAACTACCTGAACTGGCCGCTCTAAGGCCCCCCTCAGAGGGCGCGAAACCAATGCTGTGCCGCAGCATAGCATCAGCGACTCGCTGGAGACCGCTGCGCCCTGAAGCACCGGGGGTGGCAGGGTTGGCAGAACGGTCTCGTGAGGACCCCGAAACGGAACGGGCACCGTATAATGAGGTGTACACCGCTCCACTTCGGTCGGGGCTGTCCTCACAGGCCTGATGCGTGAACATCAGGACCTTTTTTTTTTCTTTTGAACCGAAGCCTTCTTCGCCTGAAGAACGGTCCTCAGATCCGGCTTCGACTTAGAAGACTTCGGTTGAGAGGGTTGCGTCTGTCTCCAGTCTCTACGTGGAGGTGCACGAGACGCAACACTCTCTTTCTGATGCACACGATATGATGAGCTCGACGGCTGGGGCTGCTCACGCCCAGCAGCCCCAGGGGGCTGGACCCGGCGAGGGAGAAACTTTTTAAAAACGTCCGCTTGTTTCTTTGACTCCTGAAATCTCTCGACGACCGCGTGGACTGCGTCGCCGAAGAGACCAGAAGGTTCAAGCGGAGCATCTAATAAAAAAGCTCGATCTTTTTCTTTAATTTCAGACAGATTTAACCATAAATGTCTCTCAGTAGCTACCAAGGCTGCCATAGACCGCCCAATTGCTCTGGCGGTCTCCTTAGTAGCCCTGAGAGAAAGATCGGTAGCCCGACGAAGTTCACGAATATCGTCATGACTGACTCCCTCACTACTATCCAGATCCCCCAGCAGGTCAGCTTGATAAGCCTGGAGCACTGCCATAGTATGCAGACATGCTACAGCTTGACCTGCTGCCGTATAAGCTTTGCCCACTAACACCGAAGTGGCTTTAAGCGGTCTAGTGGGCAAAGCCGAGGCTTTCAGAGACGATGCGGGACCAGGGGAAAGATAACTGGCTAAATTCTCTTCCGCCTGGGGCATCGCCTCATAACCATACTCTTTCAGCCCCCTTATTCTCGAATAAGTGTTAACTTGAGGGCTGAAAAGACGAGATGAGTAAGGTTTATTCCACGATTTAGATATTTCATTGTGCAAATCGGGAAAAAATGGAAGCCCTCGTGGTGGAGATAATGTGGTGGAAGATAAAAAGCGCTCATCTAATTTGCTTTTAGGACGAGCGCCCTTCTTCTCAGATGGCCATTCAATATTTAATTTCTCTACAGCCCGCGACATAACATCCACCAGCTCATCATATGCTGGGGAAATAAATTGTGAATCTCTTTCCCCCATGTGTGTGCTTTCACTCTCCAAACTCATCGCATCAACCTCCTCGGAGGAAGAGCAATGAAGTAATGGAGGGCTCTCTCCCCGGGCGGAAGAAACCGCAGAGCGTGCTTCCGACACCGGGGGGAGAGCGCTGGATCTCTCGGGTAAGGACGGAGAAAGAGCCCTCGGACCCGTCTCCACCCCCTCCGAAAGATCCTTTTGCGATCCCCAGGAATGCAATCTCCGCGCTGCCTCAGCAGACGCGGGTCCTGATCCCTGCGGATCGCGAGCCTGCCCACTCTCTTTATCAAAGAGTGACAGGCGAGAGCGGAGCATGCGAAGCGGTAACATCTCACAATGCTGGCACTCAGCCCCCTCGAAGGCTGAGACCGCATGCTCCACTCCCAAACAAACGACACAAAGCTCGTGTGTGTCCCCACCCGTTAAATAACGCGGGCAGGGAGAAGCACACTGTTTGTACACTTGTTTAGTTTCCATCCTTTTCCGCAACAGACAACAGTAAATAGACAGAGACAAAATGACACAGATCGCTTGCTGAGACACAGAAGCAAATGCCGCGTTTCACCGGGTGAGCCTTTATCCCTTCCTGGTCATGACGTCACCCGCCCGTGACGCTCATTTTTTCCATTGGACTAGTTGACATTGATGCTCAGACGCATTCACGCTGGGGGCGTTCCCAAGGCGTCAAGTGACGCATCGAGAGTTCCCTCGAAAGGGAACAAAATTTTGTTAATGTGTTTTAAGCTCTCTAAACGTCAAAAAAAAAGTCAAGGGACAAAAAGTCCCTCAGTCAGTGTAGCATTATATATTTGGCTTATAAGCGGGAGGAAACAAACCCAAATGCATAATGCAAATTTCAGAGAGAGATTTCTGCTAGAAATGTGAAATTACTGACAGGATATTGTTCAGTAATTAAGTTAATTTACTGTGTAAGAGGAACAAGAAAACAGGCAGACGTGAATTCTGGCTCTTAATTACGGGGTTCAGGCATGAGACAGTTTCAAGTTTCAAGTTCCCACAATTAACCAGGTAACAAAATAGTTGGAGAAGGAGTGAAGTGAGCATGCAATCATTTTTGTTTGGCAGTTTACAGACATACTTGTTGTAGACTTCTGTTTTGAAAAATTTAGATGAGAAACTAATAATTTCATTATTAAATTGAAATTATTAAACCCCCAAAATTATTAAATTATACCCCCAAGGTACTTGCAGCATATGTGAATGGTTTAAATAAAGGATGGTGTCACATAGATAGATTATAATTGCAACCTTTTATCTGAGTTAATATATCATTCCGATTCAAGTGCATGTGAGGGACGAAGACTTTAAAAGAGACTGAGAGTGAGCAAACTACTTCATATTATGTTGCATGGTTAAACAGCACATCACAAAACACACACAACTCTAGTCAATCTACGCCTACTATAACCATATCTCAATCCTTTTGAAAAATGTGCAATGAGCTCCACAATAGCTCCTTTTCACCACCCTGTAGACACAGTATCACAACATTTATTCAGACCGACAGGTGGACGAGCCAAAAAAGTAGGCCTTGGGGCATTTATCCAACAACTCACTGTTTCTTAGTGCCTTTGTCAATCCCTTTACCACATGTCCCAGCTCTACATCGGTCAGGATCAGTAACATTGAGTTTGGTCTGGAGAACTAAAGTTGGATGGTCTGCTGACATTGCTAAGAAAAAAAAGGTGTGTATGAAGGGGATTTTAGACTCTACTGCCAGCAATTACCCTCTCTCCTGGGTATCTAGAGTTTCAGTCTTTTAGTTAGTGATGCTATATGATTAAATATGTTGGCTTTTAGGGACTTTCTCCATCAAGATGTTTAAATGAACTAAAATGTGACTTGCCCAGTTTGGTTGTTAATCGCAGTAGCGTACCCTTAAAGAGATAGTTCACCCAAAAATTCTGTCATCAGTTACTCACCCTCAAGTTGTTCCAAACCTGTATGAGTTTCCTGCTGAACACACAAGGAGATATTTTTAAGAATAAAGGTAACCAAACAATTGATGGACCCCATCACCTGTTTGATTACCAACAATCTATCTTCTTTTGTGTTCAAAAGAACAAAGAAAGTCATATTCTGTCATATTTAGCCTCATATCAATCCAAATCGATATAATAACATCAATTTATCCTATATCAATGGAACTTAATCTTTTTGATACTTTTGCTGTAATAAGCAAAAAGATTATTACAAAAGATTATTCAAACTTTTAAATTTAAAGACACTTGGAGTTTCAATAAATGTGCTCTTTGATAAAAAAAAATTTAAAGAAAAAATTTTTAAGAAATGCACACATCTTCATTTTTAGCATTTTTGAGTTTTATTTTAAAAATAATAACATTTTTAAAACTTATTTCTAAACTTATTCATGAAAACAGTGACAGGGAACAATGAAAATGAAACCAAAACAGACCTTTACCAAAATTTGCCGAAGTCCCCTAGTTGAGAACCATTGATATGACGGTAACGCTTCCTTTTACAGTCCTGTTTCCCATGTACATACTATGTACTTACTATAGTAATTACAATTACTGGGTAATAACTAGGTACTAACCCTGAACCTACCCCTAAACCTACCCCTAACCCATGTACTTACCTTATATTAGCCAGTACTTATAGTTAAGTACACTGTAAGTACGCGTAAGTACTGTACTGTAAAAGGAAGCGTTACCGATATGACTTGTATACAAGCTTAGGCAATCTTATCCACAAACTGTCATGATCCTGGCTTTCTTTCCCTTTACTCTTTCTCCCCCTTCTGGACACATACATGTACATTCGCTGATTACCACACCATTCATCACGCACGCGCGCATCTCTCTCATTCATTACGATCACACATCTCTCTCATCACTCCCAGCTGTCTCCACTCTCTACTCGTTAGCATGTCATCCTTTCCACACCTGTTCTCTCTTTCTCTAATTATCTCTGCTTCTTTTACCCCTGCTTTCCCCTGTCTCTTTGCCAGATTATTTCGTGAGTAATGCGTATGAAGTTTCTGCGCACTTACCTATTGTTCCTGTCTTGTTTTGTCCTATCTAAGTGCTCTGCGGAGTTTGTTCAGCCACACTGTGTTTGCGACTAAGCTGTGCTTGTTACAGAGTTCCTGCCCAGTACCCGTCCTACTCCGTTGGAGGACTCTCAGTTACACTTAAAATTGTACTTTCAGTTCTAAATCCTCTGGACAGCATTTTTCTGTTTATTAAAGACTGTACTGCTGCATTTCACCTGTGGGTCGTCCTTCTCACCATATCACAGAATAATCTGGCCAGCAATGAACCCAGCGAGCGGCAATCACTTTCAGTCAGCCGTCGAACTTCAGGGAGCGATGCTGGGCCGGCATGAAGAGGAGCTTACTGCCGCGAGACAAGCCGCCGAGTCCCTATCCGCCCAGGTATCAAGTCTCTCCACTCAACTTCACCACCTGCATCATGGAGCACCCGCTTCTCAAGATCTCTGCGAAACACCGGAACCGCGGGTCAACAACCCCCCATGCTTTTCGGGTGAGCCCACTCAATGTCGCGCCTTCTTGACTCAGTGCGAGGTTGTCTTCTCTCTCCAGCCTTCGACTTATCGAGTTTCGCACTCTAGCTACCACTAGTGGCTGGAATGAGCCGGCCTTGGTGGCTCGCTTCCAGGAGGGGCTTAATTCCGAGCTTAAGGATGAGATCTTCGCTCGAGGGGTGCCGACTCGTCTTGACTCCCTAATCGACCTGGCTATCCGTATTGAGAGGCGCTTCGACCTTCGCCGCCGGGCACGCAGTCTTGAGTCTTCTCTGCTCTCTTCTCCACCTGCTGCTTTTTCTTCGCCTCCTACTGGTCCGGAACCTGAGGTGATGCAGCTCGGAGGATTACGTATCTCTACAAAGGAAGGGGAGCGGAGAGTAACCAACCGCCTTTGTATGTACTGTGCTTCACCCAGTCACTTTGTCAAGACGTGCCCGGTAAAAGCCAGGGCTCGCCAGTAAACGGAGGACTACTGGCGAGCGCTTCTTCCAGGGACTCTCCATCGAGGTCATGTACCACTCTACCTATTTCTCTCCACTGGCCTTGCTTCTCTGTCACCAGCTCAGCCCTGATACATTCCGGGGTGGAGGGGAATTTCGTTGACGAGGCGTGGGCTCAAGAGCAAGGTATTCCCCTCATAGACTTAAGAGACTCCACCCCCCTTTTTGCCCTGGATGGTAGTTCCCTTCCTAGGATTCAGAGGAGGACCGTCCCTCTCTCCCTTACTGTCTCGGGGAACCACAGAGAGACTATTTCTTTTTTTCTTTTTTGTTCGCCCTATTGTCCTGTGGTTTTAGGACACCCCTGGTTGGTTCAACATAATCCTCAAATCAATTGGGCTAACAATTCCATCTTCGTCACCGGCCGGCGCGGGTTTCTTTTTTGTTAAAAAGAAGGATGGATCTTTGCATCCCTGCATTGACTACAGAGGGCTGAACAAGATCACTGTTAAGAATCGCTATCCCTTGCCACTGATGTCGTCAGCTTTTGAACTACTGCAGGGAGCAAAGTTTTTTACTAATCTCGACCTTCGTAATGCATACCATCTCGTGCGCATTAAGAACGGCGACGAATGGAAGACCGCCTTTAACACGCCCCTCGGTCACTTTGAATACCGGGTTCTACCGTTCGGTTTGGTCAACGCTCCTGCCGTGTTTCAAGCCCTCGTCAATGATGTCCTTCGGGACATGCTAAATATTTTTGTCTTTGTTTATCTCGACGACATTCTGATTTTTTCACCATCTCTCGAAGTACTCGTCCAACACGTTCGTCAGGTCCTCCAGCGCTTGCTGGAGAATCGACATTTTGTTAAAGCCGAGAAGTGCTCTTTTCACGCCCCCTCTGTTACGTTTCTCGGTTCGGTCATTTCTGCGGAGGGGATCAGTATGGATCCTACTAAGGTTCAAGCTGTTATCGATTGGCCCGTTCCTGACTCTCGTGTCGCGCTTCAACGGTTTCTCGGTTTCGCTAATTTTTAGCGCCGTTTTATTCGTAACTTTAGTCAGGTGGCCGCTCCTCTCACCGCTTTGACTTCAGTTAAGTCTAAGTTCGTGTGGTCAGTTTCTGCTCAGCGCGCTTTCGATTTTCTTAAATCCCTTTTCACGTCCGCCCCTATTCTGCTCACTCCCGATGTCGCGAGGCAATTTATCGTCGAGGTCGACGCTTCTGAGGTGGGGGTCGGGGCTGTTCTTTCCCAGCGCTCGTCAGTAGATGAGAAGGTACATCCCTGTGCCTTCTTTTCTCATCGCCTCTCGCCCGCGGAACGCAACTACGACGTCGGGAACCGTGAACTACTCGCCATACGCTTGGCATTGGGAGAATGGCGTCAGTGGTTAGAGGGAGCTCCGGTTCCTTTTGTGGTTTGGACGGACCACAGAAACCTCGAGTATATTCATTCTGCCAAGAGGTTAAATGCTCGTCAGGCTCGCTGGGCTTTGTTTTTCACGCGTTTCGATTTCACCATCTCTTATCGTCCCGGGTCGAAGAACGTAAAGCCTGACGCGCTTTCCTGCCTCTTCGACTCCTCGACTTTCACCACTGCACAGGAGGAGATTATTCCCTCCGACTGTGTAGTGGGCGCGGCTGTCTGGGGAGTCGAGAAGTTGGTAAAGCGAGCCCTCACCAAGGTTATTATAGTTTTGCATTTTTCATTAGTTTTTATTTTTATTTCGTTTTGAATTTTTGTTTTCAAATTCAGTTTAGTTTTAATTAGTTTTTAAAGTGGGTTTGCTAGTTTAGTTTAGTTTTTATTTTTTGAAAATGCTTTGTTTTAGTTTAGTTTTTATTAGTTTTAGTGTTAGTTTTAGTCTTTTTAGTTTGGGTTATTTGTCAGGGGCAAGATTCAAAAAGGTCAGAAAAGTATCTATTTAACAATAAAACCAGTACATAAAATGTAGCCTACAATGTAAAATTCCTTTACCTTACAGAATCCACACGCCGTACCAAAAATCCACACATCTTCTATATAAAATTCACACCCTATACAAATCCCACAGCTGTACAATTTCCACACCCTCTACTAAATTTACCCTATACAATACTCATCTGGATTGAAGCAGCAAACATTCAGTGTAAGGGTAAAATAATGACATAACATTATTTAATATTTGAATCACAGCTTATAGGCTAGTGTTTTGACATCGACAACCCAAGTGCATTTTACCTCAAATTTGCGACTAGTTAACTTTCTAACAGGCATGAAAACAGGTCAGGGGTGAAAAGGGTGAGAAGGATATAACTCCTCTAGGGGGGTCCAGGGGCATGCTCCCCAGTAAGAAAATTTTAAATATTCCATATTTTAAAGCATCAATCTGATGCATTTTGAGATGCATTTTTTGCCAACCTGGGGAGCGCAGGAGAAACTTCAGCCTTTAGTCAAAAATATTATGGCCTCCGTAGCATTAGCTAATAATAATTTTTTTTTTTTAAAAGACCGATACCGATCCGTTACCAACGCAGTTAAAAAAAAAAAATCAAGTAGAATTTCTATAACTGTGTGTTGAACTGATAATCACTCTTTTGTGTGTTAAACACAATCTACTTAATACAGACAACTTCCTTATAAAGAAAAACAACAACAACAAAAAATATGATCATAAACTATGACAAAAATTATATTATAAACTAGATTAGTGGGTAACTCAGTAAAATTTAGTCTAGAAAAACAATAATTTTATAAAATCAGAACATTTAGTGAAAAAATATATATATTTAGTGGGGAACAAATAAGAGACCAATAAGTGTAGCACTAAATCTGGTAAAACGTTACACATTGCTCTTTGTATTGTTGTAAAATACATTCATGAAAAACAAGATAAAAATCAAAAAAGATCAATTATTTTATAGTCTACTATAAAATTAAGAAAATATATATAGCACAAATGTATAGCACAGCTGTTTAATGAGGCAGCAACATATGATAGATAGGGCAGAACAGAACAAAAAATACTATTAATAATCTTTCATTGCGCAAAAGTATTATGATATGATTATGAAAGACTCCAATAGAGTGCTGCACACAGCGCTTATGCGCATCCCGAGCGCTGAATGATGCGCTTGAGGCAACACGAGTCACAGCGCGCAGCTCTTCGAGTACGCAGTGAAAAGTTCAAAGCACAAAGGAAATACATATCGATGCATAGTGTATTATACAGTATCTATCTATCCAATAGTTTATTGAGCCGTTTCTTTTAACAGTTTTAAATTTCAGTTACTGTGCGCGTGAAGATTGAACAATGATAGTGCTCTCCAGTGTTGTGATCTAGACACGCGGTAAAGGAACATGATTGGGGTACTACAGCAATTTTTAGTCAATTTATGCGAACCACAGAGCTTTATCTACAGATCAATTAACATTCAATGATCTTGGAGAGAGTTCATCGTTGCCGAACGCGACGCGCTGTGCTGTTTGAATGCTGAATGACTGACGACGCGCGGTGCTGTTTGAGTTTTTAATTCTGAATGGAGAATGAATGACGACGCACTGTTTGAACGCTGAATGGAGAATTACTGACAGCCGCAGCTGAGGGAAAAGTTTACGTGAACTTGAATTGAATGACTTAAATATTAATTTCTATCTCACATTATACTATAGTATGGCTTCATATATATTATAACCCCCCCCCCCCCATTTTCTCATCGAATCTACACGATTCACGTAACTAGGTCACCTATTTTGGTTTCAAAACGGCGATTTTCGCCGAAAGGTGAGTGATTTTCATGTCTGAAAGAAGGCGCAATCGCTTCTCGGGTCGACATTAACACACTGACAAAATTGTATTAAGAATTTAAAATATTTTTACACCACTTTTTAATGTGTGATTGTGTAAAGGTGTTCACGAGATACCAACCTTTCGCGAACTTGCTTTCAACGTCGAACCCTCGTTTTCATGGAGACGCGGTGTGTACGGAGGGGAGGGGCTGTGTGTGTGTGTGTGCGCGCGTGTGTGTGACAGAGAGACAGAGGGAAGGCAGGGGAAGGAAATGCAGCTGAACGAATACACTGCGTGTTTTAAATAGCGTTAAAAAATGAACGACATTGACAAAGACGAAAACTAAGGACATTTACTCTATAATTTTATTTTATTTTAGTTAGTTTTGCCAAACACACATTACAGTTTTAGTTAGTTATCGTTTTTTTGTAATGCCTCGTTTTTATTTTTATTTCAGTTAACGACCATGTTTTTTCCCACCTAGTTTTCGTTTTTTCATTCGTTTTCGTTAATGATTATAACCTTGGCCCTCACTCGCACCACCGTTCCATGCAGCTGTCCAGAGCTTCTTCTGTTTGTTCCCTGTCTCTGCGCGCTTAGCTACTCTCCAGTGGGGCCACTCCTTATCAGCCCATCCCGCCGTCCGGAGCACACTCGCTTCCATCCGTCAACGCTTTTGGTGGCCAAGGTTGGAACGTGACGTACGTCGTTTTATTGCCTCCTGTCCTGTTTGCGCCCAGACTAAGGCCGGTAATTCGCCCCCAGCCGGTTTGCTTCGCCCCTTACCAGTCCCTTCACGTCCCTGGTCTCACATTGGACTCGATTTTATCATCGGTCTTCCCCTGTCTGCAGGGAACACGGTCATTTTAACAGTCGTTGACCGCTTCTCTAAGTGCGCGCATTTTATCCCTCCCGCCAAACTCCCCTCTGCCAAGGAGACGGCTCGGATCATGGTCGACCATGTTTTTAAGTTTCACGGTCTACCCACCGATGTGGTTTCAGACAGAGGACCACAGTTCGCCTCTCAATTTTGGAGGGAGTTCTGTCGTCTAATCGGTGCTTCCGCTAGCCTTTCGTCCGGGTTTCACCCCCAAACTAACGGTCAGGCTGAACGAGCCAATCAAATTATCGCTCGCATTCTCCGCATTCTAGCCCACCTCAATCTCTCGTCTTGGTCAGAGCAACTTGCCTGGGCAGAATACGCACACAATTCGCTTCCCACTTCTGCCACAGGTCTCTCACCGTTCCATTGCTGCCTGGGTTATCAACCTCCGTTGTTCACCTCGCAGAGTTCGGAGTCTAATGTTCAATCCGCACACACAATCCGCGTTTATTGACCGCTGCAAGCGTACGTGGAGTGGGGTGAGATCAGCACTTTGTCGCTCGAGGAGACGCATGAGTAACACTGCTAACAAACGTCGCGTTAAGAGTCCCCGCTACATTTGTGGTCAAAGGGTATGGCTCTCAACGTCCAATTTGCCTCTCCAGTCGGAGTCTCGTAAGCTGGCTCCTCGTTTCGTCGGGCCATTTCGTATTGTTAAAGTCATTAGTCCAGTCGTGTCAAGCTCGCTTTTCCTCCTAACCTTTGTCGTGTCCACCCCGTCTTTCACGTCTCTTGCATTAAACTGACCGTTCGCGCGCCCTCGCGACCGTCCATTCTGCCTATTCGTATTGAGGGAACTCCGGTTTACAGGGTCCGTAAACTTTTAGATGTGCGTGGTCGTGGTCGTGGGCATCAATACTTAGTGGACTGGGAGGGGTATGGTCCTGAGGAGAGGAGTTGGGTTTCGGCTCGGGACATTCTGGACCTCTCGCTCATTGACGATTTTCTCCAGTCTCGTCAGTCTCCTTCCTCGGGAGCGCCAGGAGGCGCTCGTTGAGGGAGGGGTACTGTCATGATCCTGGCTTTCTTTCCCTTTACTCTGTCTCCCCCTTCTGGAAACATACATGTACATTCGCTGATTACCACACCATTCATCACGCACGTACGCATCTCTCTCATTCATTGCGCTCACACATCTCTCTCATCACTCCCAGCTGTCTCCACTCTCTACTCTTTAGCATGTCATCCTTTCCACACCTGTTCTCTCTTTCTCTAATTATCTCTGCTTCTTTTACCCCTGCTTTCCCCTGTCTCTTTGCCAGATTATTTCGTGAGTAATGCGTATGAAGTTTCTGTGCACTTACCTATCGTTCCTGTCTTGTCCTGTCATATCCTAGTGCTCTGCGGAGTTTGTTCAGCCACACTGTGTTTGCGACTAAGCTGTGCTTGTTACAGAGTTCCTGCCCAGTACCCGTCCTACATTGTTGGGTGATACCTGACCTCCTGTGAGTACCTGGGTTGGCTGGCACCGCTTCAGTGTTGTCTACCACCGAGACCGTTCTGCTGTCAGTACGGGGAACCCATATTACTTTCTGTCATCCCTGCTCCGTTGGAGGACTCTCAGTTACACTTAAAATTGTACTTTCAGTTCTAAATCCTCTGGACAGCATTTTTCTGTTTATTAAAGACTGTACTGCTGCATTTCGCCTTTGGGTCGTCCTTATCACCATATCACACAAACATGCTGTGTTAAACTTGCCCCGTTTTGACTTCAGTTATGTCAAGCACCATTGTTTCTGTTGTGTTCACTCTTGGCAGGTTTGGTATATTTTATGCTTTTGGGCTGTCCCAGACGAAAGATGACCGGTCATGGTGATTTCTGTGGTCGTGGCTCCTAAACGGTTGTCCTACGTTGTACAATGAGAGAGGTTCAAAGTGTGAGAGCAAAGTGTGTTTGCTGCTACAATCTACGTCTACTGACTAGCCAATAAAAATGCAACATGAAATGGTGTATTGATCAATGCAACAAACTAAACTAAACACGTAGCACTAAAAGTTAAAACTACTTACCTCCAAGCTCCATTTGCAAGATTAGCATGACCACACCAGCCTCGAGTTTCTCTGGATGAATAAAACGAGGAATGACGACTACAGTGAAGGATGAGAGAGGACCAGGCCTGGGACATTTATGTTGTGTTTTTATTATGTTTATATGCGGCAGACGTCCATGAGGGGCAACCGCTTTCATTTTGTTGTTTGTTTATTTTGATATTAAAGTTTCGTTTAATGTCCGCCAGTTCCCACCATCTTCTTCCCTTTAGGTTCGGTCTTAAACATGACAGTGTGAACGCTAAGTAAACCAAGACTGATGTATTTTCTTTTCTTTTTTTGTCCAGACCACAAGAACCAAGAGAATGGAACTACAAGTGTGAACACACCCTTAGTCAGTCTTATCACTTGCAACTCAATCAAGTTCGCCAATTCTTTGTCTTTTTGAAACTTGACAGCTCCCAGTCACTATATACCTATGTGGGAAAAGATCCACTGGAAAATCTGCTTAACATATCTTCTTTGTGTTCCACAGAAGAAAGAAATCCATATGGGTTTGTAACAACACAAGAGCGAGTAAATGATGAGCGAAGTTTCTTATTTGGGTGAATTTAAAGTAAATTATTAGTCTTTCGTGCTTTGATTGACATATTTCAATAAACTTTTTTTATTGACTCTCACTCAAGCTGAGAAACGAATTAGGTTGGACATTCCTCCTGAAGCGGTCTCTCGCTGCTGGTTTTCACACGGTTAATCTATATCTGCTGCTCGCATTCCAGACACACAGCATACTCAAGCTGGGTTGTTTCACCGAGCACATGCTCTCTGTGCTGTGATGACTTTAACTGATCTCAACAGCTCTTAAAGATGACAGCCTGAAAACAATTAACACCTTTTCTCAGACGCAGCTGACTCTACCTCCGGCCGGCGAAGACATAATATTTGTTTATGCCTACGGGTCACGTCAGCCCAGTAAGAGTTTACTGTTTTAAAAAAGAGATTTCAGCACTCTTTAAGAACAGTGAGAGAACAGCTTTGACAGTCTGGTGTTGTTTTAAGAACTTAAACTCTCCAACTGCCCAGTTTGGATGAGAGATTTAGTCCAGTGTAGACTACACTCCCTATGTTTTTTTATGTTAATCTAGTAGGGCAAGAAAAAAAGGCAGACTTTTCATGCTGACTATAGCGGGTGATATATTTATGACACTGAGGAATACTTTTGCAATGACCTCACCCTCGCAAGTTTTGCAACAAGTTTAATGTTTCCCGTCAGTTCCTTTGAATTAGCCTGTGTGAAACAAATGTCCAACTGTCAATATTTATGCAACAAATGAACCGTTTTACAACTAGATCGGATAGGGATTGGGTTTTTAAGGTCCACTGTCTGAGGAGCTTATGTTGGCACCTCTGAAGTTTTGCATGATGAAATTCAGAATACAAGCCACACTTAGACCGGTGTAAACTGTTAAAAGTATTAGTGATGCGATGATATCATTAGTTTTGACATTAGTTTTGACTCTGAAGTCGAACAGCATAGCAGGCAAAATTTGAGGAACATCCTCTAAAACCAAGCACTAATGGTGGGCAGGCATCTATTATATGTAGGTTTTCTTAATTTTCTTCTTGCACAGTGGGAGTCTATGGCATCTCATGCATATAAAACAAAAAGATGTGAAAATGTGGCTGCCTGATTGGAGAAGGTAACAATATATTCATTGTGCCAATTTCTGAGTCCTCTAGCACCTCTAAAAGTTCAAATGTTCATGTTTTTGCAAATTACTTTTGATCCATTCGGTCCAGTAAAATTTGCCTAGAAACAAAATAAAAAGAATTGTGCTTAATTGTATTGAATGTTGTGTAATTCAAATCTTAGAAGAATATATATTTTTAAATTAGTAAACACTGTACTTAAAGAGTGTACACTTTCATGACTGTTTAATACACTAAAGTACACTTAAAAAGTATACTTTGTAATAATTTCAAATGAAAAGTTTTGCTTTAAAGTACATTTAAATCATAATGTTTTATTAGTCTTCAGTCATGCTTAAAAAAGGACACACATTTTGATAACTTGATTATAATTTTAACTTAAGTGTGATTTGATATTAAAGTTAAGATATTTTAAATGTACTAAAGTGTAAAACTTCATCTTTACAACTGTGTAATTAGGCCTAACTCAAAACTCTTAACAAGCGTAGATGTAACTAAATTAATTCAGTTAATTCAGTCATGGCCATTACCAACAGATGCTTTTGAGCACCAGTTTGTGTGTTCTTTAGACAAAGACGCCAAAAAAAAGAACAGAAAAGACCAGTCCAATAGAGTGCACTGTTTTTTTGGAATATTTTAAAGAGTTTTCTCTTGTTCCCTGAGTAAATCATGACAGATACATCTAGAGAAATGACAACAAAGGTCCCGATAGTAGAGCAGTTTTCCTAAAAAATAGGTTAAGGTACGGTGTAAAAGCATGAGCTAACAAGCTAACTTAAAAGATGTGTTCTCTTATAAGATTGCTCTCTATTCACAAACCGCATGTTTAAACAAAGTTTACACCTCCTTAAAAGATTGACAAAAGGAGCAAGTCTGTAAATTCAAAAGAGTTTTCTTATCCCATGGGCACAGGTCCCAGTACACCCCAGATTAGCGATGTGACTTAAAAAGTGCTAAATTTTGCGTTACTAGTCAGTTTATTTTGGTAACAGCTCTGGAATGCATTCCCTCTTGTTGGTTGTGCCTGAAATAAAACCCCTTTGTATCTTGGTAAATGCTGCTACACTTAATAAAAAAGGAGCCTCCCTCTAGTTCGCCCAAAAATGAAAATTCTGTCATCATTTACTCACCCTCATGTTGTTCCAAACCTGTATGACTTTCTGTCTTCAGTGAAACACAAAAGAAGGTATTTTGAAAAATATCTTACAGTTTGTTTGTTCATACAGTGTAAGGTGTTGTTGTGGATCCCACTGACTTTGATTGTATGGACAAAAACAGTTCTTCATAATGTCTTTTGTGTTTCCGCTGAAGAAAACGTCATACAGGGTTGGAACAATGTGAAAATTGTTTGCTGAACTGTAACTTTAAGAGAAAGGAGAAATGTTCAGACACTGCAGCAAAAAAAAAAGCAGTTAAGTAAAGTAATTTTTTTATTGTATCTTTGTCTGTTTATCAGTCAAACTTGAGAAGTGTTAAGAGAAAATGAGAAGTAAAAGAGAACACCCAGCCTCTAAAACACTGCCAGCTTTTTATGTGACAGGCTAAACTGCGGGCAGCTGTTCAGACAAAGGATCATCTGAGTATAGGCTAAGGAACATTACAACAATTGTAATTCAGCACAAACAGTCCATAACAGTGTCGATTGTTTCCAGCTTGTTGTAGGTACTGTAACAAAACTCTGGCATGATGCCATGCATGGGCTGCTACAGTGGTCCAGTGGGCAGTTTGCCCTAGAGCGCCAAAACATACAGAAATGAACCACAACCGTCTTGATTTCCTGATTTCTGATTTTACCAGATGGTTTCAAGGGGTTTTAGAAACTTTTTTTCTCTTTGTCGGGGTCATTCTAAGGCAACAGTTACATTTTTCAGTCACACTTTAGATCAGGGTCCAATCCTCACAATTATTAACTATTAACTACGACTTACTTTTGCCTCAATAAACTCCTAATTACTGCTTATTAATAGTTAGTAAGGTAGTTGTTGCGTTTAGGTATTGGGTATGAAATGTAGAATAAGGTCATGCAGAATAAGGCATTATGTCATTTATAAGTAGCTACAAATAAACAGCCAATATCCTAATATGCATAATAGGCTAGTTGATGGTGAGAATTGGACCCTAAACTAAAGTGTATCCAATTGTTCTATGATCCAATGACTTACTACTGATGATATAAGTAATAGGAATATACAAATAACTATCAGTATTTCATTGTGTATATATAATAACTAAATTCTTTGTTGCACAAAGCACAAGAATAATGACTGTGAAAATGTGGTTTGGTGTGATATTTGTTAAAGCTGCTTTTTTCATATTTGGACTGATATTAAACCCTAAAATATTTTGCATGTAAAAGAGTTACTCCATAAAATGAAAAGTACACTTTAGCATATTTTTTAAAAGAGTGCCTGTTATGGTAGGCTACCTGTTAAACCTGGTTTAAAATAATATTCCTACGTGTGAAATGTATGGTAACATTTTTGGACACTTAATTGTCATGATAGATCAGACGGAAGCAAATGCAGTTAAACTCTTTATTAAATGATGATACAAATAGGCAGTGCAAAATCCTGACCGACAGGTTAATGGCGCAGGGACTCCGATGGTCAGACATGACAAGTGCAGCACGCAGTGGTGGTGGTGAAGTGAATCCAACGACGAACAGAAATCCAAATAATCCACAGAACAAGAACCGGAAAGGCACAAGACTGAACGATACTTGGAACACACACACACACACACACACACCGGGAATCACAAACAACGATCTGACAAGGGAGATGAGAAGTTGATGAGAATATATACACATGGATTGATAGACTGTAGCTGGTGATGGGGTAATGAGTGATTGCTGACCAGCGCTGATGAGCGGCCACGCCCCTCTAATCAGTGCACACACATACAACAACAGAAACACGAGACAAGAAGAAGACATAGGATTTACCAACCGTGACACTTAATTGCATGTTCATTGCAGTACTTCAAGTACAGTTTTTTATATTTATATCTCCTTGCTGGAACAGGGTTGAGTTAATAGCAATAGCCTACAAACATGTTTTGGTTTTCCAGAGCAAGTACCATAACAAGTAAGCACAAATAAATCAAATAGCCTAATTAAAACATTTAATTAAATGTATAGCATGACACTGTTTACTGTTTCCACTTCTATAATTGGGCAGGCCTAACTTAAATGAATAGAGATTGAACACAGTAAACTGTGGTGATATAGACAAATCATCCATTTCTTTATTTTGAGAAACTGCTTGTTTGTTGGAAAAGACTTGGGCTGTGGGTTTTGAAAGGGTTACAGACCTGAAGCTATAGGACATAATTGGCGATCGAGAACTATTTGTCAGGTTTTATGAACGATAATGGACAGAGCTTGTTTACTCAGCTGAGTTTCCAATGGCAAATGCAGTCCAAATCACTGTGCATGGTCACGGACATGGGGCTGTATTTTCTTTTGCTCTCTACTATAGCAAAACAAAGCTGACCAAAAAAAAAAAAAAAAAACATAAAACAATGCATATTTTCCCATTGTTCTTTGTATTTGTAGGCCTATGCCATATGGAAACAATTGTCTTAAATACCATGAAACTGTGTGTGTGTGTGTGTGTGTGTGTGTGTGTGTGTGTGTGTGTGTGTGTGTGTGTGTGTGTTCATATTTTATCATAAATGCAATGCAAATGCAAATATCTTTGTCTTGTAGAGTTCAAAACTATGCCATGTTGCTGCTGTGCCCTTCATTGGCAGATTTGTCATGGTTTATTTCACACTTTTATTCAAAGGTGGTTTTCTTTGGTTTATTTCTGACCACAAATGAACTTACGTTTTTTTTTTTTTTCAAGTGGTCTGCCATTTTCACATCCACATCCATATTATTATTCCAAAATATTTTATTGCTATTTTTTTCTCTGTTAAATCTAAACAAATACAGCCTTATTATGCCATTACTTTACTACTATACATATTAATTAAATGAATTATTGCACTAAATGTGTTCCTAAGAGCATCTAAAAGCACCATCAGTGTATGCTACTGCAATAGTATCTTTTTTTGTAAGGGGACCAAATACGGATGCCAATTATTTTTGTGTCATGAGTCCTATTTTTTATCATGTGTAACTGGGTAACAGGAATTTGAAGTCAAGGACTCATATATTGTGTATTTTGAGGTGTAATAGTGCCCTCTGTTGGGAAATACTGTATAAACCCTCAGTTAGGACACTTCAGACCTCACAGCAGAAACCAGAAAATTGCACGAGCTGATAAAGAGTATTCAAATCAAAAATCCCATAGAGGGAATTTGTTTAAATTAGTGATCAATTAAATAAAAATGGACATACTGAGTCAAATGGAATTTGGAAATTTGTTATGGTTGTTTTAATTATGTTGGTTTTAGTCATTCAGCAAGTACATACATGTGTTTTCCCACTTTAAATAAGTCGAATGAAAGCATGAAGCAGCCCTTTAATGGAAGATCAATTTTTACACTGTTTCGCAATGCATGTGATTCACAGTTATTGTGCATTTTTAGAATGCTAAAGTATAAAACTAAGACCAAGTGGAAAACCTAAGACTAAAGCTATGTGAAACCATGATATTTACTTTCAATTGAGTTAAAACCCTTACACTACATTGAAATAAATAGTAACCTAAAAATGTTAATTTCTAAATGAATTTGTTTTATTTAAGTCTGAAGTATTATTTAATATCAAATTAAATGCATTAATTTATACCTATAGGTGTTAGCAAAAAACCTACCTATAGCAGGTACCTATAGTACCTACCTGCTATAGCAGGTAGGAACAACAAGACTTGACAAATGTGAACTGTGGAGTGACTGCTTACATAGTGAGTCGCCCCATCATCGGGAGTCCAGAAAAGTGTTGACTTTATAGATATGTTCCTCATTTGCATCCACTGGAAGAGGAAGGACTGCATAATAGCTAAAAGCAGACTCACCATGCTTTGAATAAACCCTTGGTATTTCTAGCTGATGTGATCCTAATGATCTGAGTGATCGGTTTATACTCAGTGAGCATATCTGCAATGTATTGAGGTCCTAGGCCATTGAGTGATAATACTTTAAAATCAATCCTAAATGTAACTGGGAGCCAGTGTAAAGACCTGAGGATATGTTCATATTTTCTGGTTCTGCTCAGAATCCTGGCAGCAGCGTTCTAAATGAGCTACAACTGTCTTATGGTCTTTTTAGGAAGGCAAATGAGGAGTCCATTACAATAATCCACCCTGCTGGTGATGAAAGCATGCACAAGTTTCTATAAGTCTTGACTGGAAACAAAGCATCTAATTCTTGCAATATTTTTCAGATGATATGTTGATTTAGTTATTGCTTTGACATGACTACTGAAACTAAGATCTGACTCCAGAATCACACCGAGATTCCTGACTTGATTTTTAGTTGTTTGACCCCTAGCGTCAAGGTATGTATTCACCTTGAGAACTTTATTTTTGTTTCCAAACGCAATGACTTTTTGGCAAGAAAATTTTGGCACATCCAACTGTTGACTTCATCAAGGCTGTAGTCATTAGGCGATAGGGCTAAGTAGATCTGTGTATCGTCTGCATAGATGTGGTAAGCAATTTGGTTCTTTCTCATTATTTGGCTCAGTAGGAACATGTACAGGTTGAATAGGAGTGGCGCAAGAATTGAGCCTTAAGGGACTCTCTATGTCATGAACATCCACTCAGACTTATGGTCTCCTATACTCACATAATAACCTCTCCCTTACTAAGAATGACCTGAACCATTTTAGGACTATCCCAGAAAGCCCCACCCAGTTTTCCAGCCTGTCAAGAAGTATGTTGTGATCGACAGTGTCAAATACAGCACTGAGGTCGAGTAGTACCAGCACTGATAATTTGCCTATATCAGTATTTAAGCGAATATCGTTTATTATCTTTATGAGCACTGTCTCCGGGCTGTGATGCGGTTGGAAACCAAATATGAAATTGTCAAAATATCCATTCGAACTTTTCAATGATATTGCCTATGAAAGAACGATTTGAGATTGGTATATAGTTATATCTTATCCAGATTTCTCTTTTTCAAGAGGGGCTTGACAACTGCAGTTTTCAGGGAGTTTGGAAAACTCCCAGAGAGAAATGAGGCATGCTTCTAAACAGTTGAACACACTTTTGAAAAAAGATGTGGGAAGTGTGTCAAGAGCGCAGGTTGATGTTTTAAGGTGCTGTACGGTTTCTTCCAAAATTTTGCCATCAATATCTTCTAAATCAGACATAGTAACTACTTTCTGAGGTTGTGGTCTGATCTGTCTGTCTGTCTTGTGCTGATCACCTTTTTGATATTATTGATTTTCTCAGAGAAGAAGAAAGCAAAGTCACTGCATTTGCTGTCTGAGAGCATTTCACTGGGAATCTGGCTTGGGGGGTTTGTCAGTCTCTCTACAGTAGCAAAAAGTGTACGTGTGTTGTTTAAGTTGCTGTTTTATAATATTCGAAAAGAAAGTCTGTCTAGCTTTGCCTAGTTCCATATTGAAAGCATGAATGCTGTCTTTATATGTGTTATAATGGACTACAAGTTCACTATTCTTCCTGACTTTCACAGGAGCAATATCATCAATTACACTTTTAACTTTTGAGTAAAAAGAATCAAGGAGAAAATCAACAGAGTCAGCAGATATGCTTGGTGTTAAAGATATAGCCTTCATAAATAGTACATTAGTGTTCTCATTTAAGTATCTCTTTTTGACAGACACAGATCTAGCTTCAATAGCAGGAGAGATCAAAATATAAAAAAAATACAGAAATGATCAGACAGTACTACATCTTTAATAACAATCGATGA
The DNA here is from genome assembly GCA_030578255.1 of Tiaroga cobitis. Classification (NCBI taxonomy): domain Eukaryota; kingdom Metazoa; phylum Chordata; class Actinopteri; order Cypriniformes; family Leuciscidae; genus Tiaroga; species Tiaroga cobitis. Next base: position 11,355,289 of record CM060611.1, read on the forward strand.
AATGTCTAGACCCTTACTAATAAGTAAAACTAGAGTGCCCACGATTGTGTGTGGGTCCATGTACAGGTTGAGTTAGATCAAAAGTTTTTAAAACAGTTTTGATTTATTTTGCCATATTGGTTTCTGCATTATCTATGTGAATGTTAAAATCTCCAGCAATGGCAAACCAGTCAAACTCTGAGGTAATTGTTGATAACAGTTCTGTAAAGTCCTCAGCAAAGGCTGGAGAGTATTTTGGAGGCCTGTAAATAATGATAAGTAGAATGCGTGGAGCACCTTTTAACACAATACCCAGATATTTGAAGGATGGGTAATTCCAAAGTCCTTTTAGGCAAGTCATGCCACTCGGCCGCCATCTTGGCAACGCCTCCGGGCAGCTATTTCGGACTAACAAGACCAGGCTCCTATCTAAATGAATGGGCAGAGACTCAGAACTGCACTTTCACTGGTCACCGGGACATAAAAACTGCATGTATACAAACACTAATAAAATATGATAAAAATCGCTGAAAAAGTTTGATGACTTTGCCCCAAAATAAGGTTTAAAACGCCTTTTTCCCCACAGGTTATACTTTTACTGCGCATGCGCAAGGGTTCTCTCGCTCTGTCGTGCGCGTGCTACTGCTCGCTCGCTCTAGATTCCGGGAGATTTGAACTAATTTGTGGTCATCAGGGAACCGCTATCAATCTGCGGGAGACTCCCGGAACTTCCGGGAGACTTGGGATGTCTGATATTTACACAACTAACACATATCAAATCTGACGCCTTTTCAAACAGTAGCATATTTTCCGCTGTCGCAAACCTCAACTATGCGCATGCGTCGGTGGAACCAGACGATAGGCTTAAATGTTTTCCAGCTTGACTGTTAAAAGCAGACTATTGGCTTTCCAGCGGGAGGGGCGGGGCATGTGCATACAACCGCCATCTTTGGCATTACGGGTTTTCCCTATATAGTTGTATTAAGGATTGAGGAAGTGGCATGTCTCTATATAAAGAGTCTCTGGTAATTCCCAAATGATATTTGCTTACATTGATAGACATCTTTAAATAGACCAGCTACACCAACGTGTCTGGTGAGAGGGGCTGTTGCTCTGGTGTTACCGGAGGCTGTGATATGTTGTCCTCACTTCCCTGGCTGTTTTCCAGGAAGTCGTCCTTGGGTGCTGAATCTTGGAGCAGTTCTAATATGTCCCGGTCTGTCTGTGGTGAGCTCTGTGGGCAGGGCTCAGCTGAGATTGTGTCCGTGAGCAGAGGTTGTTTTGGCTTTGTGGTGTTATTATTGTCCTTGTGTGATTTGTCAACCACATGTCCATTCAGGTGCTGAAGTGAAGTCCTGTGGTCATTCATACTCTGTCCAGGTGTGGGTGTGCCATTCAGGTTGATTGGCACACACTGCAGAAGGATGATGGAGGGAGAAGTAGATATTGGGCCCTATTTTAACGATCTAAAACTCTGATCGCAAAGCGCAAGTAACTGTGAGCGGATCTCGGCGCTGTTGCTATTTAACCGGCGGGATAAATAACTCTTGCGCTCGACGCAAATCTATAAGTGGTTGGTCTGACTCTGAAGTAGCTTCATTATTCATAGGTGTGGTTTGGGCGTAACGGGAAACAAACCAATAAGAGCGTCATATCACATTCCCTTTAAAAGCATGATGAACGAGGTGCGCTTGGTCCATGGCGCAATACTATTATAACAGCGCATTTACCAGGCGCGCTTCAGAATCGGGTCACAGCCGAGGAGATCGATGTTCTCGTCAGGGCCGTAAAAGAAAGAGAAGTGACATTGGGGATGGGACAAACCCAGCCAAATTACCTACGGTTAAACATGCATATAGTAATTTATCATTTGCAAAAAGTAAAATGCATCTGTGTAGATGAGAGAATCATCTACAGTGTATGCGCGTTGTTCACACTCTGTATTATGACCAAGCATGCGCGCTTAAAATAGCATCTGAATGTACGCGCAACGCACCACTGACTTTAGACTAGTTTTTTTTCTGGTCAGTGGCGCAATTGTTTTCTGGAACTGCAAAATAGCACCAGGGATTGTTTGCGCCGGAACACGCCTCCTTTTTTGCGCTGAACCGCCCAGGGAGCGCAAGTTCATTCCCTAGTTTGCCGTCGTGCGTCTGTGGAGGGAAAAGTCCGCTTTGCACGGGTGCAAAATACGAATGATACATGCGTCGGTGTACAAAGTCAATTGCGCTGGGTGCAAGATAGGGCCCATTGTCTTTTAGCACTCTTGAAAGTTTGTTTGGGTGGTGGCCATCCTGTTGAAACAGTTGTCTCTGACTCCAGAAAAGTTTGATGTTGTCAATGAAGTTTTTGCAGCCATGTATTAAGCCCAAGCAACCGTGAAAACCTGTTTGTTCCTCTTGCTGGGAGTGGTCCACTGATGAACGTCTGAACTTTCAGTCTTCTAAGTGTTTCAAAAAGTTAATTGAAATCCTTCTTAAGGAGTTCTGACTGCTCTTTATGAATGAATGAATGAATGAACGAACGAACGAACGAACGAACGAATGAATGAGGCATTTATATAGCGCTTTCATATGTACTACTGTACACCCAAAGCGCTTTACAATCATGTCAGGGTCTCTCCTCAACCACCCCCAGTGTGCAGCATCCACTTCGATGATGCGACGGTAGCCACAGTACAACGGCACCAATGCGCTCACCACACACGCTAGCTATAGCTTTATGAATATCATTCTTCCCCCACATGAATAATAAGTCGATTTGCAGTCTTAAGTTTCTTCAGAATGTTCTAAAGTTCCCTGTTTACATCAGAAACTGTTGCTTGTGGAAGGCAGCATGTAGTTGTAGTCCTGCTACTAATGTTTCTGATTATGGAGTCACCCACTATCAGAGTCCTGGGCTCGGCTGCGCTCTGAGCTGAGTGCCACTGTCTGCCAGACCTTGAGCGCCAGTTAGCATCAGGGTTAGCTACTGGCTGATTCGATATTAGTTCGATCACATTCATCATGTTTGGGGATTCCTCACCCACATTCATTAATACTTCAAATCTGTTTTTAAGATGTATAGGCGGTGGTAGGAAACCAGTGTTTCCAATCCTTGTCGTCGCCGTATCTGGGATAGAGGATGCTACTGCGTCAATATGATGCTCGTAACAATCTGATGTCTCGAGTGCCTTTGGGTCTCGCTCCCTGTTTGTGCCATTGGCCAATTGATTAGTATGTTGATCAGTTACGGCTTGTTTCTCTACACTCATTATGGCCTGTCGAGGAACACTAGATTCATGGGACTCTCCGGCTGTATGCTGAGGGTGTCCATGACGAAGCTCTGCTGTATGTTCTGTCTGGTTTGATAGTCCCGCAAGTAACTTTGTTTCAAGAACTGCAAACCTTTGTAAAGGCCTGTGGCGGTTTGTGCAGCAAGTAGATTCTTGAACCAGAAGAGGCATTTTCTCCCTTATCCTTTCGAATGTAGGCAGCTGTGTTTTCCTTCCCCGGAATGTAAACTGATGGCTTTCAGTGGGAAGCTGGTCGGATGAAAGAATTCTGCTTTTTTGTAGTATTCCAAGCTTTGTCATTTGAGCACTGTGCTGATTTGCTGAAGTTAAAATTAGGAGATAAAAGGAGATAAAAATATAAAAGCGATGGAGCGAAGCGTGGAGCAGTAAGCAAGAGCATCAGAACAGTAGCTGAGCAGGATTTAGTAACCACAGTCTTGTAAGTTACTAAATGTAACCACAGCCCAGCGGTTTTCCCAGGATCGAGTGGATATTTGGAACTTGTGAGCAGGGTTTCAAAGTTCAAGTTCAAAGTTAAAAAATAGTGAGTTCTTGATTGGCTGGTGCAGGTGTTGCTGATAAGAATTCTGGTGATTGTGAACAAGTGGGTGGAGCAGAGAGGTCTGGTGCTGAGGGTGTGACTGACTCTGTGACAATAGGTCCATAATGACATGATAGCATCACGCAGTTGCTGCAGATTTGTCGACTGCACATCCATGATTGTGAATCTCCCGTTCCACCACATCCCAAAGGTGCTCTATTGGATTGAGATCTGATGACTATGGAGGCCATTTGAGTTTAGTGAACACATTGTCATGTTTGAGCTGATTTGAGCTTTGTGACATGGCACGTTATCCTGCTGGATGTAGCCATCAGAAGATGGTTACACTGTGGTCATAAAGCGATAGACATGGTCAGCAACAACACTCAGGTAGGTCAGTTAATCAATGCTCAATTGATACTAAGGGGCCTAAAGTGTGCCAAGAAAATACCCCACACACCATTACACCACCAGCAGCTTGAACCGTTAAAGGACCACTTCACCCATTTCAACATTAATCTTTATTGAAAGTGGGTCATATATGTAGTCGAAATGTAAAATAATTTTTGAATTTGGTGCCCTCTTGACCGAGAAAAGACAGAAAATAACTTTAGGGCGCATTTGTATGTAAGACAACAACTCCCAAAATGCACCACATTGCACAGCTCCGCAAGCCACTCCCACTAATCCTTAACAGCGCAAACATCAGAGAAATCACTCTTTCGTCTACAAGGCTAACGTTAGCTGCCACCAGAGTTAGAAATTCATTTCACACAAAATTTCTAGTTAGTTGGCTGTGGCGAGCAGGACGAGGACGAGGGACGTGAGAGGACGGCGCGAGGCCGGTGGCGGGAGTGATAATGAACGACACCTGTGATACGCACCGGTCTCTCTCGCATCTCTCACGGAGGAGCGGACGCATAAAACGAGGACCGACGACAGGGCAGATCGAGAGAGGAACAGGTCTGATTTTATGTTGTGTTTTGTTTCTGTTGTGTGTGGCTGCTGGCTTATACTTTTGTATTTGTTTATTTTACTATTAAAATGTTTAAATGTTCGCCGGTTCCCGCCTCCTTCTTCCCACAACAACGAACCCCGTTACATTGGCAAACTAATTAGTGAATTAATCCTCGTTTGTACATCTTTCTATATGGTGAATTATTGCAGGATACCTGGATGTTCAGTCAGAACATATGCGGTACGAAACTAGGATGGTTCACATCACAACACAAACGTCCGTGTGCTCGTCTGATTCAGAGATTTCGTCCAGGAGAAATTGCCATCGTTGAAATTCTCTGCAGCAGACGGACTCTATCTGTGTCCGTAGCGCACAGCGAGAGCACAGGCACCAGCAGTCCGCCCAGCTCGAGCCAGTCCGGGCTCCTCGTCCGCGGCAGGCAGCCGCCTCCTGTTCCTCCAGCAGCCTCAGCTGCTCTTCACTATATTGCGGCTCGTAAAGATAGCCACGAACATCGGATTCGAGCAGCAGAATTTCAAAATCCTCTTCTTCCATATGTTTAGTTTCTTCCGTCATTGTCGTAACTTCCTATCTCCACAGCGCTTGTTAGCTTAGCTTCCAAACAAGATGGCTGATATTGCTTTCTGTATCTGCAAGTGAAGTCCCACCCACTGATCTGTAATAGGTCTGTAGCGTGAGTGGGTTCCACACCCTGAATAAATGATGAGCTTGTGTTTGTAGTCTCAACCCTTATACAAAGAAATGGGACTTCCTGCTTTTTATGATGCAAAATGACGATTTTTACGTCATAAAAAGCAGGAAGTGGAACACTTAAATCCTTATTTCTCCCATCTCAGGGGAAAATAAGGGAATAAACCATGACCATTCAAAAATATGACTGGGTTTCTAAAGATACAAAGCTTATTGCAAATGGGTGAAGTGTCCCTTTAATACAAGGCTGGATGGATCAATGTTTTCATGTTCTTTACGCCAACTTCTGACCCTACCACCTGAATGTTGCAGCAGAAATTGAGACTCATCAGACCAGGCAACATTTTTCCAATCTTCTATTGTCCAATTTTGGTGAGCCTGTGCGAATAGCCTCAGTTACCTGTTCTCATCAGACAGGAGTGGCACCCAGTGTGTTTACTGCTGCTGTAGCCCATCTGCTTCAAGGTTTGACGTGTTGTGTGTTTCAGAGATGCTCTTCTGCAGACCTCGGTTGTAACAAGTGGTTATTAGAGTAACTGTTGCCTTTCTATCAGCTCAAACAAGTCTGGCCATTCTCCTCTGATCTCTGGCATCAGCAAAGCATTTTCACTCACAGAACTGCCGCTCACTGGATTTTTTTTTTCTTTTTCAGACCATTCTCTGTAAACCCTAGAGATGGTTGTGAGTAAAAATCCCAGTAGATCAGCAGTTTCTGAAATACTCAGGCCAGACCATCTGGCAACAACAACCATGCCACGTTCAAAGTGACTTAAATAATCTTTCTTCCCCATCCATTCTGATGCTCTGAACTTCAGCAGACAGCCTTGACCATGTCCACATACCTAATGAAATTGAGTTGCAGCCAAGATTGGCTGATATATATATATAATTTGTTTTTAATAATACTGCATGATACAATTTTAGTACAATTATATTAATATAATGTATTCTAATTCTTAATATTATTAATGATTATGTAATAATAATGACAAAAATATAGTTTAAATTTCAATATTATGTAACAATGTAAATAATATCATGACATTTCTATGTTTCTTTTTGGTTTGAGAAATAAGCATATGTGCTAAATGCATGAAGGTCGGCTATGTTTATCCTTAAAGTGATATTTCATCAAAAGATGCAATTTCTGTCATCATTTACTCTCACTCATGTTGTTCAAAACTATATGACTTTCTTTATTCTGTGGAACACTAAGATGTTCTTCAGAAGATATTTTTTTGTTGTTGTTGTTTGGTTCCCAACCGTCTTCAAAATATCTTCTTTTTATGATCCACAAAAGAAAGAAAGCCAAATGATGCCAGAATTTAAAAAAAAATTGGCTGGACTTTCCTTTAATAGAGGTGTAATTATATTTGTATCTAAAAGCCAGGCACATGGAATCTTCATACACACATACACACACAGAGAGAGAGAGAGAGAGAGAGAGAGAGAGAGAGAGAGAGAGAGAGAGAGAGAGAGAGAGAGAGAGAGAGAGAGAGAGAGAGAGAGAACTTTGCAGAGCAAATTTCCACAAAATATTTGAGCTAAGCTTTTCAGCTAAGATTAGAATACTCTCAGCTCCATTTAAAACATTTCAACAATTAAATCCATTTCAAATCAGCACAGACCTAGTCCACAGATTCCAAACCGCTGACAGAGAAATTAACTTGCAATTCTGTGCTAAAACTCAAGACCTAGAGGTAAACGTTTAAAGAGGCGATTAAGTAAATTGCCAAGAGGCAGCACTTTCTCAGTCGGTGGGTCCACATCTAAGTGCCTACCATGGACATTGTTTACCACTTTACCCCTCCCGATGGCCACACCACTACTGAATACTTTATCGGCAGCCACAAAACAGCCTCAGCTGTCAATCTCTGCCACTCCTTTTAGTTAATCTGATCAAATGGTTCCTGAGTGTCCTGACATCCTCATCTAGACTTCAAATCTGCCTGCCTACAATGGTCTCTCAGCTCCCTCGAGTGCTAGACTTTGAGGACATTAAGTGCCGTCTTGTGTCTGTTGTCACTCTAGACAATCGATGTTTCTTGCTTGTTTGATTGTCATCAGGTTAATGATTTATTTATACCATGTGTTTATGTGAAAGGTTGCCTTTTTTATCTCCATCTGAGTCCATCTTTAAAATCTCAGCATTTCACCGGAATTCACACATGGAGGCAATATGACGCAGACTCTTGAGAAATGGACCCTGAATTGGAGACGACATCAGGAAACGGGTGGCCTAACCTTCGCAGACGTCCGCTGTCCATCACAAAGACGAGCATGATGGAATCAGGATGCCAAAGTGCTGCAGGATTAACAGACTTTCAAGGATGGCTCCTTTCTGCCATTTTATATTTGGGCTAAGAAGGATCAAAGTCTTTTCTAAATGTGTTGATGTTGTTTTTGACTGCTGTTGTTAGGCCTCCTCTTGTTGAAGGGTGTACTGGAAATGTCCATTAAGTTCTGACAGAGACATTTGGTGAGCTTTGTCCCACTTTCCAGAGTCAGAAGTTGAAAGACAGAGCAACATGTATTAGCTATTACTATCTGCAACTTAAAACTTCTTGTCAAACACAATTCCTGATTTTGGAAAAATGCTTGCAATTCACAAACTCTGTGATAAATATCAAATATATCTATTAATCTATTAAAGCAATTATCCTGCAAAAGTGGAAGGCTGTATGTGGATTTGACCGCAGACATGAGGCCGCAGGTCAATATGTAAAAATATGTAAATAATTAAAGAAAAACAAACAGAGTTCAACACAATTTCATGGAAATTCATAACTACTGTATGTTTGCAAATTGATGGCTAATTCATATGAATTCATACAATTTAATTAGTTTTGTATGTTTAGGGGTGGGGTTTGAGCTGGACCTTGTTTACTTTTTTCCAAATTACATATGCTTTTGTGAATTCTATTTTAAATTCATACGAAATTAAAATACTTGCATAACTTACACAAAATACTTAAGTTTTGTACACTTTGGACAATCTCACTGATAATTTATCTCATTCTCTAATAATTTGTGTGGATAATTTTGGGTTTGTTCGCACACAAAAAAAAATTCTGCCTATACGGACTGCAGCTTTAACTTTAACTAAAAGTATTCTTATGTGAAAAAACCTTGTATTTATTTGACAATAATAAAATAATTTATAACCATATAGGCTTAGCTTAGTCAAGTTTTCTAATAAAAACGCTGATGAGTGACAGAAAATTTGACACCTTTCTTTCTTCTGATATAATATAAATAATATATGCTTTTTAAAAGGTACACTGTAAAAAAATATGCTGCCTTATATAGTACAATCAACTTTGTTTATATAATTTTAACTTACATTAAACTGACTCAAAAATTAGTTGAATTTTGTTGCTAAAAATTGCTAAACTTATTTTGATGAGTTAAATCAATGTAAAAACATGTTCTCATAACTTATTGATCATATAATTTTACAGTGTACAGAGCTCAAAATACACTGCATATCAAGAATGATCCATATATTTCTAAATAAATAAATGAAATATAAATAGCCTATAATTCAGTTGGGTTACCACTATAAAGTGTAGCCATGCTAACCTGGTTAGTTCGATTTAAAATGTTTAAAGTCTTAAGAAATAAAGAATATGCCTGATCTGTTTCTGCAAAAATGTATAAACTAACCTGGAGAAACCTAGTATAAAAATCTAAAACTGCATTTCATGACCCCTTTCGGTGATTAACAAAACAAGTGCTTTGCGTTTCTCGAAAAACGACATTTCCCATGATGACCACATGCGACGTCATGCCCGCGTCCTCTCCATCCTGACGCACAATACGCGTCACCGTAGTAACTGTCCGCTCCGCTGTGCTGCTGCTGTGTCGATTAGCGCTGGAGAGGCGGAAGGGGCTAAGGGATTCTGTTATTATCGGTAACAGATATCCGAGTCCACCTGTGTTTTAGTGCGGACTGGACGACGAGATATTGAGGCGGAGAGCCCCTGCTAAAGCGCCGAGATGTTGAATATGTGGAAAGTCAGGGAGTTGGTGGATAAAGCGTGAGTATGCCCGGGCTTTTGCTTTCTAAATATCTTGTGTGTCGATGCAGAGGCCCGTTACTTATGAAGGTGCGGATCCCGTGACGTCACACCCTCAGCTGATCACGAGCAGCACACGGTTAATATAACAGTATGATCTCTCTTATTTCACAATTTTAAACCTATTAATGACCCCTTCCCGTTGAAGCGTGTCTATTAAATCTACACAATCCACATGTTTGTCTTTCCCTCTTCTCTGGGCTGTGTTTCAAACCGTAGTGAGCTCACCTGCCTACTTAACGTTAGGCATCATGATCTTTGGGCATGACAGAAGCGTGCAGCATTTTGGAGCACAATAGGCGCGTTTTACCTTCATATAATGCTTTAAAATGTTGACTTTGTAGACAGTCCACTACTTAATCAGATATATTCTTCTTATCTATACATTTTTCTTGCCAACAGTGGTATAGCGCTAAACATCTCTTTAGTCAGTAGCAAATGAGCTTGGACGGTCTCTGACGGCATTTGTCCAACTGTCAAATGTTTTTTTTTTGTGTGTGTGTGTATAATGATGGAGTTTTGTGTTGTTTAAATGTTATAGATTTAGACGGTTCGCAGGCCCGTTATACATGCTAGCTAATTAGCCTATTAGCTTAGCTAAAGGCACCATGCTAATTTCATGTGGTGGTGAATGGATAACGGTATCGCTCAACCTAAACATCACAACACACTTTAGTATTTTTGTTGTTGTTGTATTTTTAATAACAAACTTGACGATTCAGCTGTCAACCCTAAAATACAACGCCGAATGACCTTAGTACCTGTGGGCCTTGTTTTGATCCGTCAGTGCTCTTCACCTGAAAATTAATAAGTTTCAATTCATTCTTTCAGATGATTTGCTCTGCAAGTAATGGTCACTATTTATCGGGCAAATTGATGAGAAACATCATAATTAGTCAATATTAGACCAGCTAAACCCAATGAAAAACTGCATGGCTTTTCTCAAGTTTTCAAAAAGTTAGAGCATGCATGTGCTTTATTGATGGTCACAACTAAAACTAGGTTGACTGACAGAAATGGTTTGTCTGTATAAGATAATTGAAAGTTTCCAACAATAATGTTATATATAAAGCATCCTGTTGCTTGACTAACCAGCAAAAGGATGCTTCAGTCTGCAAAATAGCTACCAATGTGATAATTTCAAAACACTGGTGTACGTTTTTCCTAAATTACTTAACAGAAATTACTATTTATCTGCTGGTAACATCATTATATCATTCAAAGAGCAAACAACAGCTGTATCTTAAAGCTTCATATTGTTTTTAATTAACATGGCCTATTGGTGAATTGCTGTGGAGGTCTCAAACAAGTTGAAAAAAAAAAAACCAGACAAAAATAGTCTCTGAAAGTCTATCTCAATTTTTTTGTTATGACATTCCCATGACCTACCCAGAAACAATGATTTGATTGTATTAAGTCCAAAGGTAAAACCGCAATAGTTGGTGAAAACTAACCCATGGGAATTACATTTTAACTCATGTTTGAGAATACATTTCCTAATCCAAGGTATCAAGGAACATTTTAACTGTAGAACTTACTGTTTTCTTTTTTGTCAGTTTTCCCCATTTAGCATGGAGCATTGCTGTTTCTAAAATTGATCAAAAATCAGTTGATACAAAATCTGCGCCCGAAACATTGGTGCATCTCTAATGTAATGCTTTCTGTTACTGTAAGAACTGCTTAAATAGTTATCCTACTCATCATTTTTCTGACTCCCTGTTCTTCTGAGTGTCTGTTGCACAAACAAGCCCCGCAGTCGAGTTTCTCTAGTGTAATGGATGCCAGAGCTGAAGAGATCTTTTAAGCATGTCAAGTCAAGTCTTCTTCATTTATATAGCGCTTTTAACAATGGATTGTTCCAAAGCAACTTTACAGAGATAAACATACAATTTAAGGTAACGGAGATTGTTTTAGCTTTATAGTGGTTCTTGAATAATGTTATTTCCAGCATGCATGAATTCAGCTGAAAGGAGGTGGATATTGATATAGTTGGCCTTTTCATTGTCATTCATTGTATAATGTTGGGTTTGACGTCTTTGTATGTCCTTGCAGTGGAACCCCACTGATAAATAAATTGGTACAGGTGCAGGCAGCTTTTGTTGAATTGTTTGTGGCGAAACATAATTTTGCGGTTTAGCATAGTGATGTTTTTTCTTCTTTTTTTATGGCTGGATAAATGGAATGTGCTGCCAGCTAATCGACAGTTGACTTTTTTTCTCTAAAAGCTTTTGGATGTACTCTTAACTCCACTGGACAGGAAATTAATTCTTAAATGTAATTTTATCAATTACAGTCTGACACAAGTACACATTCAAATCTCAGCATTGCTGCAATTTTTTGTGAAATTTATTTAAAAGTCTAATATTAATACTAATAACTTATATAAAAAAATAAATTTTCAAGTCTTTAGGCCCAGAATTTTCATTTTGGTGCATCACTATTAGTTACACTTGAAATGGTTACAAAATAAATGTGTAAGATCTTGTGGATGCTATAAAAATTACAAATGGCCCTTTTTGTAAGAAAGAGGAGGTTGGAACAAGAAAACAAATGTCCTCAGAGATGTTGCCCACCACGGTTGATTTTCACCTGCATTTGGTTGGCAGGTGTTACTGTCAAACCCTGAGCTCGTTTACAGTCAGTTTTCGCAAAGGCAAGTTATATTGACTACTTTGCCAAACGATTTTGAGTCTCTTGGTCTTTCATCTGTCTTTTAACATCCCAGATTTAGGAAACAGGATGATTTTCACGACTTTTTTTCTTGCAATTGAGAGGCTACATCTCGCAATTCTGACATTTTGTCTTAGAATTGCGTGATATAAAGTCACAATTAAGAGATCAACTCGCAATTGTGAGAAAAAAGTCAGAATTGCATGATATAAAGTCGCAATTGCGTGTTATATAGTCAAAATTGCGAGTTTATATCTCGTAATTCTGAGAAAAGTTTTTAAATGATATTTTCGTAAAAAGACTAATATAAGAAATATATTAGGCTAGTCAGTAAAATTAGTCAAATCAGAACAATAACAAATTTTAAATAACAGCACAAATAAATGCAATAGAGGAGAGAGATGAAATAAACAGCTTTAAGTTTTTCAGATGGTTATACTGTATATTCAGGTAAGAAATTCTACAGAAATTAAAGCAATCAAATGTAAAATAACACTGGATAGTTTTCATTGTAAAAATGAAATGCAGATTAATGTTTGCGATTTAGTTAAAAAATGTATTTAGTCAAGAGTAAAGAGGGAATTTCTCGGTCTTTTGTTTTTTGATTAACATGACAGACAGCAGCAGGAATATTAGACTGAGTCACTTTAAAAGGATACTCCACCGTTTTTTCATATTAAACTGTTATTCCTTTAACTAAGACGAGTTGATACATACCTCTCTCATCTCAGTATGTGCACTCAATCGCTCTGGCGCGCGAGACACTTTGATAGCACTTAACTTAGCCCAGTTCATTCATTAGGATCCAACCAGAGAAGCGACCAAACACCTCCACGTTTTCCCTATTTAAATAGTTACACGAGTAGTGTAACTCGACCAAGAACGGTGACACAAAATAAAACGTTGCGCTTTTCTAAGCGTGTAAAGTGGATAACTATAATGTATGGCGGAATACCACAGCAAGTGCTTGGGAACACTTCGACTCGGCGCAGGAATATCATCACTCGTGAAAAATCCTCTCCCCCATCTCCCTCTCCGGAGTGATGATACTACTGCGCCGAGTCCATAGATATATATGTGCCGAGTCGAAGTGCTCCCAAGCACTTGCTGTGGTATTCCGCCATACACTATATTTAATAATACAATTACACAACTTATATTTCGCAACTAATTAGGTTCCAAAACTAACTGTGTTTAAATGAATACTCACCAAAACTGGCATTTTGGCAATTTTGTGTGTATTTGAACTTTTAAGCGCAGTAAGCCACTCAATTTGGTACTTGCGACTCACAGGCGGCTTGTATGCTTACCTTATATGGATCAATGGTGGGCGCACTTTTGTGTGAAACCTGCGGGAATTAGTAAAATTATGCGCAATACAAGTCCTAGGCTATTTAACCGGAGCGAATGAGATGAGTGAGTGAGAGGAGGCGGGGTGTGTGTCACTTCGCAGTTGGAGAGAAGAGAGTGAGAACGCGCAGCTGACGTTATTGCCTGTGCCGCAAAACGGACCGTCCATGAAGAAATGAGACTGATCATGCAGAAAAATGGCCGATTCCGGTCCCTGGTCGGTCAATTAGTGCATCTCTATCGGCAAGTGTAGTACGTCTAATGATTTAAAATCTGCTCCGATTTTCAGTCGTGCAGTGTATTCCAGCCTTAAGTTGCATGTGAACATGTTGTTTAGGGAGTCCCTTTCTATCCCTCTGTTATAGGACTCCAGAGATTGAATTTTGGCAAAATGGAGATGATCCGTTGTTTGGCTGCTGGGAGATGGTTTGGAGTGATGCATAACCTGAATGACTTGTTTTGGTAATCCACCAACATTTCAACAACCTACAGATGAGAATCATAAATTAGGCTTAAATCCACCCTAAACTAAATTGTCCAGCATATTTGCAACAGAAAGAGTGAAATTCCATGTTCATTTTCCCTTTACATGCCAAGTCATGACGCACTGCATGGACTTCATTATGATAACTGCAGTACATTACATGATTAGATATTGCAATAGCATTTAAAAATATATGATTATTCCAATTTTGTAGTTCTTGTGTTCACTGCGCTGTCTAAGAAGTTAGAGTTAGCAGACACCTAAACGGGCAACAAGCTTGCGGTTTGCACCTGGCACACACTACTGTGGAAACCATTCTTCTTGTTCAGAAAGGACTTTGTCCAAAACCCTATTTTAAAGTTATTTGCTCTGCTTCTGTTGAATTTGAACAAGATTGCTTACAGAGGTAATCTTCGATTTAACGTCAGCATCAGCGCTTCCATAAGTTAAAGTTGAGCCAAAGATGTGAGATTGGTTTCTTATTTGCAATTGCCCAATATATTTCATCATCACATATGGTTTTGTTTCTTTGTCTAACTTTTAATAATAGAATAGTCTAATAGCAATTTTACTGTACTATTCTATTAAATGTGATTTTGAAATAGCTTGTTGTTGTAGGTAGATGTCAGGTTATGTGAGAATAACATTGATTGCAATGTTTTTTTGGAGTCATTATGTGAATGTCCAGGTTGTCTGCTTTAAATGTGTTCTGAATACTAAAATATTCTTCATTGATGTGACTGTCACTGGAAACTTTTAGTACATAATCAATAGCTGGGAAATTCCATGGAATCATAAGTTAGATTGATCAACATATAGTCTCCTTGTTAACCAGTTTGGTCAAATAAGGTATTGTAAATTTTTGTGACCAATCACAATGTATCAACATCTTGACGCTGATCTGAGTGAGATGAACATGCAGCTATTTTCGTTAAATAACTTTACAATTTCAATTAGAATGTCTCAGATGGCAAAGCCTGCGAGTTAAATCACTTCAGTTCACAGTGAAAGCATTTTAGATAATTTAACGCATTACACAAAACCAATTATATTTTGAATATTCAACTTATAATTAAAAATTAAATGCATACATAAACAAAAACTTTATATATGAAGCAAAAATTGCTGAACTTCTGTGTTTTCTTTTTAAGCTTTGTGAACCCATATAAATGGTTAATTATAAGTTCAGTTGAATCACTTGCATTAATATAGTCAGATATTTTCCTTCAGCTGCCTTCTAAAAACATTTATGGAAGCCACAGTGTTTTTTCCTGCATAGTTTCAATTCATGCTATCTCTTAATCTTCAGCAGAGAAGTGAATCAAACCGAATCAAACTCTTCATAGTTATTGTCATTGGGTGTTCACTGCAGATCAAACCCTGAGTTGACCGAGAACGTTTATAGCAAACGTTGTGAACCTGATCTAAACCGGTTTGGATTTGTTTGGTTTGGTCTAAATCTACTCTGAATCTTAAAGTTTGTTTAACTAGCTTCCTGTAACAGGCCGATGAGCTTTATATATATATTTATTTGTTTGCTGTTGAATGAAGAATCCAGTGGTAGCCTCAACTCAGAATCACCCGTCTCCATAATTCACATCTCTTGGGACTTCTTTCCCTAACTTTCCCTTGTCCGGGTATCATGCTTTTCATCTCTTAGCTGGCGCTTTCGTTCCCTCTCCATCATACTTATTATAAACCGCCAGCATCCTCATCTCCATCGTAAAGCTTTATCCAGACCTTTGCTTCTCTCAGAAGCTCTGGTAGTCTTTTTAGTCTGAGGTGGCGGAGCAGGAAAGCTGAAACCACTCAGAGAGCTTTCATGTGAGGCGTCTTGAGTTTGTTGTGGGTTTTTTTGCAGGCCATAGCTCCACAGTGAATGTGCAAGTACACCCATTCATTTTTAGCGAAGAACAGCAAAGGAGGGAATAAAAGAAGTGGAGAGTAAATCTCGGCAGGCCCATAGAACAAAGAGGCTGCGGAGGCAAAGGATGGCAAGACGCCCCTACGCCTGTCTGTGCCCCCTTCTCTTTGTGCGAAAGAAAGCCTGCCTCTTCTGCTTTTGTCTTTCCTGCATATTGAATATTCCAGTAAAATATGTGCAGCACAGTACACAGCACCGTACGTGTGTCTGGAATGTATTCATGTGTGTGTGACTGCTCTACAGGCCGCTTGCCTGCATAAACCCACATCATTCATTATTCAGTTGCCTGAGATTTTCCTTGTAATCTTACGCCAACTTTGCAGCGTTCTCTCTACATGTTTGAGTCGCATTGATTGCCATTTCCACTGTCGTGAACTCTTATTTGTCATTGAAGCAACCGATTTGTGGTCACACTAGTAAATTTGCTTCTTTATTTGCATTTATTAGGTTGAACATTTGCATTTATTAGGTTGAATTTTTTAATTATTTATTTACAAAAGGTTAATAAGTCTCTTAAAAAATCTGATAATTTGACCATTTATGACCAGAAATGTTATGTTGTAAAATGTCATATGGTGCGACAACCAAAAAACTTTTGTAAAATTACCTTGGAAAATTTATTTTAAGTCTTTTTGTTGAAAATAAATAATGAACACTCCAATGTATGCAGGGCTTTTTTTCCGTGATGTAACCACACATAGCATTTTAGAGCCACTAAAGCTGCAGTCTGTAACTTTTGGCAATCTAGCGGTTAATAAACTGAACTGAATGCGTCTTGCGGAAAGAACTCTCTCTGTATCTGTGACGAGTCACGCAGGCACTGGGGTACTCCACTGTGGTGCCGACCCGACCCGTCTAAAATAGTCCTAATATAAACACTTATTATAGGTGTACCGTAGTGATTCAGGATAAGACAAAAACAAAGTTTGCAAAATGGATCCATGGCGTACTCACTCATTACATTTTGAACCATTACGGACTGGAGCTTTAAAGGGTTAGTTCACCCAAAAATGAAAATTAAGTCATTAATTACTCACCCCCATGCTGTACCAACCCCGTAAGACCTTCGTTCGTCTTCGGAACACAAATGAAGATATTTTTGATTAAATGTGACAGCTGGATCACTCCTCCATAGGCTCCCTAAGGGAATGAATCCTGACGTCCCAGAAAGTCAATGAAGAAAATTTTTAAATATTCAATGTCACAACAGTGGCTCAACTATAAGTTTATCAAGCGACGAGAATACTTTTTGTGCGGAAATAAAACAAAAATAACAACTTTATTCGACTATTCCTTTTCTTCCTTGTAGGCCTGAAACGAGACTTCAAGAGATTTCCACGACGCGCACGCGCGAGAACTTAACTGAAGTAGTTGAAGGAGATCGCAATTCTCGCGCATGCGTCGTGGAAATCTCTTGAAGTCTCGTTTCAGGCCTACAAGGAAGAAAAGGAATAGTCGAATCAAGTCGTTATTTTTGTTTGTTTTTTCGCACAAAAAGTATTCTCGTTGCTTGATAAACTTATAGTTGAGCCACTGTTGTGACATGGAATATTTAAACATTTTCTTCATTGACTTTCTGGGCCGTCAGGATTCATTCCCTTAGGGAGCTTATGGAGGAGTGATCCAGCTGTCACATTTAATCAAAAATATCTTCATTTGTGTTCCGAAGACGAACGAAGGTCTTACGGGGTTGGTACAGCATGGGGGTGAGTAATTAATGACTTAATTTTCATTTTTGGGTGAACTAACCCTTTAAATTTAATTAGTTTTTTTTTTTTTTTTTACTTTGGCAGATGCCCTTTCATTGACCCTTATGCTACAGTATCAAACAAGTTATTCCTGTACAGAACAGCAGATTTTACCATAATTGTGCATATTCATAGTACCATATTTGTTAGGCTATTTGGATTATGCATCATGGCCGTTACAGTTCAGATGTGTAATATTAAAGTGCAGTGAATAATAACAATAATGAACAATCACAAAAATGTATCACTGGATCTAGTTGCCAGTCGAAAACAAGATGTGAGAACCAAAAAACTTAAGTGGCATCATCTCGCCTTTAAATTGCAGTTACCTAAACTCTAGCAATAAAAAAAATGTTAGATGACCTAGGCCTACTTGTTCGTTAATTGTGCTTTAGAAAAGGATATAAATACATAAAATGTATACAAAGATAAAATTAATGAGTTGTTTTAGAAATACGATCACAATATAAAGATTGATAGGTCTTATTTATAAAATATGAGCAGAGAGAGTAAATTGTACATAAAATTGTACATAAAAACATTTGTATGGATTGAATTAAATGATAATTTACATGCTAATGGTTTCATGAACGATTTACTTATTCATTATGCTCGTGTTTTATTAATAAGACCCAAAGATTGTATCCACACAGCCCTGCTCAACGTACGTACAAATACATGATGTAAGGAAGCTGGAAGAAGAACTTAAGTTTGGCTTTTTATGGAATAGTGCTGGTTAAGCAACTTAACATTCTTCCTTGCCAGCTGCCACACAGTTAGATCCATCTTTCAGTCATCAAGACCATATGTGCAGCATTTGCCTCCATCTGAATAGTCTGAATTACTTCAGGAATTTTGAGGTTTTGTTTTTGAAAGTGTTTACAGATTGAATTTGCTCTTCCATTAAGTCAAACTGGTCCATTGGAACGACCACGCCACCCACAAATCCTGAAAGTGACGCAGCTGAGCGGGATTGATTTCCTTGTTGCCAGTTTTTGCTGAAGTCATTGATTTGGATCAGATGTGATTTTGGCTCTCTCTGACTCTTCAAATGATTGTGAATCAGCTACGTTGTATTTCCAGACCACCTGCTTCCACGTTCCAGCGATATGCGTGTTGCCCACCTGCTCATCATCCAGCACCACTTGACTGTCTTTAATAACTTCCAGAAGTTCACTTCCACTCTCTCACCCTCTTTACCCTTTGGGACTGTGAGAGTGAGGTGGAAAAAAACACGTTTTCACATTAGTAATGATTATGGAAAGTGTTTGCAGCTGTTTTGAGAGTTCACATTTTAAACCTCTGCTGAGTGCCACCTCTGCAGTGGTTATGTGGTTCTGATTTCAAGTATGTCATTATCAAATGATGTGGAATTGATCTTTTATTTACAGGCTGCGTCCATGTTGATTGGCTATATTAGTAGGATGCACTGGATAGTCTGGTCTTAAGGTCGTACTACACTAAGCTTACAGTCGGCCATAGTCAGGCCATTGTTGAGCGTCTGTGGACCTATTTTTTGCAGTTCTGCTCCGTTGACTCTAGTTGGCTTTTGGAACTGTGATATCAGCAACATATTTACATACTAACAGTTGATTGGACAACTACTCTTGCTGAACTGTAAGTATAGAATGGTACCTAAAACTTTTGGCACACCTGCCAATGGCCTGTGACTTAAGAAAATGTACCGGCCATAAATATTTTTAAACAGCCATGAAACATAGATTAATCCTTATTAAAGTTACAAAAGTTATTCAGTCTAGAGCAGCGAGTAATTTTTCTTTGTCTTTTGTTGTTTGATTAAAAGTACATAAAAAAGAATGCGATTGCATTCTTCTAAAGCTATACTATAGCTTTGGGAGTCATTATTCAAAACAATTAAATGCAAGAAGTAAGAACCGATGTTGTTAGATGTCAGTGATGATAAACCTGGCCTGACACATATGAGAAGCCTTGTTTGATGACATTTGAGAGCTATGGCAAAGAGGGTGATTCAGAAAACTTGACATCAGTTACTTTTACAATGTTTTTTTTTTGTCCTTCTTGTAGCAAAGTCATCATCCCTTTTTGCGGAGTTAAGAGCAGCTCGGACATTTTGTTGAACATCTCCTATTCGTCATCTGGTTAGGAATGACATTATGGTGAGAAAAGGATGATCAGTTTGGAAGGATAGTCCAAGTGAACTGAACTGAAGTGAACTATTCCTGAAGTGTAGTTTAAACATTTTCCCAGGCTGTGGAAACTTTGTAAGTTGAGGAATGAATTTGCATTACACTGTCTCTTCCAAACGTGTTAAAGAGTATTTTTTATTTTTTTATTTTTTCAAGGATCGTCCTGGGTTAATTGTCAATCTGGTCTTTGGCCTATGATCGTCTAGAGTTAAAACTGCACATAAATTATATTTAATTTCTCACTTTCTCCATTTGACTTAGAATGTCTATTAATCAGAACACAGGAGCAACTGTTCTGGACTTTTATTTCCAATTCCAAATAAAGGCACATCATTTCATTGTCACGTCCTCCTACGCTTCCTCACATCTAAAGTTTTGTGGAAAACATAGCACAAAACAAGTTGACATGAGTATTAACAGTTAATGATGTGCCCTGCTCCCAATTTCCTCTTCCTTGTCATCTACTTTCCTCGTCGCTAGTTATTATAAACCACAAAGATTGGTCTATAAGTTGGTCCATTGCTTGAATCTGTTGGTCGGGGAACAAAATTATCTTAAATTATCTCTCCCGTTAGACCAGACAAGTGTGCCCAGGCAGATTTTATAAAATATTTGTTTGTAGAGAAGCTTTTTTGGACTTAATTTTCTTCATATATCTTTGGCCAGCATAACTTCACCATTCAATCTTGTAGATTTTTCCTAGTATTTTTCCCCATAGACTGGCAGGTTGATCTACAACAATGTCAACGAATTGGCTTAGTCATGTAATTGCTCAGTAGATTTAACACTGAACAGACCTCTCGGTTCAGTTTTTCACACCGGGCTTCATCTGAACACATTTAAACCTTGGGAGTCTGTTCTCTTCTATCAGTCCAAAATACATATCAGTCAACCAAAATGGACCTGCTTGAGACAGTTTTTTTTTTTTAACACCTTCATGTGCATGCAACAATATATTGACTTGCGTGTCTGTGTGTGGTTGTCTGGTGTTTATTTGTGGTTCTCTGTTTTTTGCCGTTTCCCAGCACCAATGTTGTGATGAACTACTCTGAGATAGAGTCCAAGGTTCGAGAAGCCACCAATGATGACCCCTGGGGCCCATCGGGTCAGCTCATGGGTGAGATTGCCAAGTAAGTGCTCAAACTACATGTTCTCCTCAGTCTTCAGGCATTCAATGACTCTTCTCTGAATTACCGCAGAGCATTTGTGTAGGGCAATTACTGCAGAATTACATTGATCTCATCATTGATAGCGGATGATTTCATTTGCATTGCATCATGGCATAGACTTGTAACTCATAGACTGCAAGTTGATTCATAACCTCCTCATCTTGGTTTTATTTGTATTAATTGATTTTTTTAAATTTAGTGCCTTGCATTAAATTTGTACAAAACAAGTGTACATTAAAATCAGAAACAGGATGGATGATTTGACAGTATTTGAATATGCCAAACTTTGGAAACCCTGTGTTAGTACTATCAAACATATTTGCTAGGAATAATAATAACTTGAAATTAGAGATGCACCGATTACAATTTTCTAGGCCGATCCCGATTCCGATTTTTCCTTGAGTTTGACCTGCCGATACCGATTTTAGCCGATTCCGATTTTATTTTTTCAAACCACTTTACAGCACACACAAATATTTATTTTCTATCTTCTCTTTAATAGAACATTTTGCATAGAACATTTTTTGAACAGATAATCGCTATAAAATAGAACTATATAAATGACTCCTAGTGTGGAAAATTCTCACACATCTAAAGTGCAGTGTTATGGAAGAACCATTTCCTTTTCACATCCAATATCCAATAAAAAAATTGATATATTTAGCAAACTAAACTTCTGTATGAAAACAGGTAATGGCAATAAAATAATATATAAATAACAAATAAAAATTCAATAAATATAGCCTTGCAGTATAAAGATATTTATCTCTCTCTCTCACACACACACACACACACACACACACACACACACACACACAGGCCTTTTGCAATCACTTGTTGTATATCAATGGCAAGTTATATTTCTCAAACAGTTCTTCTCTCATCTGACACATGTCCAGTCAAGCTAAACAGGACAAGTGGAGCATGTGCAGGGAAACAATTAAATAATAATAAAAACAAGTTTAAATGGGTAAATTTTCTATAAATATTTTTGAGTCTTCATTTTCTTTCTGACATAGCCTAGCCTACTTCAGTTCTTGTTAAAACACACCAGACATGCAAATTCTTTGCATTTTGGGCACTTTTTGGATGAAATCATATTTATTTTGTCCATCAAAAGTGGGCTTTCACTTAAATTGAGCGCAGCAAAAATAGATTCGGTGCCGAAACACGCGCTTCACTGTTGCTCACGCGACGCTCCTGCTCGACGCTCACGCGCTGCTGCGGCTCCCGGTGTGAATGCACTCACTGATTAACATGCACGCCGAACAAAGAGGTTTCCTACATGTGCGCGTTCCGTGTGCACGTGTGATGCTGATGTTGCGCGTTGTTAATCATGCGGCGCCCGAGTGCATTTGACCGGCATAAAATCGGATTATGTCAGACTGACCGGCCGGTCGCCGATCATGGCCGATCACGTGAAAACCGGCTGATTCCGGTCACCAGCCGATCAATCGGTGCATCTCTACTTGAAATATGTGGGTAAATATACAAACATCTTTAAAGCTGTTCTGTTTGTCAGTGGTATAATTCCTGTTTTTGACGGGTTAAAAAAACTTGCCATATTATAATATAGTAGGACTGCACGATGTCTAAGAAAATGTGATGTACGATAACTTGTTAAAGAATGCGATATTCGCTATGCTATACGATTAAATAATGCTTTTAGTATGTAAAATCATTTAAAATTATATTTAAAAACTGAAAATATTATACTTTTCACATTCTTTCTGGGAAAAGAAAGAATCACTACAACTTCTGAAAGTGACCAACAGTGTTTTAGCATTACATAAAAAGTAATGTCACAAATCTGACAATGTCATTTCTAGGCCTGTCGCGATAGTCAATAAATCAATTAATCGCACGATAAAAAAAATGAGCTCGATAATTTTTCCGGCCGCGATAATTTCCATTTGCATGCTTGTTTGTTTTCCTCGTCTCTTTCTCTCTACCAAAGAGACTGGATGACAACTCTCAGTTCCTTAGCGTAGGAGGAGTGAACTAGAGCTTATTCTGCCCGAGCGGGTCGGGCCGATATTTCCCGACACTCTCCTCTGGCCGGGCCGGGCCGGGCCCTTGATCTGAGACGTGCACTCCCAGCACAATACAGACTTCCACTCCCAGCTAGGGCTGGGTATCGTAACAAAATGTTCGATACCGATACCTTGACTTCGATACCGGTTCCTGAACGATCCTTTTTTCGATACCAATTTTATGTAACCAGTTTTAACAATATAACATTACCTAATTTTTATTTTTATTTTTTCAGTTTGTTGACTTTTTTACACACACATATTTTGAGTATGTAAAAAAGCACCAGTGCTAAAGTTTTCTATTTCCTAATCATTTAACAATATTCTTCACCTCAATGAGCTCATTGTTTCTGCCTTAACTTAATGCATTGTTTAACAATGAAACTGAATGAAAATTAATTGAAATGCATTACACTGTCACCTCTGATAACAGATCACTCTAAATTGTAATTTAGACACATGCATTTTCTGTAAAGCTGCTTTGAAACGATATGTATTGTGAAAAATGCTATACAAATAAATTTAAATTAAATATAGGCTACTGGGGGGCGGGATATATGCCTCGCGCTCAGCACACATGAAGCTTGCCAAAGCACTGGCAAAAGTAGCCTAATGATGATTATGGATGTGTCGGGAAACAATAGCAAGGAGATATTTAAATTGTTTATTAATGATCAAGTGTTTACTAATGGTGTGTTCACTGTTCACACCGAACGCGAATTTAATTATTTGCGCGAGTAGATTACATACAAAGTCAATGCAAAGACGCATCATTCACGCCGGGCGTCACGAATGACGTGAATTGGGCGAAGCGTTTGCCGCGAACGTCTTCCGCGCAAGTTGAAAAATTTGAGCTTGAGCGGAAGATTCAAGCGTCTAACTAGACGCGTATTTGATGCTCTATTCGCGTTCGGTGTGAACACACCATTACTCTCAAGTGTATTCTATGCGCTTCTAAGTGCCTTATCAGATTTACCGTGTTACCGGTCTTGGCAGCAATTATCTTGTCGAAAATATTGCATCGCGTACTTCTGGGGCCGTATTCACAAAGAATTTTAAGGCTAAAAGTAGCTCCTAACTGGCGAATTTAGGAGGAACTCCTAAAAATAATGGGCGTGTCACTCGTAACTTTAGGACTCCTAATTTTTTTGACTAAGAGTAATTCACGAAGCATTTTAGCCCTAAAAGTAGCACCTAAGCCTGGGACAGCTTAAAAGAAGTCGAGAGGACTCCTAACTCACTAAGACCTATTCACAAACCGCTTTTTGTGGCATTTCACGTTGCGATGTTTTGAAATGCGAATGAAGCGGCTAGGAGCTTCCAATCGCGAGGGAACAATTTTGCATTGTAGGCATAACTAGGGATGCAATAACGCCACCAACAACAACCAAAACTACTCACTGCATGTAAACTAATTGTAACGTTTCATTGTGAATCAAATTAAAATGTTCTTCTCTTTGCAAACGTAGGCAGAGGAATATAGTGACAGATTAATTCAATATTGTTGCAAAGATATTGCATCAATCCATATGTTTCGTTAGGCTGCTAGGCTATTTGTTTTTCCTTACTCTTTATTCATTTAGGCTATTAATTCAGTTATTCATCATCTTCCGTCCTTCGCACTACTTGTGTAGCGCACGCATTCTCAGACCTGTCACCTGTCACTCATCATCGTAGGGGGAGGTGTTTGGAATCATTCCCGCGTTACAATCATCAGCCAATCAAGGTGGTCACTTCAGTCAAGCTCGTGCATGAGTAATGACGTCATCCATAGCAACGAAGACTCACTCTTAGTTTAGGAGTTCTCATTTTTCTTTACTAAGAGTAGGTCTGAAAGGCGTTGTGAATAACCTTTAAGAGAAAACTCCTAGCTAAAATCTTTTAGTGCGATTTAGGAGTACTCCTAGTGGTAAGATAAAATGCTTTGTGAATACGGCCCCTGGCATCGAGTCTGGCACATAGGTACACTTTGGATCATTTTCACATATTTTCTATCTATCTGGGTTGGGACGCTTACTAGAGATGTTCCGATACCCTTTTTCCCTTCCCGATTCCGATACCTGGACTCAGGTTATTGGCCGATACAGAGTACTGATCCGATACCTGGGTGTGTACAGTATCTATACAGCTGCAATTCATACTAGCACTGTATAAATTGATAGAATTATTTGATGGCGTGCTTCAGACTTATCCCTTAATTAAACATGAACAAATACATACAGTGAACTAGAGTATTTTTATTATCTGACATACATTTCACAGCAATATATTATTTATCTTTCTTAAGTGAAAAAGAACTTAAAATGCAATCACACATCTAATACTGTAAACTGAAAAAGGTATTTTAGTTTTACAATATAACTGCAAAAAAAAAAGTGCAACAAATAAATCTAGTAATCAAAAAAATTATATATGAATAATATAAGAAAATAATCTCTTTAAAATTTGAAGTCCATAAACAATTTTGTTAAACGGCATTTCAGTTTTGACCGCGGCTGGTCATCCAGAACAATAAACAATACATGTTGTCGGTTATATTTATCGCTCGTTGGCTGTCTTTTGAAAACATTTCTCTTTGTTTGAATGAAGCTTCCAGAGATAGTTGATTCTGGCGCGGCTCATTCTTCTCTGCCCTTGCCTTTGTGTAATCGTGTTCTGCGGGGTGACGCGTCTTCAAATGCTTTAAGTTACTCGTGTTGAAGTTGCTAATACTTGTTCCACCCCTCGAAATTGCAGTATGGCATACGAGACATGTCGTCGTTTTACTGGCTGGTTGGTCCAGTCTGAAATACTGCTAAACAGCGCACATACTGCTATCGCGCGCACGCGTTTTCTTCTTTGCTGCTCTAACCAGTGGTTGCTTTTGGCAACAGCACAACTTTCTGTGTCGCCACAAGCAACCACTGTTTAGAGCAGCGAAGAAGAATTGATCTCCGATTTGCAGCGTTACGCAAAGTTAGCGTGCATTACTAGATATTGTTTAAGAAAATGGTATCAGATCGGTACATGGGTAGAAGTTCTCGCCGATGCCAGCATTTTAATTGGTATCGGCGGCATTTCCGATACTAGTATCGGTATCGGAACAACTCTAACGCTTACACACACACACACACACACACACACTACAGCCTCACGTGCGACGAGCCACGTCTCTGGGCAGCCGTGTAAACTAGTGTTTTTCCGCCACAGCCAATCATGCTGCTTGCTTATTGTTTCACTGACGTTGACGAGATTAACCACTTAGGTACCGAAAAACAAGACGTTTCGATACTCTGTACTGTCTATCGAGGCAATTCGGTCAGTACCTAAAAAGTACCGAACTCGGTACCCAGCCCTAATCCCAGCCCGGCACTAGATCTGATGGCCGAGTGCGAGCGCGGGCCGTAATGCACTCACTCTGTGTGTGCGGGAGAATAAAACGATTCGCGGGACTCCCGCAAACTAGAAATCTCTATGAATAAAACATATAAAGATTAATAGATTTTTATTCATCTGTTGCAGAAAAGCAACAAGAACAACTAAAACAAAATAGAAACTATTTACAGGCCAGAGTTTCTATTCATAACATGTTTGCAGCGTTAATCAATGTAGCCAATCACAGTCATATGTGTTGCTTCTGATTGGCCATTGCGTTCAAGAAATCGTTTAAAATAGACGCCCTTACCGCTCAAAACTGACTTTTTGTTCAGTGCTGAATTCTGTATGCTGGCAAATCCTCTGATTATAACAAACAAAGTGTGGATATTATGAAAGATTCATTGTGCAGTCAGCTTCATTGATAATAACAGAGATGTGTGAGATCGCGATGAACTGTCAGCTTTTTAATAGAATTATTAACCCTCTGAGGTCTAAGGGTTTTTGGGGTCCTTGAGGTGTTCTGACATGCTCTGACATTTGTGCTTTTTTCAGTTATTTATAAACATGTTAATGGCAAAGGTGTAAATTCACTCAATATAGCACAAACTGGACTACCGTAATTTCTCAGCAACAATTATGAAACATGTTTGTATTTTTGAGAGAATATTGCTTATGCATGGTTATTGAAAAAAACTAAAACTTAAAGTGTCTGAAATAAGGCCACAAAACACATACTAAATATGTGTCCACAAGACTTTTGACTAATGAGTGTTGTTGCCTAGAATTTTTGCTTCAAAATGATCTGAAAATCATCCTGCCTAATCATTTACACAAAAACATACACTGATTTAAATTTTATTAGAGACCTTTGGTTTGGAAAGGCAATATGCGTGGAGGCGTGTTCACACCTGAGAAGACAAAGGCCAGATAATGTGCCGCATAATGAGCTGCATATTAATTAGCCCTTTCACACAGGTGTGTCACAGGATCCCAAAGAATGCAAGGACAAAAGAAATTATCTATATAGCCTATACATATTTTACAATTAGAAATTGTAACCAATTACAAATAGGTTACAATTACAACAACAATTACAATTTTAACAATATTTCAAGTGTATTTCTTTGTAAAAAGTATACATTTTATCATACGTATTAAAAAAGGTAAGGATTCATGAATATTGGAACAAACACTATAATAACATCTTAGTTGATAATTCAATATACCTACTTTATTTTTGACAAAACATCATACTATAGTATATTTAACTATGAGCAGAAATTGGTGAACAAAAGCGTACCTATTTAATGTGACAGTAGTCTTTTTTTACAGTCAAAACTTTATAATCTATCCAAAACTTATCACAAATTCCGTGTCTAAACATTCATATTTAGTCTGTAATATATTGTGTATGATATATTAGTATATACATGTGAATTTGCAGCTTGTTGCTTATACAGACATTTTATTTCAACATATTTCAGTCTATTTTTACTCATACAAACTATATTGCTATAGCCTACTAAGATGTGTTCATGTAAACATAACGTTTACTAATGTAGGTGCGAGAGTGAATGAACAAGGCACGCGCTGTATAACTGTAACTATAGTAAACAAAGCGCGCGCGCCTTTGCCGTTCACTCATCATTTAGCCTACACACAGACACGCAATTCATATTTAAACAGTCTTTTTGCGGTTTACAGGCCGACACTATTCAATATCACGATTAGAACAAAGCACTAGAATAAATGACTTACTACATCAGCTGCATCCGTTGCTCCTCGAAATGAAGATTGAAGTGAAATGAAGGCTTGTCTAAGATCATTTGCGTTTGAATAGCGCGCGCTCTCCGTGGGCGTGGCACATTAGCGTGTAATGAGCTGGAAAGAAAAATACTGACATCTCTCTCTTTTCATACAGATTACATAAACTGAGAATATTTGTTTTTTTTTATATAAAGTAATTCATTTAAAAGAAGAGAGTTCAAGCTTCATTATGGAAAAACACTCGTGCCTGTATGACAAGTATTCGCGGAATTAAAAATAATCTTAGGACGCGTTTCAGAATGGACTTCACTGACAGAGAGAAGGCAGAACGCGCATCATGTTTGTTTTTCTTTATTTGGCGAAAAGCACAACACTTTGTTTTTATTGTGAGTATCCACAAAAAAAATAGACACTTATCAGGATCTAATGATGTACAACACTTAATATGTAAGATCAAAATCAACAGAGTATTTTGAGTTTAAGAAAAAGAAAAAAGCGAGACTATCGCGCCGGCGCGATAGCCGACCTCAGAGGGTTAAGGGAGCGCACTTTGCGCGCATTCAGTCATGCCAGACCATGCACGCAGGAGCCTGCTTGCTTTTATGTCAAATTAACAGTGGTTTGTGTGTTAATGCTTTAATAACAAATTATTTATCATAGGGTAGGGTCGGGTTTTGTTTACATCCATTTTATTTATTGTTTTTAGTATTTATTCAAGTGCATTTTTGTTAACAGAGACTGAGAGTCCATTGCTTTTATTGTTTTTGGTTGTTTTGTTCATTTATTGTGGATATTTAAAATGTTTTCCATTTTCAGTGTTAAATAGTCTTTAGAAATAAGTTTATTGATCTTTGAAAAGGTGAACCTGCATTATTATGCCATATCATTATTTTAGATGTAAATGGTCTCAGAACGACGATATTATCGTTTATCGCAATAATTTCTTATCGTGACAGGCCTATTCAACATCAATCTAAAACAAACAAACAAAACTATTTAAATACCAACAACTCTTTGCTCAACTTGATGGTAATATATTGTTATATTAATCTGAAAACTTAACATAAAAAAACACCTGAAACTAGAGGTGGATGATTAGTTATTTTTGTTATTTTAATGTATCTTTGTTATTAAAAATAAGAACAGAGGCAAAATACAAACAATAGGACAAATACAATAAAACAAAGATAAGATACAAATGAAATAAACAGTTCTAAGTTTTTCAGGTTGGCCTACATTCGATCTTTTTTCTCAGTGCCATTCAATTGAGAAACAATACAGAAATGAAATAATCAAATGTACAAATAAAAGTCTGCATAGTCTTCCCATGAATTAAATATTGATTCATATTAAAACTGCAAAAGTTATTCAGTCAAGAGCAGAGTTATTTTCTCTTTTTCTAATGTTGTTTTTTACAGACAGCTGCAGGTATACTGTATTAGGCTGTTGTCACTTTAAGACTAATGCACGGATCTTATTGACACACCATATTTTTTTCACAACTCACTTGCCAAGACAGGCATTTTGACATAACTGTGTGTATATTTAACCGTTCGAGTGCAATAAAGAGAACTGAATTTGAGATTGCGCGCGCTTCATGCGTGTGTCAGACAGCGCAAGTAGCACAATGAGTTGTTTTCTGCAGATTATTGCGCTTAATAACTCTTATAACATCGGGAAAGTCACACGCAAGTAACAGTTGTGTGCCCAGTCTATTCTCTGCTATATGCATTGATATAATACTTTGACTTTCCGCAACTTTTCAAGTAGCCTATTCAAATCATTCAGATATCGCAAGCCGTTGAGATATACATATTGCGATATGTACATTTGCAATATTTTGTAATATTATAATATTTATAATTTCGCGATATCATGCAGCCCTATTATTTATCTTTTAATAAACCAAGCAAAATTGCTTCTGCATATCAACTGGGCAGAAATCACTGTGTTTTATGTAGAGATTCCACTAAAACCTTATATTTAGACAATTTGGCATGGCATCATTTCCACTTAGGAATCTCCTGCTGGAAGTAATTACTGTTCTCTGATTTGTTATTATATACTTAATTAACCTAATACAAGGTTTAAAAACTTTTTTATTCATTTAGTATCTTGCCATTGTAATCCTTCTTATTCATGCTGCAGATCCACATTTATGTATGAGCAGTTCCCTGAAGTTATGAACATGCTTTGGACCAGAATGCTGAAAGACAACAAGAAGAATTGGAGGAGAGTTTACAAGGTACAGTGCACTGCTAATCTCTGCTAGAATCTTTCTTCTTAAATCATACTTTCACTTCTAATGAGTAACAATTACTGACATTAAGTGTACATTCACTTTTGTACTACATTTATACAGTATTTAGTAAAAAAGCAAAAACCGGCCAAATCACTCGACTTACCAATATATCGGTCTATTTCTAATCTTCATTCATTTCTTCACACAAAGAAATGTTTGTTCCATATGTGGTTACACTTCCTAAAAACCCATGATTCACTAAGGATTTTCAATAGTCCAGCTAAACTTTTTCAAGTTTAGTGAGTGTAAATGAATATTTAAGGTTATCAACATAATGTCTGTGCTGCATCTGTAGCATGTATGTTGTTGATCACATACAATGATTTTGACTTGAACCTCAGAGTGTAAACAAAGTTTTTTTTTTTTTACTAATTATACACGCAAAATCCTGCATTTAACTCTTTAAATTGCTTGTTTTGGAAATATCCCTAATAACTCCCTCTTCCATATGTGCAGGCCTTATTGCTATTAGCGTACCTCATCAGAAACGGGTCAGAGCGGGTGGTCACCAGCGCCAGAGAACATATTTACGACCTGCGTTCTATGGAAAATTATCATTTTGTAGGTAGGTTTAAATAGATGAAATGCTTAGAAGGGTAAAGTGCCCCTATTATGCTTTAAATGTTTCTAATTTAGTTTTAGAGGTCTCCTACAATAGGTTTACATGCATCTATGGTCAAAAAAACATCTCATAATATGCATTGCACCATCACCTCTTTTCTCACAGTGTCTGAAACAGTTTGATAAAGGATTTGTTCTCTAAACCCCTCCTTTCCAGGAGCCTACTCTGCTCTGATTGGCCAGATGGCCCAGTCTGTTGTGATTGGTTTACCCCTTACAGCGCATGTTGGAAACAAAATGTCAATTACCATATCTGAGTTTCAGCTCCAGAAGCTTCCTCAGCCCTTGTATACACAGTGGGGTTGTAACGGTATACCGGTATGACACGATTATCATATCATGATAAAAAAATAAATCAGACGGAGAATCTCGCCTACGCCTAAGCAACTTCTATCCACTTGACTGTTTAGACTCTCAACTTGATCCACCCACACACATACAGCGGAGAAAAGCAGAGGCTGTTATCTCTAACCTCTATCCCCTGTCGAAAAGAAGTTAAAAAGAGCATTTCATCATTTTATTTGAGAAAAAAACGGTCAAATACATTCTGATACTCAAGTCTTCACTACAACCCGCCAAAATAAAAGTTTGGTTTAACCTGAAGATATTATGCCAGAAATATACTACTATTGTACAATAGAATGTACTTCTCAAATAATAATAATAATAGTAATACAATTAATTTTTTGCCCAAAAAAGGATAAAAATTGTTTTTGATTACATTTTAAAGCATTAATTAAACTGCTATTTTTATGCATCCATTTGATTACCACCTTTTTTGAAACATTTGGCAGTAAATCATAAAAAGAAAAAAAAATTTTCTACATAAAATACATTTCACAGGACTCTATTATTCTTAAAAAATAATCTAATCATAATCAATTATTACATTTAATGTATTAGACATGTTTTTGATTATTGAAATTTGATTAAATAAAACAAACAAATGGTTTCAAGTTTGTTATAATAAAGCATTTGTTCAACCAAAAAACCTGTTTTCATTCATTTAACAGTAATTTTAACTGATAATAATAAGACGACTGTTATCATACCGTGAAAATCTCATACTGTTACAACCTTATGCACAATGATATGAACAATAACGATGGCATCAGAAGAAAACACTTCTCGACTTGTCAACAACACAAACCAAACTCTTCCAGGCCTCAGCTACTACTATATCATTTCAGGTTCGTGCGGGAAACAAGACTGGAATTACTGACGGCTCGTCAGAATCGGTTCTTTTTTTTTTGGAGACAATAAATCCATTTATCTGCACTTAGATCTTTGGAACTTTGCAGACCTTTTACATTCACAAACAGCTAATATAACACGCTACGTGAAAGGTAACATTCAAAAAGCATAATAGAGGCACATTAAAGTGAATTACTTTGTGAAAATCTTTGTTCATGCAGTGTGCAAATCGGCAAATATGAGCAAACTGGGTCTTTTGATGCTGTTGCAGAGGGTGATGTGAATTTTATTTTTGTGCTCTTTGGCCTGAAAACAGTGCTTTGTTTGTCATAACCCAAATATAGCTCAACACCCAGGTAACAGGATCCCAGATGTCAAGCAATGCTGGATGTAGCCTCATGCTCTGGGGTTTGCTTTCCAACAGGAATAACTTTAGAGCTTTTTTGTACAAGAGAAATGTTTATGTTTCATTATGGAGAAATAATAAATGAATTCATAAATGAATTAAAGGTTAAAAATATTACATTTCATCAAAAATGTGAAAAGTACTAGTGTCTTTCTGAAGGCACTACATCTTTTAAGCTGCATTTGTTTTATTAGTGAATGACAAAGCAGTAACATGAATGACAGATCCTGCAACTTCATATTCATAGTGCTTGAGGTGTTACTGTCTGTTTCTTTTCCTTTTTTGTAGCTATTAAAAGCTCTACCTTGTTCTAAATATGTTTCAAAGAATCTGTGGCTTTTCAGAAGCCATTCTGTTTAATATTTCATCATTTTTCACAGATTTTCAATCATCTACTGAGACTATTCATGAACATTAGCACATCAGTAGCTTTGGTTTCATTTTCGGTATTCCATCCAAAAGGTTTGCCTTTACACCACTGTATTTCTGAGTTTGTATACAATGCATATTTAATGAGGCAAACAATAAGAAATAATTTAGCAGCCTACCAAGACTTTTGTAGAAGAGCCATGCAATCCTTCCATTCCAAGTGTTCCAGCTGTTCTGGCATTGAAAGAAAAGTTGACTACAGAATTATCTTATTTAATAATATTTCAATAATTTTTACTTTGGGGTTCTTCTCAACATTTTTTTCTTACAGTATCTAATGGAGGTTTGCAAAAACAAGAATAAATGGGCCAAACAGTTCCATATGACTTGACATGCTCTTTTCTGTTTTGCTAGATGAGAATGGGAAGGACCAGGGCATTAATGTACGGCAGAAGGTTAAAGAAATGGTCGAGTTTGTTCAGGATGATGATCGGTTACGTGAGGAGAGGAAGAAAGCTAAGAAGAATAAAGACAAATACATTGGAGTATCTTCTGACAGCATGGGAGGCTTCAAACAAAGTAACTGTAAGTGATCAAATGTAGCAAATTTGAGTGTTGCTAAATTTGATAGTGCATGATTTTTACAACCACTAATGCCACTAAATGGAACTGCCAAAATGAAGACTGTTTATCAAAAGGTTTTCGAGACCGGTTTCCCAGATATTCTTGCTGTCTGCCGCTGGTTGAAAAAAGATTGTTTTGCCCCAAACCTAAAAACGTAATAAATGTTATTTAAGGCATTAACTGGGAAAATGGGCGAAAAGCTGAAGCTTGCATAATTTATTAATTGATAATCCGACGACAACTTGTGCCAGTATACATGGTGCAAATGCATACCAAGATAATCTGCTCACAATTAAAGGGTTAGTTCACCCAAAAATGAAAATTAAGTCATTAATTACTCACCCCCATGCTGTACCAACCCCGTAAGGTCTTCGTTCGTCTTCGGAACACAAATGAAGATATTTTTGATTAAATGTGACAGCTGGATCACTCCTCCATAGGCTCCCTAAGGGATTGAAACCTGACGGCAATGAAGTCAAGGAAGAAAATGTTTAAATAATCCATGTCACAACAGTGGCTCAACTATAAGTTTATCAAGCGACGAGAATACTTTTTGTGCGAAAAAACAAACAAAAATAACGACTTTATTCGACTATTCCTTTTCTTCCTTTTAGGCCTGAAACGAGACTTCAAGAGATTTCCACGACGCGCACGCGCGAGAACTTAACTGAAGTAGTTGAAGGACATCGCAATTCTCGCGCATGCGTCGTGGAAATCTCTTGAAGTCTCGTTTCAGGCCTACAAGGAAGAAAAGGAATAGTCGAATAAAGTAATTATTTTTGTTTGTTTTTTCGCACAAAAAGTATTCTCGTCGCTTGATAAACTTATAGTTGAGCCACTGTTGTGACATGGAATATTTAAACATTTTCTTCATTGACTTTCTGGGCCGTCAGGATTCATTCCCTTAGGGAGCTTATGGAGGAGTGATCCAGCTGTCACATTTAATCTAAAATATCTTCATTTGTGTTCCGAAGACGAACGAAGGTCTTACGGGGTTGGTACAGCATGGGGGTGAGTAATTAATGACTTAATTTTCATTTTTGGGTGAACTGACCCTTTAATATCAGTATACTTAAGACTGTTCTGCAAACAAGACAGTAAAGCTAATACATGCGTCATATACAATGTTGATGTTCACAAAAAAAAGATGCCAAGTTGCTGGTGCTTTCAAGAGAAGTTTTTTCTTTCTATCAGGTGCTTTTTTTTTGTTTTGTTTTTTTGTTCCCTAAATGCATTGTGACGTTGTGTAATCAAATAAAGCATGAAATTCCCTTTGGACCTAGGTCATTTTGAGGCATTATTTTTATCTGTTGAAACTGTGATTGACCCCAAAAGTGAGCTGCTTTGTCTCTGTACTGTTGGCATCCCACAGGGATTTGTTTTAGGCCCTCTGAAGTTTTCTCGCATAGTATGGAAAAATTCCCCCTGGATTCCCTTCTTTCCACAACTGATCTTTTGATTAGAGCTGTTTTGATTTCAGGGCTATCACTTTTTCAACTTTACTCACTGCATCATTTGGTGATGTTTATGATCAGGTTAGAATAAATAATCAGATCTCTGCTTTTTGTATTACATGTTTTCTCTTAGAGCTGTCTAATCAAGTCAAGATGCTATGTCCCTTGTCATGTCATTAGTGATGTTACTTGTGTGCAAAGTCAAAAGATTGTGCTTGGTTTCTGCTTTGATTGCTGCTCAGATCTTTCCCTTTATTAGCTGTACTACAGGTTCAAATTTCCAATTATTTATGGCATTCTAATGATGAATTTTCCTTTTTGGTCGTGAAAGATAAAAATACCACAGGGGGAGGGGGGGTAGACAGCTTGATTTTAAGTTGGGGTTGAGTCGTGTTTCTAGTCGGGTGTATTTTCCACACTTTTCGAAATTTGAAATGCGTGTATATGAAGTGGCGGAGCTAGAGGGGTGTCCAGGGTGGCAGTTTGATAGTCATTAAAATTTCATTTTATCTCTTTTTGAAAAAAGCATTTATTTTGATGTGCGTCTGCGTTAAAAATCGAATGCATTAAATATCTCTAAATTCAGCACCTAACTAATTCTGTATCAACATTCCCAGCGGGAGAACGATTTGACCCCGAATCCAAAAGCAACTGGGACGAGGACTGGGACAAAAACAAGAGCAGCTTCCCCTTCAGTGAAAAATTTGGGGAGATAAGTGACAAAATTGGAAGCACCATTGATGACACCATCAACAAATTCCGCAAGAAGGAGAGAGATGACTCGCCAGACCGTATCAGGTACATTACTGAATTTTCAGCCCATAGAATTGATAAAGCTATAAAGTAAAAAGCTATGAAACCGAAGTAGAGACCGATCTTTTCTTAAGGCCAATTCACACCGTACAGACAAACGCCAACAAAAAAGTTGCCCGTTGGATTTGGAATATTTTGAAAAATAACTGTCATGCCCCAACTGACAACGAAAAACGCCGGTATAAGTATGTTCAGTCGGATGAAAGCGAACCTCCGACCAACGGCTACAGACTCCGACAGGAGTAACACACTGATCCGGCAAAACCAAACAAACGTGCTTTTTTGGCATTTGTTTCTGCGGTTTGAATTGGCCTTTTATGTATTGTGACGTACATCCGAGTGTATAAAACGGATTATAAAAAAAAGACCAAATTTAGGATGGAGACTTGGTTCTATCCATCGTTTGGTGATTGGATAAGGCACATCGGCTGAATGTGAGCTTGCAGATAAAATAGTAAGGAAGGAGGACTGTGCATATATCACCAGAGAGATGTCTGGATCAAGTTATGACATCTTGATTAAGAAATACGAAGTGAATTGTTCACAATAACATAATTTAGAAAATAGGTACATTTTCATTTAATGCTGATTTTAATGCTTTGAAATGTTCTTTGAATGAAACCACCTGTAGATAAATTAACTGGCACACTTCTGCCCTGTAGTGTAATTTTTGACTACCGTAATTTATGTACCGTACACGGCCTCTTCCTGCAGTGACAATGAAGAGGACAAAGTTTCACGGAACGGTCGTCTTGCAAAGGCAGAGTTCAAGGATGATGAAGAAACTGTAACAACCAAGAGCATCCAGATCACACAGAACACAGATACAATCACCTCCACCACCACTACCACCTCCACACGCAAACGCGGCGGAGTCCCGTCCAAAACCGTCGACTTGGGCGCAGCGGCTCATTACACTGGCGGCAAAAGCAGTCCCGATGCTGACAACAACAAGGTAAAATACTGCCTTCCAAATGCATCCTGCTGGAAAGGGTACATAATGAAACGGAAGGCTCTTGTGCAAAAAATCTTTAAGTTGTTTAAAGCCGTTTTAAAATATCCAGGTTAACACATTTGGCCAATTTTGTAACTGCAGGGTGTCAGTTCCACAATCTAAGGCTACATTTACACTGTCATTCCAAATCCAATAACTGTGTATCAGATTGAAATCTGATCTAAAAGACTGATTTGTCCACACTTTGCAACACTTCCTTTCTAAACAGTTGTTACAAATCTCTGCTCTCTATTATGATGTTGTGATGAAATATATGCCTTTCTCCACTGGCGTTCTAAATTGTTCAAAGCGTTCAAGGATACTGATGTTCAGCTGTCTGTTTTGTGTGTAACATTAGCAACACATTATTAGCGGTTTGATAATAACAGAGTCAAGCAAATGGCTAATCACATTAATTACTGTTATGTGTCAGATGTTATAGATAGCAAGCAATACATAAAATGCATTACCATTCTGATACATCGACATCGAGCCTGTATAATTCACTCTTCCACTTCTTCTGAATCAGTTTCTGATTCAAACATATGGCTGAATTAAAGCAGTATTTCCACATGCCATTGTGTAGCATTTACTACAGTGAAGTTGACCGAGTGTATCAGGTAGTCCGAGCTTGTGTGATTGAGAGGAGGCTGAGACTAATTTGCATAATGATAGTCCATGGATTATCAAAGATGAGTTTTAAGAGATAAAAGTATTGACTACAGGACTTTAACAATTTATTTTTTTATAACAATAATAATAATTATCATTAAAATGTTTACATATTGGGAAATAAATGGAATAATTTCCATAATGTTAAGCAGGTATAATTTCCCATAGGTTGATTTATTTATAATATATTGATTTTATTGACTTTATAAATACTTATTTCCGTTAGCCATATTAATAAAGAATTGCTGTAAGTTCCTAAATGTTCAAGTTAGAGTAATGTAATTATTTGTAATATATTGGTGAAATAAGCATAAATTTAATTTCCATAATTTTAAGCATGTTTTTTTCCCATACTAGGTTGAATTATTTATAATATATTGCTGTTATTACGTTTATTTGCATTAGCAATAATAATAATAAAGAATTGCTGTAATAAGTTCCTAAATGCTCAAATGACAGAAATTTTGTTTTTTTTTGTAATATTAGTGTTATATTGGCCATCTTATTTTTTAAATATTTATTTATATTGGCCATAATAATAATAATAACAACTCAACCAGTAGTTTACATTGATTTTTACATAGACACTGCAGAAGTTGTCCGTATAGAAGACTGTAAAATCTAAACAAAAACACATGAATGCACCGACACAGTCCTCTATGTGATAGTGCTTATGGTTGCAAAAGGAAGCCTGTGCTGCCTTCATGTGGTAGAAGTGAAATATGACATTCTTTATTCTCTTTTCAGGCATCATTGAGTCAGTCATCCAGCATAGGCTTTGCAGACCTGTTGATGGTGGACTCTGGCTCTGGTCAACCAGTGTCTTCAGGTAAGACCCTGATCAGCTGCATTTTCCATTTGAAAATGCTTTTTTGCTTTAAGCATCACTATTACTATTCCCCAAATGTAGGGTTAGGGGTTTGAACGCACACCCTCCTGTATAGATGCCACTGCTCAGTGTGTGTGAAGCATATCCTTTTACTACTTGGACATTGTTTTTGAGCCCAATTTCCTCCACACAGA
This sequence comes from Tiaroga cobitis, assembly GCA_030578255.1. Classification (NCBI taxonomy): domain Eukaryota; kingdom Metazoa; phylum Chordata; class Actinopteri; order Cypriniformes; family Leuciscidae; genus Tiaroga; species Tiaroga cobitis. The sequence continues at coordinate 11,393,973 of CM060611.1, forward strand.
AGCTTAAATCTCAAAGAGAAACTTTTTTCCTTAAAGTTGATGTACTTTTAAAGTCATACTCATGGAAGACAGAGATGCAGTCAGAGGCATCTAAGTGCCCCAGATGGGGGAGTCGTGTGTGTGTGTGTGTGTGTGTGTGTGTGTGTGTGTGGGAGAGAAGGAACGAATAGGAGATGGGTGCACAGATGCTGCTGTCCCTCCGTATCCCGTCACCAGCCCAACAGCTGTGCTGTGTCCGTTGACATCAGTCAGGAGGTCACGAGCTGTTGCTACCAGGTTGTGACAACCTAATTGTGTTGTACGTGGATGGACACGTGTGTTTGCCTGTGCATTTGAGTTTTAGTCCTGACCGGTTGTTACTATTCTGCATTGTCACGATAGGAAATCATTATTTTGATGTAAAGAGATTTTCTCTTCTATCGTGAAAAATATATTTTGCATTAAAACAGCAAGGATGCATTAATTCCTTACTGTAAAAATAAAGCCTTAAGCATAAAATGTCTTAAATCCACGCTTAAAAATGCAGCCGATCTGACGCAGCAGTAAATATTTTAAATTACATTTTTGCTCGTTGGTTTTTGAAATCGGAAAATCGGTCTAATGCATAAGTTAATTAAAACGAAAATATATTACTCTTGTTATATTACCATTTTATCCCCCCTCCCAAAAAAAATGTTATTCTCATATATTTCCAGTCCAGTATTATTATAACAACATAATGTTTTTTTTTAAAGAATAACAAAAAAAGATCTATTCATTTTTTACTGTATATCTCTTTTGAGCTGGGTGATTTAGTTTGTTCTCATTGAAGCTGATGGAAGTGATGTGCAGGTCTTCATTTTTTTTTGTAAAGGTGTTGAAAATGATATTAAAAAGTATTAAATTGGAAACACTGATACTTGCTGATACTCTGAATTGATGAATAATGACAGTAAAGACATTTATAATGTTACAGATATAATCTTTAAAACAAATGCTGTTCTTTTGAACTCTTTTAATCAAAGAATCGTTAAAAAAATGTATCCTGGTTTCCACAAAAATAATCAGCAGCACAACTGTTTCAAACATTGATAATAAGAGGAAATGTTTCTTGAGCAAAAAATCAGCATATTAGAGTGATTTCTGAAGGATCATGTGACACTGACTGGAGTAATGATGCTGAAAATACAGCTTTACTGGCACAGGAATAAAATATTTTTTTAAATATATTAAAACAAAAAAACTGAATTGTAATAATATTGCACAATATTACAGTTTTTACTGTATTTATTTTTTAATCAAATAGGGTATTTTCGATGTTTTTGCCCTGTTTATACTTGCAATTCTCAATAATATTATACAATTTCTTTCTAAAGACTATGCGTCGTCTTGATTGTTTACAGTTGGAAGCTCAGATCTCATTGGTGACTTTGCTGACTTGTCCTCATCTTCTGCCTCTGCCAGTCTCCCGTCAGCTGCTGGTATGTGTGATCCAACTGCACATTCTTTAAGATCACATGCAGAGTACAATCCTGAACAGGACCAAAATTAGGTTTTTGCCTCACCTGATAATAATTGGTGATCTTTTTACTGTCTCTGTGCAAGTTTTCATGGAAAAAACATGAACACGTAGTAATGTGAACAGTGTAATCTGAACACTCAAACCAGTCAGAGGTACAGGTGTGCTTGGATAAAAAAAAATTTTTAAAAGTATGTTTAAAGTATTCTAGATTTAAAAAAAAAATTAGCTTTTCTTTAGTATATATTTGCATCCCTTTGCTCTAAATTTGTATTTTATTTACTTGCCAAAGCCATTTTTGGCTCCGTTCGTGCGTGGTGAATGACTTTTAATCTAACATCTGCAAAATTTGTCCCATTTGAGCATTTAGGAAGTTATTACAGCAATTCAAAGTGTCCCACATCACAGAGAGAAATGGGTGGGCTTGAGTTGACTTTTCCCATCATTCTCTGAATCTCTGCCCTCCCTGAGCCTCACCTCAATGCAGAGCGAGTGGCACTTTGCTCGTGGGCAGTAGGATGACAATTCTGTTGGCTTGTCTGAAATATGATTGGAGTAGCAACACACGCCGCAGTGAAATATTGATGAATGACTGAGGGGTCCAGATGGAGCAACTACCTGCTGAGTATTATGAGCACAGACACACGTCAGCTCCCATCATCCATGCTCCATCTCCCCTGACAGAGACTCGCTCCTTAAAAGAGCAGTGTGTGCATGTGACGATCCAGTTAGAAGTCTCATGAATGGCCACACAACAGTGAACCAATAACCACGCAAGTAGGAGAATTAACACAAATCAATAATAAACGTGTATGTGAGCATAGATATGGTGGAATATATGTCAATATATAAATGGCATGTGGGAAAAACATTATGCCGTTTTAAAAGTAATGCATTACAATATTGCGTTACTCCCTAATAAAGTAACTAATTGCATTATTTAGGATGCAGGGCACTCTTACTTAAGCAATAAAAACAAAACAAAAAATCGAACAAGTCGGTCAATAAATGGGAAAACAAAGTAACCTGCAAAAGTAACACAGATATTTTGTTGTTAATTTAAAAGTAATGCATTGCTTTACTAGTTACTTCAAAAAAGTAATCTGAAATATGAAACTAAAACCACCGGTTGGTAGTGGTAAGTCACTGTCTTAATCAGTGAGTCATTGAGTCAGTGTGTCATTGAATCAGTGGCTCGCTCGATTAGTTAAAAAACACTTGCGTTAAAAAAAGTAAGTAATCACCGCGGTGTGTTGCTCAGAGACGGTTCTGCTGTGACTTTGTTTGGAACTTATTTTATTGGAGAAATTGAGCGATAACAGACAATATTGTGACTAAAATGTTACACCATATTAACTTGTTTATTGAACTGTTGTATAAAATCAATGTCACATTTACAATCGTGCAGATATTCGTGGGGGGAAAATACAGCACTCTTACTCGTGTGATATTGCTTAACTAAATCATACGATATAAATATAAGACAACCCATACAGGGGCATTTTTGCCCTCATATATTGAATTTTATAAATATATATTTACTCACGCATATGCAAGGCTTACATTTATTTAATTAAATTCAATAAAACATATCACGAAATATTATTACAATATAAATAAACTGTTTTCTAGTTTTAAAATGTGTGTATTTTAAAATGTAAATTATTCCTGTGATGGTCAAGCTGAATTTCCAGCAGTCTTCCGTGTCACATGATCCTACATAAATCATTCTGATTTGGTGCTCAAGGAACATTTCTTATAATCACAGTTGAAAGTGGTTGTGCTTAATATTTTTGCTTAAATCATTTTTCTTTTAAATCTTTGGTTAGAAAGTTAAGAGAACAGCATTTATTTGAAATTAGGCTTTTTTTTTTTGTAATGTAAAAGTCTTTCGAGAAGTCACTTTTGATTAATGCATCGTTGCTGTATAAAAGTAACAATCTCTTTGTAGAAAAAAAAATCTTACTGACCCCTTATCTTACTGTGTGTGTTTAATGGTTGGCTGTCTCCTCAGGTTCGCTGTCTACTGGTAACGGTGAGTTTGGTGACTGGAACGCCTTCTCCTCCACCAGTCCTCCTGCTGCCACTGCTCAATCTGCCATCCCAGACCTGTTCAGTGACGTACCCGCTCCGGCCGCCCCCGCGCCCACATCCACCCAACCTCCTTCCGCTGACCTCTTCGACCTGATGGCCCTCAACAACAGCAGCCTCAGCGCATCCCAAAGCATGACCTTCAACATGTGCTCGCAGAACGCAACCACACCTCTGTCCAGATCACAGGTAAACAGTGCACTTTATCAGAAAGACTTCTCAGAGCAGCAGATCTGCCATTCTGTACTCATTTTGCGTAGCAGGTATGGATTTTGACCTCAAGGCACACTGGTACGATTTGCGACTCTTAATCATGCTTGTGACGCCTTTGTGTTCTGCACTTCTGTCAAAAAACGATTTTCAAAATGCATATTATTAAGCCAGATTCACACTGTACGATTTTGGCCATGATTTGGTCGTCTGAGACAAATTTAGCGAATCTTAAAAGATTCCTCTGATCTTAGGCTAAAGTCTATAGTTTTTGATTGCTAGTTTGACAGGTTCTCTGACAGACGATTAATGACCATTGCGATCAAATTTTACCTACGATGAAATCCTGCCAGTGTCAGAAGTTTTGAAACGCAATCCTGCCGTGTGGCTTCTCCTACGACACCGATGATTTAATGATGACTCAATTAGTGTGACAACAACAAACCACCACTTCCTCCACGCATATTTCTGTAATTTGTTTTTTCTGTTTTTCCTCTCAAGACAAGTTTGCTAGCAACCATTTCAATCCCACATGTAAATGCAGCTCACTGTCACCAAACGCAAGCCTTTACGTCTGTTTTTAATGAGGCTTGACTGTCATACAGTCTGATATTGACAATTGAGATCCTACAGTGTGACATACCTTACATTGGAGATCATGTTCGTTCAGTATGACAAAAATAAAATTGTATAGGATTATTATAATCTCGCACTGTGTGCACCTGACTCTATTGTGAACAAAATTCAAGCATGTTTAATTTAATTTAATTTAATTTTTTTACTTTATAATGTTTAATCAGAATGTTTTAACTAGACTTTCTGGTGAAAGTGACTGACTTCCCTCTGGTGCACAGTGTTGGGGAAAGTTCCTAATAAAATTTATGCCTAAATGAATGCATAAAAAAACGAACTAATTGCGTTACTCGGTTACATTTAATGAAAAGTAATGTTACATTACTTTTGCGTTACTTTTTCTCACCTGGGCTGGGCTGGGCTTGCATGTTTGTATTATAATAACAACAACAACAAAAAAGTTACATTTCTGGCATATGTAAAGGCCCTTTCACGCTAAAAGTGAAATGAATAAACCAAGTTTAAGGAAATGCACATTCACTCCTGTACAGTAGAGGGCTTCGCTCAAACAAACCTTTCTGCTGTGCTGCCATTCTGAATTACAGAAGAATAGGACACAGCAATAAAAACAAAAATGAAATGCACATGATGTTTATCTAAAGTAATTTTTGCTGCTTAGTATGGTTGAATTGGATCATTGGAAGGTCACTAGCAAAGACATTGGTTAATAAAGAGAGATTAAATGCATAAAATATATTTGTGTAACATTTAATTCTTGCAGGTTTGCATTTCACTGTTTTTATTTCTACTTTTTTAGTTATTAATTTAGGCATAAATTGCATTCATTTTATTAGGAACTTTCCCCAACACTGCATACATCACCAGAGGGAAGTCTGGCGTTTTTACCAGAAGGTCTAGTTATGACACTCTGATTAAACATTATAAAAAAAAAAATTTTACAGTAATTTACTTGCTGCTCTTTCTTTGTCAGACAATAGGGGGTCCGTTATTGACTCAGCAGATGGGACTACAGAAGTCAGGGGGGAAGGTATCAATGCCCGCCACCTGGTCAGACCCAAGCGTCAACATCAGCCTGGATTTCCTGTCTGCAGGCCTGAATCCTCCCAAGCCCACACAGCCCACACTCAATACCATGATACAGCAAGGTTAGAAATCCCATTGCTTGACAATTATCTTTGATTCAAACCAGATTGTCTTGCTTTGAGTTGATAGTAGCTTGTTCTTTAAGGTAAAAAGTACTGAACCATATATTTATTCTAGTCAGCACTAAGAAAGATCAGTGCGTACGTTAAGTATGTATTGCAAACAAGGAAACTTTAGTAAAACTTTATGTTGTTAATTATTATTACATAATTAACTATAATTAACATTAGTATAAATACAGACGTAGAAGAAATACATTGTTACTGTCCACCACTGCTAATAGAGGTGCTAATAATAAGTGTTAATAATAAGTGTATAATAAGTGTTGTTACTAAAATAAAAAGTTTGGGTTACACTATTTTAAGGTGTCTGTGTTAGTGTAATTATGCATTTATTATCAAAACATTAAACTTTAATATACTAAAATATCAACTTAAGTTACTGATAATTCAAGTGTATTCAGACAAGTGGAATTCTAAACTCTAAAGTATTTTAAAAATGGGGAAAAACAAAATGTGTAAATATGTGGCGACATGGCCTAAATTAGAGTTCACTGACAAAAATCAATACTAAATTTAATTTGTTATTTTCGCCATCAGTCGGTCGCACATTCAAGCTGTGACAATATTCCTGTTCTTGGCTCATTCTGACCGTATCATTGAATCAGTGAGTTGTTGACTCAAGAACAGTTGCAACTGTAGCCCCCAGTTTCACAGACGAGGTTAAGCTAGTCCCAGACCAAAATGCTTGTTTGAGCTGTTTTAACTGAAAGCGACTTGCACTGGCATATCTTAAAATATGTAAGTGTCATTGTTTTGTCTCAAGATGCACACCAGTAATGTTTTCTTCTAAGGCACGTTTATAAAAGCTACTGAAATGTCCTAATTGAACTAAGGCCCAATCCTGGCTTACTCTAAGCCCTGTCTGTTAAACTGGGCCGATGACTGCAATTCGCAAATTAATTATGCAGTGTTATTTGTGAACCAACTCCATCAGGTCCATTGGGAAGAATCAACACGAATCGGACATCGCTCTTACGATGGGGAGATGTCTTCAGTTCGAAATAGCAAGGAACGATATGTTTTAATGTAGTGAAGTAAAAAGTACAATATTATGCCAAAGTATGTAGTGAAATAAAAGTAAAAGTTTCCCAAAATCAAAAATACTCTAAATACAGACGTAGAAGAAATACATTGTTACTGTCCACCACTGCTAATTGAGGTGCTTTCACAGCATAAGTAATTGCATGTATTATTTATTTGTCAAGAACTGTATTTTATAATCTGTTTCTCATTAAGGTGTTCAGCCACCCTTGAACATGGTCACCCAGAATTTGGCCGGAATGGCACTCAATGCCCAGCCGTCAGCAGCTACTCCCAGAGCAGGAGTGACCCCCATGATGGCCGGAGGGACCATGGGCATGGGAATGCCTCCTACTATGGCAACAGGCACCATGGGAATGGGCTCTGTGGGTATTGGAGGAATGCCTGTCAATCAAGGACTAATAGGCATGAATATGGTGCCTGCTGGAATAGGTGCCCTTGGTGTGCCCAGCATGAGTATTGGCCAGAGCATGAACCCCGCCATGATGCAACCTAAACAAGATGCCTTTGCAAACTTTGGCAACTTTGGGAAATGAAGGCTGATCCACTCCGAGGGTTAACGGTCCAAATACACCTTCTCAAAAGGAGCTGCATTCAGTAAAATGGACAAAACTAGCCAGTGTCACAACTCTTCAATCATTTGCCCCTATACGTAAACCGATACAGAGAAACAAAACACGCACACAAGAATCTGCTTTTATTTCATGTGGGGTTGATAATCTGATTTTTCTTTTGTAAATGGTGCAAAGCATATTGTATACTTTTAAAAGAAAAAGAAAAGATGGCTGTGTGCAGTTTGGTACATGTTTCCACTGTTTCGTAACAGAAACCTCAGACTTTTTCCCCCCCTGTTCACCATTTCAAATACATCTGATTTCAGAAATTACCTCATATTTTGCATCACTCATGCTGTGATTTAAAGGCCGTGAAGGGTTGACTTTGTAAATATCTCGGTGTGCAAAAAGTAAATTATTTTACTCACTTCTCAGATGGTATAAGACGGGACAAACTACCACAGGTCCTTAATATTTACTATTGTTTTTGTTAACGATTTGAATTGTTACGGTTTGTCTGATATACCGTCACTCCTTATATTCCGTTATCACTCCAACATCTGTTATTTGGATGATTTTTTTTTTTTTTTTTTTTTTTTTCAGACTATATCTGATATAGTTTCAGTACTTTCGTGTAGCAAGCTGCCTGAATTATATTTGAAGTGTGCCTGCCGGTGAAAATGGCCACCTTTTTAATAATACAAATTTCTATGAAGGTTATTAACTGTACTTGATGGATCCGAAACTGTTACATGAATAGCGTAAGCCATTACATTCTTGAATGATTTTTAGGGGTCTCTTCCAACCGAGTTTGAGAAACATGTGCTTTGGTGGTAGCAGGAGTGGTGTTACACATTTCTATTAACTACTTGAATTGGTATTTATAATGCCTCATAATAACAGTCATATCCATTGTCCTTTTTTGCATGTCGATTTTACAGTTTTAAGCATTGTTGCGGGTAAGTTACATTTATGAAATGTCTATGGTGGCTATGGAATCGATGAAGGTATTGTGAACCCTAAATTAAGTTTACTGGCGCCCTTTTAAAAAAAAAACAAAAAAAAAAAAAAACATTTGGTTTTGTCCATTTTCCCCATATGCTGCTTTACGCATAAACAAACAAGGGGTCCTCCAACAGGTACCGAGGCATTATGTTCCAAATGACCAAATCTTTATTTTATTACTATTTAGATTTATTCCATAGGGGTTTAGTTTCTTATTTTAATACTTAACATTATACAGAGAGATCATGTGCTAACATACATTGTTCTAGACATGGGTAAATTCAGTAAACACTTTTTAGTTTATGCAAATGTAAAGAGAAACAGAAGATCGAGCGCGTTTCTTTTCAGATTAAAATTTTTTTTTTTTTTTTTATTGTACTCAAAAGATTTTGTTTAACATTAAACGATTTCATCAAAAACGGTATTTGCGACTTTAATGGTGTTGTTGTAGGTGTCCAGCCTTTTAGTGGTCCGTAGGAGAGAGGACCACTTTTATTAGTTGAAAATTGTAAGTTAATATGATATTTTTCATGAAAGTAGGTTTCTTGGTCCTCTGTCTTAATCTTTGATGGATAATTCCCTATGCTTTTAATGAATTGGTAGTACTATAATTCAAAGAGGTGATTAGTGCCTCTATTGAAACCACATGCGTTTCAAAAATTTATAATAAATTTAAAAAAAAAACGCCTCTATGATGGTCTCTTGATTCGGGACAGTATAGAGAATCTCAAATGTCTTGTGTCCTGTGGCTCCCTCCAGTGTTGACACCAGGGTTAGTCACAACCATATAAAGCCTCTGTATCATAATGATACATGCATTTTTATGTTCTTTAAATGATCAAATTGAACAAAACTTTGCTGAAAAACCTGTTGTATAGAATCTTCTACATGCCTTCTATTCTGATAGATGGTCATTTATACTATTTATATTTCAAAATGAACATTTACTGGACTGAAGAAACTTAGTTTACTTGATTATACATCATTTTGGGGGAAAAAATAATGCTAAAATACAGCATGTATCAAATATGATCCATCTGGCTTTTGGGGAACGTTCATTTGTACATTTTCAATCATCACTGAATTGCACAGGATTATGTTTTGCCCCCACAATAAAAGTTACTGAGCTTTTTTATTAATAGCTCCTTTATCATAGTATATGAGCCATAAAGCGGGATTTATCAAGTATAAAAACATGGAACGCATATGCACTTGGCTTTAGAGTGTTAGTTCACCCAAAAATGAAAATGAAAATGATAATCAATTACTCACCCTCAAGTTGTTCCAAACCTGTATGAGTTACTTTCTTCTGGTGAAAACAAAAGATATTTTGAAGAATGTTGGTAACCAGACAGTTGACGGGACCCATTGACTTCCACATTTCCCCACTTCTATGTAAGTCAATGGCTACCGTCAACTTTTTTGATTTCCAACCATCTTTAAAATATCAGTGTGTGTGTGTGTGTGTGTGTGTGTGTGTGTTCAACATAAAAAAAAATTGGAACGAATTGAGGGTAAGTAAATGACAAAATGTTCATTTTTGGTTAAACTATCCCTTTAAGAGGGCATGTGGAACTTTGAAAGTGGCTCACCTGACTTTACCCAAATAACGGTTTTATTAATATTATAATCATTCTATATTTGTTACAATAATAATAATTATTGTTACTTCATTTTATTTTTTTAAATTCTGGGTTAATGTGACCCGACAATAAAATTTACCCAAATACAATTTTGGACAAATAACGGATGAGAATTTACGAATTGGTCTTTGTCAGATGACGTCACACTCGCAAGAATCGATTATCTGACGTTTAGGAACCATGTTTGTTTTTGTTTTCTTAATGGACGCAGGAGAGTAATTTGTAACATTCCACGACCGTTACTGTTGAGTTACGACAGGCTGACAAACTAATGGACAGACACCCCAAAATGAGAGCGAGGCTGAGGTTCAGAGAAGCTGAAGAAGGTTCAACAACTGATGAAGCAGAACCCAAATGTGCCGAAACAGAAGTAAATGGTGTTTTTAGAGCTAATAGTTCTGTCGAAGCTCAACGAGTCGGTGACCGAACTGAAGTTAACAGTTTGACGACTCACAAACAAGATCAACCACCGCATGAAGATTACAATTCAGTCAACAGGTCGGTGACAATTGACGTTGGTATTGAACAGGAAAACGCTGACATGAATAACGTTATATGTCCACTTCATCCCTCGGTTCAAGATTCACCGGAGATGGGAGATCACGCACTTTCCTCGTTTAACATTTCGCAGGTTTTATCCCTTAAAGACATGCATCAGTCATTTAATTGTAATTTGACCAGTGAGGCGCCTTTCCCAGAAACAAACTATCAGCCAATCAGCGTGGCGCCTTTTCCTACAGAAACCCATCAGCTAATTGCCGGTCCACCTTTTCAGGTGGTAAACAATCAGCGAATCAGCCATTCGTATTTTCCGATGGTAAACCATCAGCCAATTATCGTGGCGCCTTTTCCAATGCTATACCATCAGCCAATCAGCGAGGCGCCATTTCCGACAGTAAACCATCAACCAATTAGCGAGGCGCCTATAAACAACCGTGAGCCAATCAACGAGGCTTCAGTACAAGACTATCTCCAAGGACTGAACATTACTCAGGCGACTTCAAGAGCAGGTAGGTGGATGGAGGGATATTTGCTCTGGACCAGAACTTTACAAAAGTGCCATTCTCTTCCTTTACATTTCTAAGTATTTCAAGCATTCATTTTTAAAGTATATAGCTGTAAAGATGCGTTACATTTAATTATTCTACTTTTTATGGTTCAAGATAAGAGTTTTTGTAACCAAAATAATTGGTTAAGTGACACATTTACTTCATGACCGAAGCACGTTTATGACTTTTCATGTGCATGCAGATGCAGGATTACATTTGAACTGTTTTTGTGAGCAGAAAGTAATGTGGAAAGATCTCCGAACAAAAAAGTGTCTATCAAAAGACCCATGAATGCCTTCATATTATGGTCAAAGATTCACCGACCCACCTTGTCTAAGGCCAACCCTATGGCCAGCCACTGCGACATCAGTGTCCAGCTGGGGTTAGAATGGAACAAACTGTCTGAAGAGCAGAAGGAGCCATACTACGTGGAAGCACGTAAAATCAAGGCAGAACACATGCGGAAGTACCCAGGTAATCTATGTGGAAATATTCGAAGACATTAAAGACATTTGTTTTGGAGGTCTCCTACAATAGGTTTACATCCATCCAAGGTTAAAAAACCTCTTAAATTTTCTCATAATATACATTGCAGCTTCACCTCCTTTCTCACAGTGTCTGAAACGGTTTGACGGATAAAGCAGTGGTTTTCAATCTTAGTCCTGGGGACCCACTTATCTGATCTGCATATTTTGTATTTCTCCCTTATTTAACACACCTGATTCAGAAGATCATCAGTTCGAGAGGTCCATACACTGAACTGAGTGTGTCAGAAGAGAGAGACGTACAAAATGTGCAGTGTGTGGGGTCCCCAGGGCTTAATTTATCATTGATCTTTGGCAGTTTGCGGACCTTTTACATTCACAAACCGATATATTACATGCTACATGAAAGGTAAAATTCGAGAAAAAAAAAGCATAATGGGGCACTTTAAAAGGCATACATAGAATCTCTTTTGAAACTGGTTCAGATTTCTTTTTCTCATGTTCCTGCATTAATACAGATTGGGTCTATCAGCCAAAGAAGCGTTCCGTCCCCAGAGGGCCAACGGCCATCCCTGCGGCAACCCAAATCTCCTCACTCTCCACTCTGACATGGGCACGGAGATCCAACCCTTACCCATCAGTCAGAGACATCAGAGGGCAGAGCTGTATAATTCTTCCAGGTTAAACTTCTTTGTGTCCTTGTCTTTGAATATTACACGTTCAGTACAAGTTAAAGGAATAGTTCGCTTAAAAGTGAAAGTTCTGTCATTTACTCACCCTCAAGTTGTTTCAAACCTGTATGAATTTCTTTCTTTTGCTAAATACAATAAAAGATATTTTGATGAATGTCGGTAACCAAACAGTTGATGGACCCATTGACTTCCATAGTAGGAAAAAAAATACTATGGAAGTCAATGGGGTCCTTCAACTGTTTGGTTACTGACATTCTAAGTCATAGACTTTAAAAAAGTCTAAGGGCCATATGTCCCTTAAATTTGATTTTACTGAGTAAAAGAAATTTGGCAGTAATAAACCCACCTTTATTGTCTTTATTGTGCTTGATATAAAATAAAAGAATCATAAGAAGATTGGGAACCCTGTACGTATTTTCCAAGTTTTGCCAAGTTATAGGGTCTCTGAGCCCTCAAATTAATGATATTTCAGACATGATTAAAAACACTCATTAATAACACTAAACACTAATTAATTAAGCTTACAGATATATTAAAGTTTTTTTTTTTTTCTGAACACTCCAGGAATTGAATTATTTTGATCATTCTGTTAATACCCTGGTTAAACATGATATGAAGCCAAATTACTTTTCACCCTAAAAATTTCACAATGCTTTTGTCAGCCAACATAAACCAAGGCATGGAGATGCAACAAGGTGTCACCAACAGTCTTCACTCCGCTCCTCACTGTATCTTCTCTGCAAACCTCAACATGACTGGACCGCAGTTCTACCCAGAGTGAGCTTTCAAACCCCCTCCCTATATTGCAATGTGCTGCTTATTTTTTTTGTAAATATAAATTCTCAAATTAACATTTTATAATAGAAAAGATTTGCAATGCTACTTTTCATACGCTGAAACCAAAATGTTATTTTTCCTCACAGATCCATCCCACATTCAAACTATTCTAGCAATGTCACTGACTTTATGAGACACTATGAAGACCAGAGGCATGAGATGCTGAATCGTGAATATTCCCTCCATGATGATAATTAAGAGGAAAGTCTTTTCATTAATTCTAGACTTCTGGGTTCCTGTTTGTTCTCTCTACTGGACTGCAGAGAGTGTGTGTCCATTTTCATATACCTACTGTCTTAGTAATTGATTGTTTTTTTTTACAGGTCATTTATTTAAGGTTCTGTAAAAATAAAAATGTTTTGAATTTCCTGCATTCAGGAGTGTCTGCATGTTCATGAACAATGGAAGGGAATGAGAAACATCCACTATCTGTTATGAAACAGATCAGGCTCTGATTTGTGATTGCCAATAATGTATAAATGCTTATGCCACTCAAGTGGTGTATCACACATTTAATTATTTTACTCTACTACCCGACCCAGACTTTTAATAATATGGAAGGCCATTGTAAATATATGTATTGCAACATCTTATTGCTAAATCTGACTGCTTGAGATGAAATATGAAAGAAGTGATGTGTATATAGAAAGACTGCTTTACATTTAACATCTATACGCATAACTTCACAAATAGAACATTTAGGAAACATTGGAACAATATCTCACCAGAACTGGAACAACAGGTGAGTCAGCATATCGCCCTGTAAACTGAATTTTTTTTTTTTTTTTTTTTTTTTTTTACAATAATTTCTTAGATAAACAAGGTTGGGGTCAGTCAGAGGAAGAAAAAAATGGGGGAAAAAAATCAATATAACATGATTTCCATTACACGAGAGTAGATGTTAAAACTTCATGCTGATTTGAACTCGACTTTCGCCAAGATAAGCAACACTAAGACGTAGCTTTACAGTAAACTATGCTTCTCCTCCATCCATTTACGCTTCTTTCCATATGGTGGTGTGACTCCCCTTCTGTCCGGCGTTAACGGCTGCAGTGTACTTGGCGCGTCAGCACACACGACGGCTGCAACTAAAGTGTGGTCTCCCTAGTGGGCCAGCACGACAACCGTCTGGATTGAGCCGAGTAGGGGACATCTCTAGGGTCTTCAAGTGGGCACCTTCCGTCCTCAGTGTTTCGTCGACTAGCCCACGACACCTCAAGAGGGCTCGACAGTGACTCTGGCGTCTCCTTTCTGCTGCTTCAGATAAGTTCTTTACTGTGCGACGCAACTCTTGGCCACTGAATCCGACGTCTCTGAGGAACCGGGTTGTAGAGTGTGCCACAAAACCTCGACAACCCACTTCCACTGGATAAACCTGGACTCTCCATCCTCGCTGTTCTGCTTCAGTGGCCAGATGAGCATACCGCAGTTTCTTCCTCTCATATGCCTCATCTACCGCAGCCTCCCATGGCACTGTTAACTCTATCAGTTGAACAATGCGTGCTTATCCAGACCACAAAACAATATCTGGTCGTAGGTTAGTGGTGGCAATCTCAGGTGGAAAAATAAACAAATTATTTAATAATAGATGTAAAGTACAATAATAAATTATATGTATAATAATCATGATAAATAAAGTAAATAAAAAAGTAATTAAAGTAAAAATCAACAGTTGTACCTCAAAATGACTTTTCTGTTTAGTCTTTTAACCTTTAAATTACAATTTTGAATTTTGTGAAAACAGTCCTTTTCTCAGGCCAAAACATGTAAAGGAAAGCAGACCAGTAGGCTACTGTAAACTGGGTCAAATGCAGTTCACTTGGCGACCTCCATCTATAGACCTGCAAAACAAGTTCTTTACCATCAATATCCTGTACATGTTTGGACCAACAAAGTATTCGTGGCGTCCTTGCTGCCGAGTCTTCTCAACAAGTGCCCAAGGTTTGTTACGCTGCTCTCGATCTTCGGTCAAAGTCCACTGTGACACAGGCACCGAGATTTAAAGATGAACCCATCATCCTAGATTTGCACTTCTTATCTTTTGTCCTCGTCAAAAAAAAAAAAAAAAACTGAGAGTTTAACCACAGCACTACTAAGAAGTATGTTGAAACTGACGACAGACGAGATTTGTTAACAACAAGCAGTGCAGGGCATTATTTGCTAATTTTTGTCCGTTGCTGATTATAAATTAGGCCTACATGATGCAAATTGTAGTAAATAACGTTGGCCTAATCTAGATTAGCCTAATCATTTTAGGTAATGTATTCAGACTACTTTTTCATTACTTTTGACCTAATTGTTTATCACTTCTGAATGGGATTATACCATATTGATATATTAAAAAGAGAGATAGAAAGAGAAAGAGAAAATATTTTCCTAAAATATTACAACATAAAATGCATGAAGTATTACATTATGCCAGTGTTTCCTAAACTAAGGTTAATCAAAAACTATGTGAAAAAAGTTTAGAACTCTTGTGAAGAATGTTGGTAGACAGTTGACGGCACCCATTGACTTCCAGTAGGAAAAAAATATACTGTGGAAGTCAATGGGTGCCGTCAACTGTTTGATTAAGAACATTCTTCAAAATATCTTCTTTTTAGTTCAACAGAACAAAGAAACTCATACAGGTTTGGAACAACTTTAGGATTAGTAAATTATGCCAGAATTTTTATTTTTGGGTGAACAATTTTTTTAATTTAAGTAGATAATCGTTTGTTTCACTCCTATTTTTGTCGTTTCTCCTATTAAATCCAGTCCCGTCTGAAGTGAGGGGACTGTTATCTTCTCTCAAACCATATGTGACTGGACTGCAGTTGTTCTACCCAGAGTGAGCTTTCAAAACCTCTGCATGTTAAAGGGTTAGTTCACCCAAAAATGAAAATTAAGTCATTAATTACTCACCCCCATGCTGTACCAACCCCGTAAGACCTTCGTTCGTCTTCGGAACACAAATGAAGATATTTATGATTAAATCTGAGAGGTTCATGACTGCTACATAGGCTCCCTAAGGGATTGAATCCTGACGGCCCAGAGAGTCATTAAAGAAAATGTTTAAATATTCCATGTCGCAACAGTGGGGTGGGGGGTGGGGGGTGGGAGGGGGGGGGGGGGGGGATTTCGGGAGCGAATTCAGCTTCCTGATAGCCTGATGAATAAAGCTGTCCTTCAGTCTGCTGGTCCTGGCCTGGAGACTCCGCAATCTCCTCCCTGATGGCAGCAGACTGAAGAAGCTGTATGATGGGTGAGTGGGATATCCTGCAATGCAGAAGGATTTGCGGGTGAGACGGGTTCCGTAAATGTCTTGGAGGGAGGGAAGAGGGACACCAACGATCTTCTCAGGGTTGAATAAATATCTTCATTTGTGTTCCGAAGACGAACGAAGGCCTTACGGGGTTGGTACAGCATGGGGATGAGTAATTAATGACTTAATTTTCATTTTTGGGTGAACTAACCCTTTAATGAACAATGGAAGGGAATGAAACATGCAGTATCTGTTATGAAACGGATCAGGTTCTGAATTCTGATTGGATGAGCCGTTTTCACAGCCAGGAATTTCCATGAATTTTTTTTTTCAGTCAGTGTCATTGCTGAATAACAAGTTTTAAAAAGAGCCATTTTTAGCCACTTAAATATAAAAACATTGACTTTAGAAATTGATTTTATATAGGGACAAAATGTCCCCGCAAACATGGCACTATCCGAAATCCTTGTCCTTTTGGGGACATTTTTGGTCCCCATGAGGAAAACAGTTTATAAATCATACTAAGTTATGTTTTTTGAAAATCTAAAAATGCAGAAAGTTTTGTGTGATGGGTAGGTTTAGGGGTAGCATAGGGTTAGTGTAAGGGGATAGAATATAGAGTTTTTACAGTATAAAAACCATTACATCTATGGAAAGTCCCCATAAAACACGAAAACACAATGTGTGTCTTTATTTATTTATTTGTTTGTTTGATCCTGTGGTGTTTTGAGTTAATAATGCCAATAATGTCAATCCAGCCAATGACGTAAAGGAAAGTGTGAGGAAGTGCTTCGCCAACAGGAAGTTTAGCTGAAGTGTGTTTGTTTAGTTTCTGGAGCGATGGCGGAGAACATAGAAGGAGAGAGCGCTGGACTGGCGGAGAACAGGTCAGATAACTACACTATAACATCCAGTATGACGACGCTAGATGTATATTCACGCAGAAATCGGTGCTTATTCATATCTTAGCTATATAGCCAGCCTGTGATATAGTGTGAGTGGGGGAAAAGTCCGCTGGCGCAGTTTAGCGGAGTTAGCATTTTTGCTAGCTTCTTAAACGTACTCTATTTTTTTTTATTTATCTGCGTGAATAGTTCAAACTTTAAAACGCGTGCTAAGCAAAACTGTTCGCTTCCGAACAACGCACTAATTAAAACGAGAATATTTCCTGTTAGCAACTAATGGTGTGTTTGCAGCTGACGTGTTAGCTATGTCTGCTCTGCATGCTGACTTTAGCCCACCTGCTTGTTTGTGTACGACAGTGGTCCTTTTTTATGCCATACTTATTTTGTTTATATTTAATTTGTGTTAAAATTAGCACTGAATAGAGAAAACAGATGAGATTTTTTTTAATATCCGTAGGGGTTGATCTAAATCTTAATTTACGATATCTATCTATCTATCCATCTATGAAATACCCAGTCTTCAGCCCTCTAACTTAATGCTAAAAAAAATCCACTGTGCACAAAAAAAAAACTGACAACCAAGAACAGAAGACATATACTTATTCATATTTATACAGTCCTGATGATAATACTGTTGAAAACCAAGTACAACAAAAAACCTCTAATTGTGTGCAACTATAGTTATTCTCTTATTGTATACAAATTATACAAAAAAATACACCAATACTCTTTATGAAGCGAAATAATTATTAGTTGTGTCTTAAGCCCCTTTCACACAGTGTTTGATTCCAGAAATTGCCATAGAATTGCTAGAGTGCCTTCTGTGTGAACGCACACACGTCCCGAGATGGGGACCTAGTAACGTTGATGGGATCAGTCCCGGTCGGAACGTGCCCTGTGTGAACAAAAAGCA